>OY720464.1:9724341-9956841 GCA_963082715.1 Harpalus rubripes
CATTGGGCTATGTTATATGAAATGTACACTCAATTTCAATTGTCTTACTATGAACAACCATGTGAGCCTTCGTTGACACCTCACGAATTAATTAATACAGCACCCCTGGTAGTCATAGATTGTTCGCATCAAAGTGAGACATTGAAATCGGGTAATGTTGATATAAGATTGGAATTTGAGACAAATGAAAATGTATCTGAAAATACAACTGCATACTGTTTAATTATACACGATAAAATAATTCATTATAATCCATTAACAAATATTGTTAGTAATATGTAAATGTATTTAGTTTTTTTAAATGTACAATAAATGTTTTACAATAATTCAGCATTTCTCATTTTAAAAAACCCAAATTATTGCTTTAAAATATATAAATAAACAAAATAAATAAATAACTATTAATAAACAAAAAAATAAATTATTAAATGCAACTAGTACTACATTCATGTAAAATGTAAAATAATGCATTAAAATAGGAAAATAATAAAAAATAGTATGCGGAAATAATGAAAAAATAATATAAGGAAAACACACTGAGAATGCCAGGGTGCATATTTCAAATAAAAAACATGCAATAATAAAGCATACATAAAAATATTTTTATTAAACTTAATTGTTGGAAATACACACTCGGGACAAACACACTGAGGATGCCAGGATGCGTATTTCAAATGAAAAACATGCAACAATAAAGCATACATAAAAATATTTTTATTAAACTTAATTGTTGGAAATACACACTCGGGACGAACACACTGAAGACACCAGGATGCGTATTTCCAATGTTTTTGCATACATAATATATTTATTTAAAAAATGTATACATTGTTGGAAATATACACACAGGACACCAGGATGCGTATTTTCAATGTTTTTGCATACATAAAATATTTTTTATTAAAATTTATAAATTGTTGGACATATACACACAGGACACCAGGATGCGTATTTCCAATGTTTTAAATCATTAAAGCATACATAAAATATTTTTATCAATTGTTGGAATTGTACACTCGGGAAACACACACACACACACACACGCACACGCGCACGCGCACACGCACACGCACGCACGCGCACACGCGCACACGCGCACGCACGCACGCACGCACGCACGCACGCACGCAAGCACGCACGCGCACGCACGCACGCACGCGCACGCACGCACGCACGCACGCACGCACGCACGCACACACACACACACACACACGCACGCACGCACGCACGCACGCACGCACGCACGCACGCACGCACGCACGCACGCACGCACGCACACGCACACGCACACGCACACGCACACGCACACGCACACGCACACGCACACGCACACGCACACGCACACGCACACGCACACGCACACGCACACGCACACGCACACACACACACACACACACACACACACACACACACACACACACACACACACACACACACACACACACACACAGAACGCTGGGATGCGTATTTCCAATGTTTTGAATCAATAGCATATTTCGAATGTTTTAAAACAATAAAGTATACATAAAAAAATATTTTTATTAAAACTTACAATTGTTAAAATGTGCACATAGGACACACACAAAACACCACTTTCCTCCCTTAGGATGTCATATCTTTCTTTTTATTCCCATCCTTCCCTCTGGTGGTCACATTACATGTTAATATTAAATTATTAATACACACTTATACATATGCACATACATTTTCTAAACATTCCTTTGCACATTTTCTAAAATGTCGTAGCATTGATCTTTCGGGCTTGAACCGTCTCAGACACTTCGGGCAGGGATATGTATATTGTTTAACGTTAAACACTAAAAAGCACACAGATTAATATTAATACACACTTTAATAAATACAATTTTTGAATCCATTCTGATTTAATTCTGCTTACAAACTAAAATGTGTGACACAAAAATTGTGATAACAAGAATATATAGATAAAACCGGATACGCATCACTGATTAACATTGTTACATGTTTCATATGCATATTTCCAACAATTGTAAGTTTTAATATTTAACTAAAAAGTTAAGTTGACCGTGCCTGAGTGTCTGATTGCGAATCTGAGGAACCGGGTTCGATCCCGACCAATGCCAAATATTTCGAATTTTAAATGGTACAAAATTGACCCTGTGGTGTACTCTCCACGCCAGCAATGAGTGGCAGTGTGGTGACGCCTGGTAAACGACCGCACGGTTACAAATATGTCATTATCATTACCTATATCTGCGTACAAAGCAAATTGACACACCCAGAAATGGGTATTTAACTAAAAAGTAATACAATTATTCAACTAATATTACATTGCTGTATTGTCTATTTATTTATATGGAGAATTTTTTCCTCTTTTTTCTGCGAACATGCGGCACTTGAGACACCTCCCACTCCTTGCTATTTATTTTATACCACGTGGTGTATAATTAGGTTAGGTTAGGTCTTTTTTCTTCTTCTTGCGAACAAGAATTTTTTTCTTCTTTTTTCTAAATTTTTTCTTGTTTTTTTTCTGCTTCTTTTTCTTTTCTGCTTTTTTTTCTTCTTCTTTCTGCTCCTTCTTGCTTCTTCTTCTGCTTCTTCTTCTTATTTCTAAATTTTTCTTCTGCTTTTTTTCTGCTTCTTATTTCTTTCTTCTTCTGCTTCTTTTTCTTGAGAAAAAAAATTCTTCTTCTTCCTACTTCTGTTTCTGCTTATTCTTCTTTTTCTGCTTCTTTTTCTTCTTCTTTCTGCTTCTTCTTCTTGCTTCTTCTGTTTGTAATTCTTCTGCTTCTTCTTCTTCTTCTTCTTAACAAAATTAAAATAAGGAAAAAATACTCTTATCAGTGACGTCATTACTCTTATCTGTGACGTCATATGACGTCATCAATGCTTATCTTTAAAGTTTCTTATCTGTGATGTCATTACTCTTATCTGTGACGTCATCTCTCTTATCTGTGACGTCACTGAGCCAGAACCCCTCAATTATACCTACTTGTGAGTCATAATAAGACATACATTGGTGGTCATTGAAACAGAGCCATATAATAAATTACTGAAAAATATCGTTATAAGGTTTTACGTTACTGAAACAAAGTATGAAGGTCGACATTTAAAAACACACGAGTATACAAACATACAGATTTCTATCATCAGAACCTATCTAATTTATCTGTCTCTCATTTGTACATAAAATATTTCTTCACTTTTTAATACTGTTGTTACAATCCGAATTTATATGATAATTAGCGAATTGAAATCTATTTCTTATATTCTTTAAAGATAAAACAGGTACTATTATTTTGATAAAAACGATAGAAAAGCAGCTACAGGTCTTCATAAATAATTGCCTACATAGAATAATACGTAGCTTTTGGACAAAATATTAGCCCAAATAACAAACCGGAAATGGAACTGGCTGGGTCATAATTTAAGACGGCACTCAGATGATATTGCTCGAGCTGCCCTGGACTGGAACCCGCAGGGTAGCCGTGGAAGAGGAAGACCAAAATTAACCTGGAAGAGAACCATGATAGAAGAAGCAAAGAAAATGGAAAAATCTTGGGGTGAACTAGAAGCACTCGCCACAAATAGTTACACGGCGACAATTCGCGGAGGCCCTATGTTCCACTATTTAATGATGGGAAGCTATATATAAATAATATATATTACTTTCTCGTAACCTTATTTTAGAAAATTTGAAAGGATCCATTTTCAAAGTGCGAACAATTCGTGTATCAATTTTGGCTGATATTTTACGTTTTCTACCACGACTTTCTGTGTAGGGTCAGAGTGTACGAAAATTCAAATATCACTTTATTCATATATCAACTTACAAAACATAGTAATGGATAAAATTCGAAAAAAATAACATTGCCTTATTCAAATAACTACTTATGCATTTCTCGAATCGTTAAATCTCAAAAAATATTATTATGGTCTTATACAATTCTCGACTTGTGCAAATCTCTACCACTACCGCATTTATATATTCGTTTCTCGTTTGTTCACTACTGCTTTATTGCGGTACAGTTTAGTGATATTTGATTTTATAATTATATTTAAATTTGAATTACAAATATATGAGAATGTTAATATATTTGTTGTGACAATTCAAAAATAATCAAATACATATTTTGTTTTGTTCGTTAATAATAATAGTCTAATTTCTAATATTAATGCTACTTAACTGTAGATATATAAAAACAATAACCATTTTATAATATAATTATAGAAAGGCCATAAAAAGGCTAAATATAAAATATAAAGAAGATAAAATGAAATGTATGGGAAAAATAGAATCACTTTTAGAATAAACTAAATACATATATTTGTTATTTTGTAATTATATTTTTTGAACAGGTTTGTTTAAACATGTACCTACCATAAGTAGTAATACAGACATAATGGCTGGTACCACAAGCCCTGTTTTAAGAAATGTCAAATTCAAAGTTTAATTTTACCCTTATGCTTTAAGAACGATTTTTTTTTAATATTTGTTTGAATACAAACTATGTTTTGCATTAAAATCATATTTTGATAACTTTGATATTATTTATTAGTATTATAAGTAATGAAATTTGATATTTATTAAAACAGCGGTTTAGTTAAAACAGGGCTTGTGGTACCAGCCAATACGATGGTAATTTATATTCACAATGTTTTTACATTTTTCTATACAGGGTATTAATGAATACTTGTTACAAATTTATAAGGGTATGTAGGGGATGCAAAATAGACTAACTTTTACTAATAAACTCATATCCGGAAACGCACCGTTTTCGAGCTACAGGCTCTTAAAAGAGTAATTATTTTCCTAATTTTAGTTTGCTGTGACCTGTCACCAAATATTATTTTGTTTATTTTAACTTTATTGAATTGCAGACGCAGTATGAATGAGCATACTGTTCGCGATTACGCAAACATGGTAGGTATATATTAATGTATAGCAACACAAGAAATTCAAACAAATTCTGGTGTTTCTGAACGAATGTATCAAAATATGCTCGCTCTGAAGGTGCAATGCTTGCATTGAAGTTAGTGGTGGTATTTTGAGCAACTGTTATAATATGTATTACAAAAATGAATAATAGTTACTTTATAATCGGTTGTATCATGTAACACATCGCTTATATTAAACGACGTCGTTAAATATTTTGACAAATAGAAACAAATTACATTGCGCTTTTTTCATCAGAGCCACATATTTTGATTGGATAACATTGTTAACGATGTCGTTTAATATAATTGATGTGTTACATGATACAGCCTTATATGTGTTAAAAATAACATTTTATTTTGTGAGAAGGAAGTTTGGAATAGGAAGCGGAGTGGTTCAACCCTTCAAACAAAATAAAATCACTTTTAACACGTATATCATATACTATTCTTTCTATAAACACTACTTTTTCATCTAAATTTGTATTTATTATAATTTTTTGACATATGCCAAAAATGTCGATTTGTTGTCCCATTCGTTATTACAAAGGTAACTAATTCACTTTTAACATTATATAGTGTTCAAAGTAACAATGATCTGTCACTTTTTAATACTGGTGTCATAAAATGATATTTTTTCACGACCGGGAGAGAAAGTTGATTTCTATGACTCCAAAATCATGAGAAACAGCACGTTTTGTTTCAGCAGGAAATTGGAACATTTTTTCCTCGTCGTATTGTAGCCATCACCTACGGCTCGGGCTACGCTACAAACTTACTCCTCGGAAAAAAAATTATCCACTTCTCTCCCTTTATGTATAAAAGCCTACTTATAGTAGATTTCTAGAAAAATTATTTAAAAAAATTAAAATAAGTATAATTAATAACTGAAGTGGTAGGTCACAACCAACTAAAATTAAGGTTACTCTTTTATGAGCCTGAAGCTCGAAAACGTTGCGTTTCCAGATAAGAGTTTATTGGTAAAAGTTAGTGTATTTTGCATCCACTACCTACATACCCTATAAATTTGTAACACGTATTCATTAACACTGTATAACAATTTTTTTTTACATTTTTTTAAATGAAAATGGATAAACAAATTATTCATACTAGTAGGTATATTAAAGGAATAACAATCTACCAAATGAGCACTGTATAAGGTACCTTATCATTTACTAAATTATGTGTACGTAGAGTACAAATCAAAAATAGTTCATTATTGTATAAATCTGACTTGTTTAAAATTTGTGTTATTTATATTATACATGTACACTATATTTATGTAAAATAAAGTGGAATTGACGAGATGTATTACACTGGCAACAACAGATAAAATCCTATTTTTTTCCACTGCTCTTCTTTTCCTAAAATGCAACATGGGATTGACAAATGTTTTTGAGTATGAAGACAAGTATTTATAGTAAAACTCAATTCCGGTTTCATAAACGTCCATTTAAAATTTAATTCAAAAGTAAATTTAATTAAGTGTAACTCAATTTTTTGACAGCGATGCGATGATTTTAATGACAAGAACACCAGAGTGATTCTAGCGGCCACTTCTCTAACGCAACCTGTTGTGAATAAGCCTGACACAGTGCATTACCATGGCCTAACAGCTGTATCAATAATAATTATTAAAGGAATTAACGAATAAATTACAATGAAATATACATTAAAATAAAGTATTATTAAAGATAATACATATAAAAATTCTCAGACGCAGGTAAGTGATGAATTTAATCATTTTGATGATTCTAACTCCAAAAAAATTTACAGGTTATGGTAGCAGATAATAAACAAATGTATTTATTCCCTATATATCTGGAGTGCCGCTTCGAAATTATTATAAATAAATAGTATGTATTATAACAAATATACTCATACATATTTTGTAATAGCACCACACGTAGGGCATTTGTAAATAATTAATAAAGTTTGCGTTATATCCTATGTGAATATATTTTTTCAGATTTCTCCTTTATAAGTCTGCGTGCCGCTTTGAAATTATTATAGATAAATAGTAGGTATTATAACAAATTATTAAATATATATTTCAATATAGCGCCCCCCGTAGAGGGGTATGAAAAAAATTCATGAACATTTTGTTACCTATCATTTACTTGTAATCTTACAGATTCCCTATAAAAGTCCGCGTGCCGCCTTGAAATTATTATAAACAAATAGTATACATTATAACAAATCATTAAATATATATTTCAATATAGCGTCCCCCGTAGATGGGTATGAAAAAATTCATGAACATTTTGTTATCTTTCATATACTTGTAATCTTGCAGATTCCCTATATAAGACCGCGTGCAGCTATGAAATTATTATAAACAATTAGTATGCATTATAACAAATTATTTAATATATATTTTAATATAGCGCCCCCGTAGGCAGGTGTGAAAAAAATTCATAAATATTGTGTGGTCCGTCCTAGGAAAGGAAAGTATAAATAAATTTATAATAACTATTTCTCTTCGTAGAGTTCGCTTGGTATTTATGAATATATAACATTTATAAAAAAAAATATAAGGTCTAACAAAACAAATTTACCGAGTGTAGGTTTGACCTTTAAAACGCAGCAATTTTAATAAATTTAAATTTGTGTAGTGTATCCCTCGTACATATACTTTTTTTCATATAACTCTTATATGAAATATAAATCTATGTGTCGCTTACAAATTATTATAAATAAAAAGTATAATAAATTATTCCATGTTTGTTGTTACACTGCCACGCAGGAGAGGTACGAAAAAATTAATAAGTTGTTTTCATTCATCACAAACACTAAAATATCTGGAAAAGATTTAGACAGAGCTTGTCTTGTTACATATTTATAAAGAAAGGAAACATGAACATTGTTTAAAAGAAATGCTACGTTCATTGTCAATTTGCTCTATTTGAAATGTTCTTAATATTATTAGAAAATAACAGGGCATCGAACCTGCCAAAAACTCGCTCCGGAACAGGTTAATTTGGGTTTTGATAGATGGGTTTGTTTGTGGTTCTGGTTCAAGCAATAATAATATATGCGGTATTGTTCCGGATTCAGGTTTGGTTCGACATAATGAAAATTGAATAAATGTTTTTTTTGAATAACAATTTAAAATACGAGCCGAAATTTATAATGCAATACAAGATAAGAACACGAACCCAATTTCCCGATGTTCAGCTATAAGAAGTATTTATAACGATTACATTTTGAACTGAAAATGAACCGGAACTGAACCCAAATTTTAATACCCGGTTGGGTTCTCACTCGGGTTCAATTGAAAAATATACCGGAGGTTCCATTCTGTATGCGATGCCCTTGGAAAATAAGGATCTCATAATTTATGGAAAGGAAATGAAGAAATATAATAACAAAAAATAACATAATTCAAAGTATATTTTTATTTTTTCTATAAATTAATTTTTAATGATTCTAAAACATATTAGCTTTTATAGGATGCATTTTATATTGAATTTTAGAGCATAGAATTCTGGATTTTTTAGTGCTAAAATTTTTGAATTGACGACAGACATCTTAATTTAAAGCCGTTGCAAAAATCGATCATTTTATGGTCTAAATTTCAATGTATGTATCGCATAAAGTTTTATGATACAGGTAATATTTCAGAAGAACCTGCTTAATGTAATATGTAAATCAACCTTTATGCTACAGTGCCATCTATGATGCGAGTTATAATACAAACACAAATTCTAACCTCTACAAATATTTCCAAAAGATCTTTGGGAAAGGGAGGCGCTATTTTCAAATGTATATTAAATAATTTGTTACAATGCATACTGTTTATTTATTTATTATAATTTAAAGGCGGCACGCAGTCTTATATAGAAAATATCCAAGATTACACATGTATGATAGGTAACACTATGTACATGAATTTTTCTCATGCCTTTCTACGGAGAGCGCTATATGGAAATATATACTAAATAATTTGTTACAATGCATAATAATTGTTTATAATAATTTCAAAGCGGCACGCGGACTAATATAGGGAATATTTAAAACTTTATTATTTACAAATGCCCTACGGGTGGCGCTATTACAAAATATATGAGTATATTTGTTAAAATACATATTACTTATTTATAATAATTTCGAAGCGGCACTCTTAAGATAAATAGGGAATAAATACATTTGTTTATTATCTGCTACCATAACATGTAATTTTTTGGGGGTTAGTATCATCAAAATGAATAAATTCATCACTTACATGCGTCTGAGAATTTTTATATGTATTATCTTTAATAATACTTTATTTTTATGTATATTTTATTGTCATTTATTCGTTAATACCTTTAATAATTATCATTAATATATCTGTTAGGCTATGGTAATGTAGTGTGTGTTGTTCACAACAGGTTGCGGTAGAGAAGTGGCCGGTAGAATCACTCTGGTGAATTTATTCCTGTTTATAAATTCTAAAATGTAACATATTTATAATAACTACATATTTATTTACCTTAATATTTATACGTTTAGCACTTTCTTGTAAAATTAATAAACAAATATTTCGTACCAAAAGATTTTTAGATATATTATAAATAATTTAAATACCACATAAAAAAGTTACTAACAGTATTGGAATGGAGCATGGTGAACGAACATTGTTCTACAAGCGCGCCAACTTCAGAGTGGAGAGATTTGCAAAAGTTGAGATTTGAATGGAACAGGATAAAAATTTTCAATATTTGAATAAGACGAAATAAATATTTTTCGAGATTTGCAGAGGTGAAAAAAGCATAAGTCGTGACACGAATAAGTCAATGTAAAACTATACGAAATTTGACGATTCGTAGATTTATAAAACGTGATTTGATCAAGTCAATATAAATGTATTCGAATGTTCTGTGTGCTCCCGACTTTCTCGTTTACCTTTGAATTTTAAGGCATTTTCGATCATTTTTTTGAACATCCTACAATTTTTGAAATTTCACGTTGACATTTTCCCTCTTTTTACCGCCCGTCATACCGTAGGTAAGGGATGTAATGCAATCGTGCCAAAAAATCGATGGTGACTTTTCAGTAAATAAACACGAATTAGGGTCCCCACAACACGTTTTTACTATTTTTACGACCATGTCTGTGTGTGTGTGTGTGTGTGTGTGTGTGTGTGTGTGTGTGTGGGTATGCGCGCGCGCGCGTCTGTGCATGCGTGTGAGCGCGCGTGCGTGTGTGTCTGTGTGTGCGTGCGTGCGCGTGTGTGTGTGTGACGATTTTTTTCGTCCACGATAACTCTTATAACAAACTTCCAAATATATCTATTTTCCGTATTTAAACTTCCTGCATTCATATACCGAGTTGATTAGATTTTGGGTAAAATTGGATAAATGGAAGTGATACTTTACTTGAAGCCCATAACAGTTTTTCATGAAAAACTATATTAAAATATAATCCAAAACTTTTCAATTATAATATTTAAGACTTTTATATCATGGAAAACAACATATTAGATTTCGGCGAAAATTAATCAACCAGTAGTGATACTTTACTTGAAGCTCTGAACAGATTCTCGTGAAAAATATATTATGATATACTCCAAAAGTTGTCAAATTTAGTATTTACGACTTTTATATGAAGGGGAACAACATATTAGATTTTGGATACAATTGATAAGTGATACTTTATTTGAAGTTCTGAACATATTTTCGTGAAAAATAAATTGATACAATCCAAAACTTTTCAAATTTGGTATTTAAGACTTTTATATTAAAAAAACAAATATAAGGAAAACAATTGGTCGTATAATAGGATATTTTGAATAATTTTGATTGGTACCTACCACAAGCCTTGTTTTAAATCGCTAATAATGGCAAATTTCAATATCTAATTCCATCCATAAGTTTAAAGAATGATTTTAAAAAATGTATATTTTTTTAAAATATTTATTTGAATTCAAACCATGTTCTACTTGAAAAAAATATTTTGATAAATTTGTATACTTATTATTTATTATTATTAAATAATGATATTAGCCATTTTTCAAAACTACGTTTCAAAACAAGGCTTGTGGTATCAGCCTATGTTATTGTAACGTGTGAGCACCGCCGCTGCGCTGAGCAAGCGTCTAAGTTTAGCGATGACATAATCACGCCAGAAACCAGGCAGCGTAAACAAACGTGTCTCGACGTGTATAATTACTTCTGGATACCGATTCTTGAAATATGAGAATTTTCTCACAAGGTGACATAAAATTTCATCTCACTCTCATCTCATTTCATATTTTCTCACTTTTTAATTCCCGAAACAAAGTGAGATATATTTCACCTATCTAAATGGCCATGATTTAGCAAGTGACAAATTTGACATAAAAGTGTGATTTTTGACATTGACAGTACTACATTGCACGAGTGACTAAATTTTGTATATTAACTATTTATTATTATTGCCGTTATCGAACAACTACAAATAAAATGTGTCTTACTACGTATAAACATATTTGTATTGTATAAGTACATGTAAAATATTTAAAGGTTGTAATTATAACTTGCTTGATTGATTTAAATTGTCACCCAAGCGATCCACTAAATTTTTATTCAGCCGAAATATTTCAAAAATTTGGTTCAAAGAGTAATTTCTGTATTTTCCAAATGCATTAAAGCAGCAGCTACTTCTCTTTCGTCAACCATGATATTTGTTATAATTTTATTTATAATATTAATTAATAATAATAATAATAATAATAAAGCAAATTTCTATTTAACATTAGCGAGTGACATTGATTCTCACCATCAAAAAGGTGGTGAGATAATTTTCATGTAGTGAGATGAAATGTGAAGTAGTGAGATGACAAAATTATTTCAATTAAAGAAAAAATCTCACTACGTGACAATATACCTATAAATAAATATACTGCTGATGCCCTATCTCACACTTAAGAGGAGTCTGCTGCAAACATTATTGTCTATCCTTGTCAGTTAGTGTAAGAATTTTCCTCCCGCTAGTTCCCCTGTCTCGTTCTACACCAATAAAATCAAAGCAATCTGGCGCTTGCGCTGAGCTATTCTTACAGACAAGTGCAGCTATATATGCAGATATATATGTCTGCACTCGTCCAATGTTAGTCTCACAACTCTCACTCCCACCAGCAGTATATTAGTTTTATAGGTATATTTACGTGACATATAAGTCACGTGACGTTTTTTCTCACTTCTGTCAAATCTCACTGACATCTCATTTTTCAAGAATTGCCCCCCTGGTCGCTTGAACCTTTTGTATTCGACGGAATATTCAAAACTTTTCCAGAAGGTAATGGACAGCTATATAAAAGCGTCGGAGCTCTGCACGTTAGTCAGCTAAGTTGAGTTGACGGGTTGAGTTCCATTAGTGAAGTCCGCTAGTTAGTTCAGTGGAGTCCCTGATCACATAACATTAGTTATGTGATCGGGGGGTTGGAAATACAAGAAAATCATTCAAATAAAAGTTGTAGTAGATGAAGGGGGACATTTATTTGTTGAAGAAAATATTTTTTTTAACCAGTGGTTCTGAAACTATAACATAAAGTTATATTTTTTTAAATGGGTTGGTATATATCTTTTAGGCCCATTCGTTAGAGGAGTTTTTCTGAATTCAACTATGTATACATTTTATATCCTTGCAATTGAAATTTACATAAATTTTATTTTTACAGTTTTTTCAGTAGGCTATGTTTGAAAAACAAAACTGCTATATGTCAATTTGAATTATTTATTTATTTATTCTTGCTATTTATAAAGATATAAACAAATATTTGTTTCGTTTTAATTTAGGTTCATTTTTTCATACATAGCCTACTGAAAAATAACTATAAAAATAAAATTTATTTAAATTTCGATTGTGTTTTTCTCAATATTTTTGTAAAGTAAGAATATAAAATGTATACATGGTTGAATTAAAAAAATACTCTATCGAATGGTCCTAAAAGATATATACTATCCCATTTTAAAATATATAACTAATATGTCATCATCATTACCGATATCTGCATAGAAAGCAGATTGGCACACCCAGCAATGGGTAATATGCCGTGATGATATATTTATTTATTTATAGTTTGAGAACCACTGGTTTAAAAAATTCTTTTCTTCAATAAGTGAATATCCCCCTTTATCTACTACAAATTTTATTTGAATGATTTTCTTGTATTTCCAATAATAAAGAAATTAATCGGGGTGTCCCGTATCCGAGAAACACTATGAATAGAGGCTGTGGATTTCTGTTAGTTGTGAAAGTTAGTGAGTTTAGTAGAATAGCAGTATCGTAGTAAGCGTATGCAGTATAGTGTTGAGTGGAGTACTCGGTAAGTTAATGGTATATTGGGATAGCAGTGGAAATAAATACTCGGTAGTGTTGACGAGTATTGGGAAGCTATAGTATACGAGGACAGTAACAGCGAGTTGAAATGTATACTCGGCATTGGTGTTGAAGAATTGCGGCATACGGACAGTTGGTGATAATGCGACATCAATAGTAATATAAATTAATAGTGACATAAATATGATATAAATATCGCGTAAACAGTCTACAAGAGCCTGCAACAGACCAGCAGTCTAAGATTGGAACGCGTAGTGAAATAAATAAACGGTTAAATAAAAGTACGAGATTACAGTAAAATAAATACCGTGAAAATAAATAGTCGCGTTAATTGTTTAAATAAATAAATAATCTTAGTGTTTAAGTAATTAATTATATTCTTGATCTTAAATTACTATTTAATATTTGTTAGACCATAGTAATTAGTAATAATTCTCATTTTTACACTTCACCCAAATAAATAAAAACGTATTGAATGTAAACTTCTCGATTTTCAAATCATGTTATTTTTGCCTAACTTTTGATTTTGTAATGTCAATTTATTACACCACTTCTAATAAGTGCCGTAATAAAATTGTTGAATAATGCTACAACATTTAATATACTTACAACATAGATGATTTCCCAAAGTAAAGAATACTTCCACCTTCCACAAGAGTTCATGCACTATTTCAATGCAAACGTCGTAATATATCTTTCTAAGAAGTTAAATGACGAAATTCATGGCGATCGTGTGAATGTAAAAATGATGTTTGTACATGTAGAGACAAAAGTGGAATACTTTAAAACATTGGTGGATTAGGTACTGTAAGAAAGATGAAACTTTTAGACGAACCACTTCTGAAAATATTTGGTGTAATATTAGTACAAGAAAAAAATTAAAACAAGTTAGGAGTGCACATATCACAATTATGACATATATTTCAAACTTACAGAATTTCAATCAACACAACATCAATACCATAACCAAGGATTATAACTTTGCATTATAGTTTGTGTCACAGATGGCACTGTATGCAACATAATGCTTGATTTACACAATTCCATTTTTAATTTGATAAATTACAAAGAAATAAGAGTAAAATTAATTAAAACAGTCTAGATGGTCGTTCATTAATGATTTGCCTTTGTAAGCGGCTCTCTTGATCTCGAAACTTTCCAAGTAGCATAATTCAAAATAATTTTCCTTGATGTGTAAAATTTCTAAATTATCTATAGTAAAATTACCATTTAAAAAGTTTTAGTTAATAACAAACATAGATAGGAAGAAACTGGAGGCTTCAGGGATTTACCAAATTAACTGTAACGTATGTAACTTTATATATATATATATATATATATATATATATATATATATATATATATATATATATATATTGGACAAACCGCTAGAATTTTTTTTTAACAAGATTCAAAGAACATGAGAGATCTTTCCGTCTTAAAAAAGATGATTCAAATGTAGCCAAACACATGATAGAGTGTAACCATAATTTTACTATAGATAATTTAGAAATTTTACACATAAAAGAAAATTATTTTGAATTATGCTACTTGGAAAGTTTCGAGATCAAGAGAGCCGCTTACAAAGGCAAATCATTAATGAACGACCATCTGGACTTAATCCAAACACCTTTACCAAAGATATTGCCGAAACTTTACAAGCAGCCCCGTAGTTTTCCCAGTTGTCTTTAATTCCTTGAAATTTGTATTCACACAGTATTTAAGGTAGGTTAAGAATTATGTACTTTTCATTCCTGATGATGGCATGTAGCCGAAACTAGTTGAACAATTATATTTATTTCGTGGACATCACCAAGTGTTTTAATTAATTTTACCCTTTGAAAAATGTTCCACCAAGTGCCGACAACGTCCTCAATTAATACTACAAAGAAATACTTTTGGTTGTAACAATATACCTATTTAATTGGTATATTGGTGTAACACGAAAAGCAGGCCATAAGCATTTAACATGGGAATTGAGAATACTTAATAAATGCTTTCAACAAGGTTACCGAAACTATCCACTGCAAAATAGCAAACCGTAGCATCACATCGCTGAACCATTCATTTAAATAAAAGCTACTCTATCTTTCAGGGAATTTTGGTACACTATAGGTTTTTGATTTGTTGTTGTTAACGCCATGTGATTTTTTTATGCGGATATTTGAAGGCAGGAGTTTACAAACACACTGCCCTACAACCCTGCTTCAGATGAGGAATTTTATTCGGCAGAAAAAAGCCTGAATATTGGAACGTGTAGAGAGGATTATTTTAGAAATCAGTTGCATTAGTGCATAAAAACGTTAGCCACCACCTTTAAGATGTGTATTTAAAACTGCATAATTTAAAACTTGAAATTATGTACTTTCATTATCCAAAAATAAATTTTGTTTATAAGCAATACTTTTATTTTATTCACCTTCAGAAATAAAATGAAGTATCTAGACCCCAACCTGTATTATAGATGCCTCTTCTACAAAACTTGATTTACATATTCACACAGAGAATAAATCACGAAAAAGTTTAACCATAAGTTTTTGTAAACTTTATGCAATTAGGTAAAAATTGTGTAAAATCAGATTTAATCTACAGTGCCATCTATGATACAAATTTTAACATTAACATACCATAACCTCTACAAATATTGATGATTAATACGTTGGATACACCAAGGACGTTGAAGAGAAGGGGACGAGCTATGGCAATACTTTTTACATTACGGGTAGCGTAATCGAAAATGCGAAAGGGACAGACTTATGCATCGCTATACTTTTCTATCTTCCTCGTTTACTGCGCACTACTGCGCTTGTGCACCGAATATTACCGAAGTTTCTCGATACAAATTTGAAAGAAACACGTGGTTTTCTGGGGTTAGCATTTGGTGTTCTCCATAGTTTGACAAAGGAGAAAGAACGTTGAATTCAGTTTTGCGTTGTTTGTGATCAGTTTATTGGTTATAATGGTTTATAGTTGCTGTTACTGCAAAAAGAAATGCATCAAAGGGATTGGCGTACGTTTTTTTTCGTAAGTACTATTTTTATAAGCTTAATTTATGTGCCTATTAACTTTTAGTAAGTTAATTGTTTTTATTGACTTAAATCTAGTAACGCTATATTTTGTTATTAGTAAACTACAAATATGTTCATGATATAATTTTTGTCTTTCTCAGATTCCCGAAAAAAGAATCTTTGAGAAATGAATGGCTAAAACGTTGTGGATTTGATGTGCATCCAGACAATATAACATTAAATATGAAATTATGTTCCGAACATTTCTCAGAATCTAGTTTTCGTATTACTCGAAAGGATGGTCCTTTGCTATTAAAACCGGATGCTGTACCCTTTGATGACGAAAAATTATGTGAAAAAAGGAATCCGCCTCCGCGCGTTAATAGGTATGTATTTCATGAGTTGTTTAAGTATTTTGATGCACAAATAATTTTTTAATTTCTAACCCATAAGTTAGATATCGAAAATAATTTAAATTATTTTTCCGTCCTAATTATTTCTTAGTTGAGGTTTATGTCAAAATTATTAACATTTTTTTAACTTCATTTTTTTCGTAAATAATAATTTAAAAGGAAAGAAGGTTTTTATGACTTATCTGGTTTGTTTCATAATGGCATGCAGCTTACAGTGTATAACTGATCCTTGAACTTATCCACCTATGTAATTAGTAATTTATAAATATCTAGAAATATTTGCTTGTTAAAGCTGGTAATTTCTCATATGTATATGCATTCCCTTTAATATTGTGTTACTAATTTCTGCCTAATTTAAATTTGTAGAAAACTATTTCACGAGACTGTTAGCGAAGTGGCAAGTTCAAGTCCTGAAGTTGTCATTAATACGTACGTAAACAAATTAATCCCTTCTGACTATTATGTTAATTTAGTTATATTTGTAGATCAAGTACCGTTTACAGTGTTCGAGATTTAAATTCGAAAAGGAAAAAGAGGCAAATATGGGGACCACGGAATGCATTGCAAATGTCACCAAGTCATTTCAACACTCCTAGAAAACCTGGTCGTAATTTAAATTTAATAAAAGTAGACGTCGAAAAGAAAAATATGCGTATTAAGCAATTAATACAGAAAAATTACCGATTAAGGTAGAATATTAAATCTCTAGAGGCGCTTATTCAACATCTTCAGAGCAAGGAATTACTTTGCAATACAGCAGCTGATGTTCTCGAGGTACATATTTGAAAATTTAATATTCTATACCTTTTTTAAGTTTATATTGTGTATATAATTTACTGAAAGTATTTTAAAATTCATATTATGTTTGCTACGATCCGAATTCTTATTTAATATCAAGCGTATTATACTGTATAATTTAAATTGTGTATCGTATTTGATTGTATGATCGGAATAATTAACTGGTTCAAATTTCTTATTATTAATGTAGCAAGATATCATTCGGAATATTTTTATTTTATATTATTATTGTGTAAATAATTTATTTAAATATTCATTCTGCTGAATACGGTCGGAATACATTTTTTTATTTAATCTTAATGGACTTTTTCAATTTAACAACTGCCAGTTAGACTGTCAAACGAAACGTCAAAAATATTGCAGTCATTAAAATTCCTGTATTCTCAACGAAAATTTGCATCGTTAGACATTTTAACTTCAATAAAAGCTTTTGTAACTTATTTCGATAAGATTTTTTAAAGTTATCTGAGATATTCTCACATTTTACGTCTAATTTTTTTTAGAAACAAACGTCATAGATCTGTTGTTCTTACTATGCGCAGATCCCCATTGCGCATATCTTCTCTCTTTAAATTGAAAAGGTCCATTGTATATAATTTTCATAATCGGGCCTATTCTGTAACTCAGTGGTTAATTTTTAACAACTGGTTAAAAAATTTGACCAATCAAGTATGTTGATATATAACAAAAAATTGAATTTTTACTTGTCAAATCAATATATATTGGGTACAAATTTTAACTAGTTGTTAAAAATTAACCACTAAGTTACAGAATAGGCCCGAATATAGAATAATATTATTGGAATAATTGTCAAATTGTTGTTGTTAAAAGTAACTAAGCATCGCTGTTCAAGACAAGTGCATACAGAATGTATGTCATCGTGTATTACTGCTTACAATAGTTTTAAAATATAATCAAGTTTTGTTATAATATGTGTAGTTTGCTCAAAGGAAGGCAAATGTTCCCCGTTAAACACTCTGTATAAGACTTTTAAATACTCTTGTTTGACTTCTTAAATATACTAAATTTATTTTAAAGTTATTGTTACTGTTCATCCCTTTTATGTACGTAGAATTTCGTAGAATTGCAACTGAATATTCCCTTTATTATTTTAATCCTTTTGTAAGCTTAATTTGGAAATATGAAGATAAGATAAGATTAAAATTAAGGGATTCATTTTAAGTTTAAGTAAAGGTAAAAATAAGGTATTTAGAATTAACGGATTTGCTTATACAGCAAGTATAATTTATGCTTTTCCTCAGTATTTAATTGCAGTTTTTTGTCCATCATTATGTTTTTTGTTTATTTTTGGAATTATTGTTTATTCATTGAAAATTCTTTTCAGCACATATCTTCTCCTGCTTTAAGAGAAATTATTAATAAACAATTGAAGAAGAAAAAACGACTTCCATATACGGATGAAATTAAAAAATTTGCTGTTACACTGCAATATTATTCAACCAAGTACAAGTATGTGCGACAAAATTTTAAAAATTTACTACCTCATCCGAGGACATTAACGCGCTGGCATCTAGCCATTAAGTGGAAACGTAGGTTTTACTAAAGAATCTTATACTGCAATTAAAATTAGAGCTGAGCAAGAACCAGTTTATTTAAATGTTGTAATTGATGAGATGGCAATTAGGGAGCATGATAATTTTGTAGGATTTATAGATTGTGGCATCGATTCTAGCGCAAAGTATAATATTGACACAGATATTCCTAAGGCTAGACATGCACTGGTGTTTACGGGGGTTTCTTTAACTCGCCATTGGAAAATACCGTTAGGATATTTCCTTATTTCAAGTTTACAGGGAGCTGAGCGAGCGAATTTATTAAAATTGTGCCTCGAATTAATTCATGAAGCTGGGGCTTGCTGTTATTCTATTACGTTCGACGGGGCTTCGGTTAATAAAACTTCTCTTCAACGTCCTTGGGATACACTGAACTCTGTATATTAATTGAAAAGCTAAGGCCAGCCGCATGCGCGAAGTAAAAGCGTGGCAAATTGAAACATACGATACGGATGAAAATCGTGTAGCACGGGGCTGCAGAGCATGCGCAAAACACAGAACAGGTAAGTATGATGTTTGTTTACAAACAGCGCCATTTTAAGTTTTGAACTTTGTGTAGCTTGCTGCGTTTTTGTTTTGCAATCAAAATGAGAAATTGTATTGTACCATTTTGCAAAAATAGAGGAAAAGTGTAAGAGCCAACAAAGTAGCTGACATCTGGTAGCAAAATAAAACATATAGGTCGTAGGGAAAACGTTGTGCTGCCATATAGGGTTATATAAGGTGCGTTCGGCTGTTTTGTGTATGAGTTGTGTCACACAACGACCAAATATAACTAGACAAAACTTCATTTGGATTGTTTTGATTTCGGCTGACCGGACAGAGAAACTAGACATAGAGATATATCTTGTCTAGTCCGAGTATTTCTCACTAGAGGTCACCACTAAGGCCACGTAGAGTATCAGTGTTCTTAGTTAAAATTTCGTGGTTAACATTAAATAATTTATAAGGTTTAATATTAAAGAAAAACCAACGTGTCACTCACAAAACCACTACAACTACAAAATAAAGACAAAATACACATGCTAATATGTGGCCTCTAGTGAGCAACGTTCAAACTAAATTAGACTATACACTGACACTCTACGTGGCCTCTTCAAATACTCGAACTACACAAGACATATCTCTATCTCTAGTTTCTCTGTCTAGCCAGCCGAAATCAAAACATTCAGTGAGGAGGGATAGGAAATATTTTGTCTAGTTATATTATGTCGTTGGTGTCACATGATCACCGTGTACTCTGTGCAGATTGGAATTAAAAGAACGAATCATGCAGCCTGTGCGTTTAATACTTTCGTGACAGATAGATTTAGCAATTGAAAATCGGTGTAAGTTCTGATTATTATTACTAATATCGATTTTATATTAACCGTAAGTGTTTGATTGACGGCTGAATATGGATTTTCGTTTTCTTACAAATATTTTTCGATGACAATATTTTAGAATAGAAAAAGTAAATAAGTATACTGAACAGTACCAAATACATGTCTGACGAGCAGTTTAAATTAGGCCCGGTTTTTTCACCTCTGGTTATACTGTTAATTAACTGCCACATAAAAGAAAATATCTCATTGATATTAAAGCGTAAATTAACAAAATTATATACACCTGGCAGATAAATTAACTGGCATTTTATCAAGACTTGAAAAAACCGGGCGTTATATAAAATTAATCTTGTTCGCGAACTACATATATTAAATATTAAAAAAAAACTTGAGGACATCAGAAAATGGCTTGAAAAAAGAGGCAATGATTTTAATAGGGTGTTTAGAAAACCAAGAAAACTTCCGGTAAATATTAATTAATGTAATAGCTTATATATGTACAAAATTAGTGAAAATTTGCATACTTCTCAGATCTAAATCAATTCTCGCTTCATACTTTGCGCGCTAACTCGAACGTGCACAGCCGGCCACATGTCCAGAGCTCGGGCGAACTGTGCATGTACAATCTTCCCAGCGCAGTACTTACTGAACGCGTTCTGTGCAACCCAGAGTGCGCAGAAGCGAATAACCGAACGCTTATTGTGCAAATTATTAAAAATGTGTGCACAGAACTGAATAACCGAACGCAGCTAGTAATATAATAGGCAAATATTGTACTTTAAATAAATATAACCATTTGCAGATGAGTTGGAACTTCAGATGCAATTTAATATTAGAAAAGTGTATCAATAGTTTTATATAATTTCAAAAAGTAGACATTTCACAAATTACTTTAAATTCATTATATACATTAAAAAATGACTCGTCAAGGTTACGAATGTCAACTACTATTATCGACAATTAAATAAAATATTCGTAATCAATGTTCATATATTAGAAAATGAAATAAGGAATATGTTTTGACAAAATAACCAAAATAGTATAAAATACATGTTTCATAAGACATTTTAGCAAACTTCTCCCCTTGTCCAAAGAAAAACACGAGCGCTAAATCATATCTTATGAAATTTGTATTTTAATGTCGAATAACTATTAAATCCATTTATTTTTACGGCATATTTAGTTTAGTCCATAATAAGTTTAATATTCATAAAAATAAATAATTATTTATGATTATATTTACTAAAAGTTCCTAGCTAAACAGTGGTAATATATATGTATAATTGTTATAAATTTATATTTTATAAACGTCTAAAATAGTTGTTCCAAAAATACAATATTTTTTGTTCGTTGTTATAAATGACTTGGAATTTGCAGTGAATTGCATACGATTAGTAATATTTAGTAATGCCTGTTACTTTCACTAATCAAGAAAGAATACACCGACATGCATTTGATTTACGCCAAAGGTGTCTTCAAAAATAATTCTTTACTCATATAAATAATTCTCATTGATCCGACTTCAAGTGCTTTTATAATTGCAACAAGCACATTAAAAAAATATTGCAGAGTACGTTACATTATAACCTTCTTTATTAAGTGGTAACGTATTACATAAAGCCTTTATAATAAGAATTTAAATTAGAAATACGTATATTTTTTTTCTGTATAGACTCACATAACATAACCTCAATACGTATTTATTGCGGCCACTTACTTAATAGTTATAACGATAGTAACGATACTCTAGTTGACTGCTATTGGCGACTAAAATTAACGTGAATCCCTCAAGCGGACGATATTTGCAACTCTTGAAAATGGTAATCTGTTATTCAACTTTATTGTAAATATATATATATATATATATATATATATATATATATATATATATATATATATATATATATATATATATATATATATATAGTGCATTGGATTCCTTGTCGGTTTCTTATTTGTCTTTTGATTTAAGTACATATAAATTATTATTAAAACATACATTTAGAGGTTATGTTGAATATATGATATGGGTTGTTATTATCAAATCTAATTTAATACCTGTAGTTCTTATTTACATAATAATTGTATATTCTAAACTTACCTTTTAAAAATTTAAATGATTGTGCTTAATATTGGTAATTTACAGTCGTTTTCAATATGTCAGTAATCGTGGTGGGTATCTTAACAAACTACACAAGTAAATAAAATATATTACTTACACTTTAAATACATACTAAAATGATAATTAAATGTGTTTTTCATTAAAATAAAACAAATAGCCACGAAAATACATAATAATTTGCGCAAGAATAACACATGTAACAGACGGTCCGGTAATGGCAGACGAAACGTGAGCCACGCCATGGCCATACCCTGGTTACAAATAGAGAAATATTCGAACTAGACAAGACATATCTCTATCTGTAGTTTCTCTATCTGGCCAGCCGAAATCAAAACATTCAGTGTGGAGGGTTAGGGAATGTTTTATCTAGTTATATTTGGTCGTTGGGCGCTACCGATGCTTGAGCCAGACTGTATCTGAACGCAACCGTAAAGTGTTGTCAGAACCAGAACTAAATAATCTTGGGTAGGTTCGGAAGTTGGGCAATTACGTCAGTGAGCAGAGCACAAGGTCTCTCTACTATTGGCGACTAAAATTAACGTGAATCCCTCAAGCGGACGATATTTGCAACTCTTGAAAATGGTATTCTGTTATTCAACTTTACAGTAAATATATATATAGTGCATTGGATTCCTTGCCGGTTTCTTGTTTGTCTTTTTATTTTAAAGAACGAAAAAATATTATCAACGTCAATTGCTGCGTTTATGGTTCTCATTCTCGGGGTAGTAAGAAATTATTTGTCCCAAAAATTGGTGAGAGGAAGAGTGACATCCAAAATAAATTTGGTAAAATGGAGTCTATCGACAAAAGAGAGGGCTGGATTAGGAAAATACGAACTGGAAAACAAGTGACGAATCATAAGATGACAACAAAAATGAAAAGTATTGTATTATTTCCTGAACAATTCATGAGTAAAATTATACACTTTTCACTTTATGTGTAGCATTCAATATATTTCTTACACTTGTAATTAAAACAAATTTGAAAGATATTTGACATTAGTTCCATTTTAATTTTCGTAACTAAGTAAAGTAAATACATATTTATTTAACATCCATGAATAATATATGGTATTAAGACAGCTATAATGTGTTTGCACTGGCCACAATGATGGCTAGCTATACAAGAGCATTTTGTAAAAAATCAATTGTAAATTTAAAGTTCTTCTAATCTCATGAGCCTAATTTTTTTTTAGTATGTAGCACTATGTTCATTAACGCCACATAAATATAACAACCCACGATTCAACAATTCTCCCCATTTTATAAAACTTTGAGACGAATTTGTTACCTCCAAATAAGTAAACATTTCCTTAGAAATAAGTCTAAGATAACTTTCTTCGAATGTCATTATAATTTACACAAAATTATTACTAACACTATTTATAAAAAGTTTAATGAATTTGTTAGTATAGTTCAAAACGAATGTTGGTTATACAATGTTTCTGTATGCGATCTTATAATACAATACCATTTTCGGAGCACGTGTATGCTACAACACTAGCGCCGCCATCGGTAGTTTTAGTCGCCAATTATGATCGTGTTGCGTTTACAGAATACTAACATTTTTTAATGAATTTTCATTGCTATATAGAATACTACTATATCTAAATCGTTTATTGCATATTGTACACTCATGGCCCTATATTTCACTATGAATTTTCATATGTTTTGATAGACTATCACTTTGTGTAAATAGTTTGTTGCATATCGAACACTTGTAGTCCTTCCACCACTATGAATTTTCATATGCTTGGATAGATCACTACTTCTAATAAAGAGTTTATTACATATTGGCGAAAAAATTCAAAGTGGGTGACGTCTGGTGGCAGTTTTGTGAACTAGAGGAATAAGGAAACGTTGGTAGCATACATTGAAACGTATGTAATTTTAAACAGGTTTAATTTATATTTGTTGTAAAAGAAAGTGACGTATATAGTGTATATTACATTTTCAGGTTTAAATAATGATCAGTAAATGCCATAGATACTGCTCAGTGCCACAATGCAGTAATTACAAGTCAAAAAGTGTAAGTTTACACTATGTCCCAAGTGACAAAATATGATCTTGAAATTTTCTTCCCATATAGCTTTGACATCTCTAGTCGGTTCTATTTTTTCTTTTTGAAAACATGATGGCAAAATTCTTCTAATTTTATAGCCAATCTATACTGTTTATCATCCTTTTTAACAAGTTTTCCCCTTACTTGTTCCAAACCGATACAACTTAATTTTTCTATTTCTTCTGCTTTGTAATATACAAACCCATAACAAATAAATTAATAGCATAATAATAATGATAACTTTTGTTGTAAAACAATAAATATAGTTTTGATTTTTACTAACCTGTTTATATGCAACAAAACTGTAACAATATATTTGCATTTGCCTCCCAATCCTGCTCTACAACAAAATTTTGCTGTCCAGTAATTTATATTCTCATTTAATAAAATTTCAATCGTATGAGGATCTCCGCTCAAATGTCTGGTTTTTGAACAAGATCCCAGTATTGTACCTGATCCATCATCTTTTATTCCACAAAGCAATACATGTCCTGCCTTAAAAACTGCTTCGCCTTCCTTTAGAGAACGTGCAGAAGCAATGTATTCAAAAATATCACCTAACTTTATGTTAATTTTTTCCATATTAAATACTTTGCACTTTGAAATGCATATTGTCAGCAATAAGGAATGAGAGAACTATCCTTATTCCTCCGCCATCTTGCTACCGTCCGGCCTGCCATCTATAGTTGTTTTTTCGCCAATAGTACACTGATAGTCTTTATTTTCACTATGAATTTTCATATGGGCTTTTAAATGGCAATTTCTTATATATGTTTTGTTACATGTTTGACACTTATATGCTCTTTCTCCAGTATGAATTTTCATATGTTGTAATAGAGTACCACGTTGTGTAAATAATTTGTTGCATATTGAACACTTGTAGTCCTTCACATCACTATGAATTTTTATATGCCTGGATAGATCACAACTTCTTATAAATCGCTTATTGAATATAATACAGGTCTAATTTTTTATATTACTATGAATTTTTATATGCACTGTTAAATGGGAATTTGTGCTAAACAATTTTTTACAAGTCGCACATTCGTATAATTCAATTTCTTTATGTATTTTCATATGTACTATTAGGGTTGACTTCCACCTAAAACTCTCATTACATACTTCGCAATAGAAACTGTTTGCATTTTTAGATTTCTGAATATCATTATTTAAAGTAATAATTGGGTTAACACATGCTTTCTCATTCTGGTTATCGCTATCAGTTATACATTCCTCATTCTTTACAC
The DNA here is from genome assembly GCA_963082715.1 of Harpalus rubripes. Taxonomy (NCBI): domain Eukaryota; kingdom Metazoa; phylum Arthropoda; class Insecta; order Coleoptera; family Carabidae; genus Harpalus; species Harpalus rubripes. Next base: position 9,750,108 of record OY720464.1, read on the forward strand.
TTTGCAACACATTTTCAAACAATTCACCGTCCTGGGAAGATTCTTCAAGTGGTTCTTCTTTTATATAAACCTCTTCAAACATTTGATAATTAGTTGTTGAATGTAGCGTGATCTCCGTGCTGCTTTCCATGAATACTTCTTGAAATTAACGAGTAAAGACAAGATTCGTTTCACGAATGGGACAGATGCACACAATAATTCTTTCCAACTTGATGCTTATGTGAAACGTAAATTTTCATTTGTACAAGATATTTCTTTTCTATTTTGTTTTGAATGACTATACTCCATGTTATTTTTATTATTACCTATTATTTTAGTTTACAATATCTGTAGAGGTTAGAATTTATAATACAATCACAAACTCTTGCAAACTAGCACACCACAGACTTCGAAGTCAAGAAAAAAAAATACTTTGTTGCTCAAAAATATTGAATTCAAGGCAACTATTAAAAAATGCCGTTTACCAATTTAACGAATCATGTCCTTATTTATATTACATGAAACTTATTAGATGTGGCCACGGTGTAGTATCTATAGGTGAGTGCACGACGTATTCCAATGCATTACGAAGAATGGCTAACTAACTGGGCTAGTTCATACAGTGTGCCGCTAGGTGTCAGGTTTTGTTGCGACCCGGTTTTTACACAAAATATTTAAAATATTAAATTATTCATATATAACGCATAATATTCTATATTTTCAATCATTACCTTTTATCCTTTGTCAGTTCTATGTATGTATTTTGTACAAATTCCATACAAAAACGTTTCTATACTTCCAGTAAAATTATAAAACAACATATGTCAAATACACTTGACATTGACACCTTTCAATCAGAAATTTATCTTAGTACCTGTTTCTGTGATTATAGTGTAGCTGGCTACCGCTAAATTGCACATTTTGGCACCTTAAAAAGACTATATTTCTCTTTATTTGATCCATACCCCGTTGTGTATCTTGTAGCAAAACATTTTTTGTCAAATGGTAACGGGTCGCATTAGCGCCATTTTGTTTCCCAGTTACTTAGACATGTCAACGCATCTCGTGCTCTCACCTATATTTACTACACCGTGGATGTGGCTCAATGTTCAACTCTTGGTTTGTTCGTTGGTGAAACTATAAAATACAGTATTACAATTTGTATCATAGATGGCAGTGTAGCATAAAGCTTGATTTACATGTGTAGTGGTTTATGCTATGACGCGTTGGAAGTTTTTAGTGAGCTTTTTACGAAATATTGGCGCTACCAACGACCAAATATAACTAGACAAAACTTCATTTGGTTTGTTTTGATTTTCGCTGGCCAGACAGAGAAACTAGAGATAAAGATATGTCTTATCTAGTCCGAGTATTTCTCACTAGAGGTCACCAGTAAGGCCACGTAGAGTATCAGTGTCTAATTTAAACGTTGCAAGTATTCTTAGTTAAAATTTCGTGGTTAACATTTAAGGTTAACATTAAATAATTTAGGAGGTTTAATATTAATGAAAAACCAACATGCCACTCACAAAACCACTACAACTACAAAATAAATACAAAATACACATGCTTCTACGTGGCCTCTAGTGAACAACGTTCAAACGAAACACGAGACTATACACTGTAGGGTATCATTATAACCAAGGTATGGCCATGGTCCAAGATAACTGCCATTGTCGGTAATTCTTTTCCCTTTTTATTTGTAATAAATGTGATATTATATCATAAAAGAATATTAAATTATCACATTGCGAATTTATAAAGGTAATAAAAATTCATTAATTTAAGAGATACGCAATTATTATTATTATTATTATTTTTATATATTTTTACTCAGATTTAGCTTTTGACAGAACTCAATTAGCAATTTCATCATAGTAAATGATTTGAATTAGTTAGAGAGGAAAATATTGAAGTTGAGTTATATTCTTATTTTACTTTTTTTAATAAACTCGAAAAGATGTGGCAAGATTTTCATGTTTTTGATTGATAATAATATGCTTAGTAGGGAGTTCGATTTGGCTGGTGACTATTTGTTGCAATAATACTGTTTGTTGCTGGCTGAATAGAGGGCAATTGAAAAAGTAATGGCTGAGATTTGCTTCTATTGTTGGGTCACATGGACAGTAAGGAGATTCACATAGTCTTAACTTAAAGGCATGACTTGGTACTAAGGTGTGGTTAAAACGCATACGTGTTATTGTTGTAATTACTTCTCTTTCTTCAAAATTTTTAAACCACGTTTTTGAGGGAATAGTCGATTGAGATTCAAAATATGAATAGCCTACAGTTTGAGCTACTGTTTTAATTTCTGACTGCCATTTGCGATGAGAGCTGTAATTGAGGAATGTTTTGATATCTGAGATTTCGATAGGATAAGAAAGAGGGATACCTGTTACAACAGCGTCTTTTGCTAATGCATCGACTATTTCATTGCCTGGAAAATTATAGTGGCCTTTAATCCTCATGATATTGATGCTGATTTCCGCACTTTTTAACTCGTAGATTTTATGCACAATGTTGTAAAAAAGATTAGAGTTGTTTTTCTCGAATTTGGGGAATCTTAATTTCTGTAGAGCGCTCTTGGAATCTGATAATATAACAACAGAGGGAAATGGAAGATGACCAATAAATTTGCGGGCCTCGTAGATAGTTATCAGATCTGCCGAGAAAATTGACGTCTCCTTAGCAAGTTTGAATTTAGCTTTGTGATTCGTTCGGGGAATGAAAATGGCACATCCAACACCGGATTTTGATTTAGATCCATCTGTATAGTTGTGTAGTGCATTAGGGAATTCTGACTCTATCTTCTCACGGAACCACATATTTTCAATATCAGGGAGTGAGTCTGGTTGAAAAGAAAGGAAGTCGGGATTAATAGATTCATTTTCAAGGGAATATTTAAAAGGATATGTGTAACATAACAAGGTATTGGTTTGGAGATTGTGAAGTGGAAGGTCAGCTAGGTGCGTAAAACTTTCAACCAGTAGGGGAGACGGTTTCTTTGACCAAAAATTATTTGTCAGGACTTCTGTGGATAATCTAACGATAGAAACTGACTGGGATTGAGACATGTGCTCTAAAGTAAATCTATTGGCTAAAACTGAGCGACGTATATGTAGTGGCATTATTCTAGCCTCCGTAAGCAAGGCATTGGTAGGGATGGAAGGTAGGGCATCTATACAAGCTCTTATAGCTTTATTTTGCAGAATATCCAGTTTTCGAAGTATGTGGACCTTGGCAGAGCCATATAATGTACAGCCATAATCTATTATGGATCGTATAAAATTTTTATAAATAGTAAGGTAAATTTCGGGGTGTGCACCCCATTTTGAATGAGCAACAGATTGAATTATGTTAATTCTTGGTTCGCATTTCTTAATAATGTGTTCAATATGTGCCTTCCAAGATAGTTTCGGATCTAGGTACATCCCTAAGAATTTTATCACAGCACAGACCTTAATATCAAAACTGCCTAGCTTGATGTTTGTTGGTATATTGTTCAATCTATGTCAGGTATAAAATGATAACGAAAGTTTTTGAAGGACACAGTTCTAAGCCATTGATACAAAGCCAGGCGCAAAGCTGATATGTAGCCGAATTAAGGGTTTTGCGTACATCCTTGAGATTTTTATTTTGTGTATAGATGCATATATCATCAGCATATTGTATAATTTTGACATTCGGAGTGAGAAAGTTATTTAAGTCTAACATGTATATGTTAAACAATAAAGGGCTCAGGACTAATCCCTGTGGGAGTCCGACATGAACAGATCTAGGGCCTAGGGAAATGTTCTGATGTTTAAGATATAAAATTCTGTATTCCATTACGCTAATGATTGCTTGGACGCAAACCGGGGGTATACCAACATGTAACATTTTCAATTTTAGGATCTTAATAGAAACATTATCAAAACCTCCTTTTATATCTGCAAACAGAGCACCGACATAGCTCATCGAACTAAAGCTAAGTTGAATGTGTGTGACAAGGGTAGATAAATTATCCATGGTACTGTGGCCTCGTCGAAATCCGTGTTGAAATTGGGGTACTATATTATTATTTTCCAACCACCATTCGAGTTTGTTTTTCACTAATCTTTCATATGTTTTAAGTACGCAAGAAGAGAGCGAGATTGGGCGATATGAAGTGTCTTCATTTATGTCCTTACCAGGTTTAAGAATCGGTTTGATAATGTAGATTTGCCAATCTGGTATGAGAGTGGCAGATGACTAGATGCGATTAAGAATATTAAGCAGAATATTTAGGCCTGTGTCCGACAGATTATGCATCAGGGAATAAGTTATATTGTCGTGACCATTGGAAGTTTTTTTAAGTACATATTTTAGTTCAGTTAGGGAAAATGGCGTGTTTATAAAATTATCATTATTGTTAATATTAGGGATATCATTGTTAGGTTCTCGGCAGGAGCTTGGTGCGATTTTGTTGAATAAATTCTCAATACATTGTGCATTGTATGAATTGTTGGAGTGATTTGTGTGTAACGCATTAATAAGGGTTTTAATTTTGTTCCACCTGTTACTAAGTGGGGTGTAACTATTCATTTTTTCGCAAATTTTTTCCCATGATTCTCTTTTCTTGTTTAGAAATAACTTGCGAGTAATAGCAGTTTGCTTTTTACATGCAATATAATTTGTTAAATTCATATTATTTTTATACACCTTATAAGCTTCTTTAGATTTTGCTAATTGTTTTGGCAATCATCGTCCCACCAGCAACGTTCTCGGAAAGCATGAATAGTTTTTGGTTTATTAATAGGAATAGCAGCATCTTTGATAATGGAAATAAAGTTATCATAATCCTCCGCTACAGAAGAAGAGAAATTAAAGTTTAGAAATCGATTGTCAGAGACAATTTTGAAGATATTCCAGTCTGCTTTTTTAGTATTCCATTTAGTGTTGGGATGGACAGTACTCCATTGATTGATGTTGAAATTCATAGTTATTATAATTGGGAGATGGTTAGATCCCATAGGTTGGGATGGTGTCCATGTACTAATGAGGGCTAGTCTAGGTGAGCAGATAAATAAATCAATTGCTGATTTTCGACTGGGAGAGGCATTAAACATAGTTGGAGAGCCGTCGTTGAGTAGTGAGAGATTGAAGTTATTGATAATATCGGCAATGTTTTGACCCGCTGGGTCTGAGAACTCGCATCCCCAAGAGATATGGTGAGCATTGAAATCTCCGCCGATAAAAACTGGGGATGGAAATTTTTGAAAAATTTGATTCCATTCGGCAACTGAGAATCTATGATTAGGCTTAATATATAATGAAATAAAATTCGTCCATTTATCGTTTACAAAAATTGCGGCTGCAGATATTTGCATAATATGCGAGCAGGGATTTATTATATTTATAGTTTTATAATTTAAATTATTTTTAATTAAAATGCAACTACCTCCGTAACCATCATTTCTGTTATTCCGAATACAGACATAACCGCTAATGCGGAACGATTCATTATTTTTTAACCAGGTTTCAGATATTAAAGCAATATGTATATTATTTTGGGTGAGTATGCATTCAAGCAGATTTTTATATGGTTTGATAGACCTAATATTGTATTGTAATATGTTTATAGAGTCTATTATTAATATGAATGTGACGAAATTTGATCTAGTAGTTGAGTTAATAATTGTTTGACGATATCTCGCGTATTAGAGTTTTGGTCTGATGTAAGTGCAGTAATAAGTGTTACAAGGTTAATAATGTTTTTTGATAGGGATTCATCTCTGTGGGCTGAATTAGAGGTGTGATATGAAGGTTGGAAGGGATTATATGTAATAGGAGAGATAGGGGAAGTTTGGTTAAAAAGTTGAGGGGGGGGGAGATTTTGATTCGATGCTTGTCGAATATTCTGAGCAGTTTGTTTTCGTACGGTAACGTATTGATGTTTTTGTATATTTGTATTATTGAGTGTCACGGGAGCGTTTATATGTTGATTGGTCGTATTATGAAATTTTTTTGTACCTGCAACGGATGCATATGATTTGCGTTGTAAGATAGATTTAGCTTCATTGAAAGAGATATTGTTGCTAGCTGCTAGTTCTCGAATTTTGCGTTGCCTTTGAAATTCTGGACATGATCTGTCAGTAGCGAGGTGGGGGTTATTACAGTGAACGCAGATGGTTGGGTCCACTGAGTTACACTATCGCACCTGATGAGGACCTTGACATTTGCTACACCTGGCATTGCTGCGGCACTGGGTGGCAGTGTGACCGTAGCGAAGGCAGTTGTAACATTGGGTAACCTTGCTAATATAAATGTCAACATTGCATTTATATTTGTTGATAAGGACATATTCGGGTAAATTTTGAGCGCAGAAGGAAAGAACAATTGTTTGTGTAGGAACCATTTGATTTTCCGGAGCCCTTCTAAGAATTCTGCGTGCTTTAACTACTTCGTAGTCACATTCGATGTCATTTAAAATTTCTTCTTCGGTTAAAGCTGTATCTACGTGTCTACTTACGCCAAGCTTGAAAATAGCATATTGAGGGATGTAAGCTTTCAAGTTTAGAGTCTCCAGGTAATCACTAGTAAGAAAGAGGTTCACTGAGTTTTTATTGGAGAATGTGATCTTGATTCTATTGATACCTGTTGCAGAAATGTTAATAATGTCATTTTTCAATTCTGGAAATTGGGTCAATATCTTTTTACCCAAAGCTATGGGGTGGATTTTACCTAAATTATTATTAGTTGATTCCGAATATACAATGAAAGGGCCGGAATAGGAGTCAGAATATTTATATTTAATTCTTTGCGAATTATTTATATTACGAATTGGGGAGGTCGTACTGCCGGTAGTTTGCGTGTTTTGGGGTGATTGAAAATTAGTAATTTCCGAGTTAATATTTAGTTGTGAAAAATGTGTATTTGAGTTGGAAACTGGAAGAGTTTGTGCAAAATTAATAGAGTTGTTTGTATTTAATGTTAGTATCTCTTTTGTCTTATTAGTATTTGTAGGAATAGCTTCTGGGTGGGGAGAGTTAACATTGGGATTGTTTTAAATATTTGTATTGGTTGATGTCTTAGAAATTGTTGAGTGCGGACCTGTGTTTTTATTATTGGGAGTTAGTTGTAGTGGTGGTTGCGATTGAGACGAGACGGGCGTGAACAAGTCGGCACATCACTTGCCGGTCTAACTTGCGAGCGAGAAAGAGACGGAGACAGATTGGGGAATTTAGATTTAGGCGATTTAGTCTGGTTATCTGAGCGACGTTTCGATTTGACTGTATAATATTCAACTTGCATATCGCTGTTATTGGAATCATAAACATTACTTCCCGGAATACCACTAATTCCTGTAAATGTCCCCTGATCTCGGTCATTTAGGACTGTTAATGCATTAGTAATAGATTCAGCTAAAGGCAAATCTGGTGGTGTCTCGTCCGGGGGAGGTCCTCCTTCTCCGTATGGTCCACCGGACATGGTGAGGGTTTTTAAATATCAACTGTGTTTCACTGAGCGGCTATCGAAGAGAATACAAAATGAAACAGAACAATTCAATATAATCGCACTGACAAGCACAATATTTCGTGACTGTCTTCTACGAAGGTTAGAGACAGAGTGCAATTATTATTAAAACATACATTTAGAGGTTATGTTGAATATATGATATTGGTTGTTATTATCACTTCTAATTTAATACCTGTACTTACCTTTTAGAAATTTAAATGATTGTGCTTAATATTGGTAATTTACAGTCGTTTTCAATATGTCAGTAATCGTGGTGGGTATCTTAACAAACTACACAAGTAAATAAAATAAAATATATTACTTACACTTTAAATACATACTAAAATGATAATTAAATGTGTTTTTCATTAAAATAAAACAAAAAGCCACGAAACAGACGGTCCGGTAATGGCAGACGAAACGTGAGCCACGCCATGGCCATACCCTGGTTACAAATATAGAAATACTCGAACTAGACAAGACATATCTCTATCTGTAGTTTCTCTATCTGGCCAGCCGAAATCAAAACATTCAGTGTGGAGGGTTAGGGAATGTTTTATCTAGTTATATTTGGTCGTTGGGCGCTACCGATGCTTGAGCCAGACTGTATCTGAACGCAACCGTAAAGTGTTGTCAGAACCAGAACTAAATAATCTTGGGTAGGTTCGGAAGTTGGGCAATTACGTCAGTGAGCAGAGCACAAGGTCTCTCTACTATTGGCGACTAAAATTAACGTGAATCCCTCAAGCGGAAGATATTTGCAACTCTTGAAAATGGTATTCTGTTATTCAACTTTACAGTAAATATATATAGTGCATTGGATTCCTTGCCGGTTTCTTGTTTGTCTTTTTATTTTAAAGTACATATAAATAACTTTGCAATATGAGCAAAGAACGAAAAAATATTAACAACGTCAATTGCTGCGTTTATGGTTCTCATTCTCGGGGTAGTAAGAAATTATTTGTCCCAAAAATTGGTGAGAGGAAGAGTGACATCCAAAATAAATTTGGTAAAATGAAGTCTATCGACAAAAGAGAGGGTTGGATTAGGAAACTACGAACTGGAAAACAAGTGACGAATCATAAGATGATAACAAAAATGCAAAGTATTGTATTATTTCCTGACCAATTTATGAGTAAAATAATACACATTTCACTTTATGTGTAGCATGCAATATATTTCTTACACTTATAATTAAAAAAATTTGAAAGATATTTGACAATAGTTCCATTTTAATTTTCTTAACTAAGTAAAGTAAATACATATTTATTTAACATCCATGAATAATATATGGTAGATACTATTTTACTATCTTGTACAAAATATTAAGATAGCTGTAATGCGTTTGCACTGGCCACATGATTAGCTATACAAGAGCATTTTGTAAATAATCAATTGCAATTTTAAAGTTCTTCTCATCTCATGAGGATGTGACAACCCATGATTCAACAATTATCCCCCTTCTATAAAACTTCGAGAAGAATTTGTTGCCTCCAAATAAGTAAACATTTCCTTAGAAATAAGTCTAAGATAACTTTCTTCGAATGTCATTATAATTTACACAAAATTATTACTAACACTATTTATAAAAAGTTTAATGAATTTGTTAGTGTACTTCAAAACGAATGTTGGTTAGGCAATGTTTCTGTATGCGATCTTACAGCACAATACCATTTTCAGAGCACGTGTATGCTACAACACTAGCGCAGCCATCGGTAGTTTTAGTCGCCAATACGTTAGTTTGTGTTTTCTATGGCCAATACAGATTGCCCTATAACTAATGTGACTAAGCTTTTAGGGGAGCGGATGGTGTGGTAAGATGAATACTATGACGTAAGCTCTAGCCCGTCCGTCCCAAGCCGGCCATCATAAACATCCATAGCGCTTTTTTGTAACGTAGGTTATATTTACATTAATATTAATTCTGCAAATTATTCTAAATAACAAAATGTGATTTATTTAATTACAAGTACAAAGTGAGTCAATTTTGTAGTTTAAACAGGTATTTTAATATGTACTTACCTGTGTAATTTATTGTATTTACGTTGTTTACTAACATCATGCCGGGAACTGTAGCAATTTGCAATAATAGTGCAATCAAAACCAAGAATTCTAGTAAAAATATTATTTATCATAGTTTTCCAAAAAATTCCCAAATTAAAAAAGAATGGGTACATAAAACTCGTCGATATGGTAAATGGAATCCAGATACAGCATTCATATGCTCAGAACACTTTACTGCTGACGATTACATCCGAGATTTGAAATATGAACATCTCAACATTCCTGTGAAGCGAAAACTAAAACCTACAGGTTAATTAACTATTTTGTTATTCATTTACATCTACATAGTTTTATGCCCATATTCAAAAATACTCCTAAAGTTTCAAAACGGCTCGTAACAATCTTTGACAATTAAAATCAAACTTGGTAAGTTTCATTTCGATTTTTCTGTAAGTGTAAGTAGATTATTTTTAATGGATAAAAAATATAACGAACCGTTTAAAATTTTACGAGTGTTTATGAATATGGGCATTAATGTTGTTTTTGATTTTATGAAATAATATATTACGATGTAAATTGCATTTACATACAATGATTAATTTTATATTTATTTATTTTTTATAGCTGTTCCTTCCTTAAAATTATGAACAAAGTGTGACACTGCAAGCTGTTATGATGAACGTTCACAAAGAATTAAAAAACGACACGATAAAGCCCTTGTTTATGAATTATTAAATGCATCATCAACATAAAATTCATGTAGCAATATAGTAAATATTCCTGAAGTACAAGAGAATAACCAAGTTGTAATTGATCAAGATGATAGTGAATCTTCAGAAAAAAAAATATGACGCACTTATATAAAATACAATGAACTGAAGGAAAATTTCAATATTTCAACAACTGTTAAAGAACAAAAACAAAAAATTCGATCCATAGAAAAAGAACTGAAAGAAAAATCTGATCAATCTGAACAAAGACAATTATATTCTTAAAAGTAAAAGAGTTGTTGAAAGGTGTCCTAAGTTAAACTCAATTGGACATCATTTTATTGAAGAAACGCAAAATGAGATGGAGTGTAGATGATTTATCCAAAGCGTTTGCAATAAGATATTTCAGCACACAATGTTATTGCTATCTTAGAGATACGTTAAAATATACATTACCAAGTATTTCAACATTACAGAGATGGGCTTCACACATTAATATGAGACAGGGAGTTCTAAAAGCTATTATAAACTTTATGAATGTGGCAGGTAAAGATTTAACAGAATTTGAACGATGTACCGTGTTATGTTTCGACGAAATAAAAGTAATCAGTATATATGAATACGATAAACTAGAAGATGAAGTAATAGGGCCACATAGTCAGATGTAGGTTGTTATGGCGCGGGGATTATTTGGTAAATGGAAACAACCCGTCAACATAAATTTTGATCAAAAAATGACGCAAGATATATTGCTAAATATGTATTATAAGTACATTACACGAAATTAATTATTAGATTGTGGGGGCGGAAACTTAGGATTATGGAAAACTTTAGAAATTAGTATTGAAAACCATATTTCTTACATCCAACAACATTAGAAAGAACTTTTATATTTGCTGATGCTCCGCACCTGTTAAAACTTATAAGAAATTGGTTGCTCCATACTGGATTAATTTTAAATGACAACATATTGGTAAATAAAAAACCATTTGAGTGTCTTATCGCGGGTACAAATTCGGAAGTAAGTTCCTGTCACAAATTAAATAATTCTCATATCAATTGTATTAGAACTCAACGGCAAAATGTAACATTCCATCTTTTGTCACATTCAACTGCAACTGCTTTAAAACGTTATCAACCCGGAGACAACAAAAATTAGCTGTTGATACTGGAAATTTTATTGAAAAAATTAATTCCTGGTTTGATTTCATGAATACATATGTTCCAAATAAATCATTGTTATCAAAACGCCCATATGGAAGCAACTTAGAAGAACAAAATAAACTTATAGATATTATATACGAGCTAATATCTACCATGCGTTGTAGTAATAAACGAAATATGGTGAGATTTCAAAAGGCAATATTAATATCTTTAAAATCACTGAAAATGCTTTTAACCAAGATTGTCTAGAGAATTTTTTCTCAGATAAGATCTAGAGGTGGTTTATATGATCACCTGTCGCCACTAAATGCTTTATACAGAATAAGAATGATAATATTGGGAAAGAATCCTGAAGTGGCACACAAAAATGTAAATACTATCGATAATTAAACCTGATGAATATATTGTTGCTCAAGTATTAAAAAAGCGGACATTAATATTAGTAATTTAAGCGTAGAAACTGGAATTCAGGAAGAAAGTGACAGCGGTACCAGTTTACCTATTTGTTCTGATAGTTCCAGTACAGAAAGATTCCAGAGTGAATCTGATGGTTTGGAGTATCTTGCTGGATGGGTAGCCAAAAAATTGAAACATAAACATCCCACCCTGGGAAATTACACGTACCAAAGTACAAAAGTGCAAGACCATGATTAGACCTTACCATCACGGTTACAAAGCTTGTCTTTCGGAGGTTTAACTGAGCCTTCGGAAGAATGGCTAACTCAAGCTAAAGTACTAGAAAAAGAGTTCTTGTCTTTTCATAAAAAAGATTAAGAAAAGGTAAAGGGGTAACAAGGCGATTAATAAATAAAATAGTGAAAAAAACCGCTATATCAGAAGATATTGTACGAGTTTTGATTACACACATAACTTTTATCAGAATAAAATACTTTAACATGATTAAAAAGCAAGAATCACTGTCCAAACGAAAATTAAAAAATCCAGAACAAGAAAAAATTATATATATATATATATATATATATATATATATATATATATATATATATATATATATATATATATATATATATAAAACAACCAGCGCTTTTTTGGGCGAACTAATGACTAGGAAAAAAAAATGTTATATACAAGAAATGATGAAGAATAAGGGGCTAATTTATTAATAATAACAAACCGCAAATTCGACCAGTGGTTCTCAAACGACAGAACAAAATTAGATTTTTTTAAATGGGTACCTATATAATTTTTTAGCCCATTAGATAGATATTTTTTTCTGATTTCAACGATATAAATATGGTATAGGGTTGTATAACAATTATTTCGAGAAAAATGGTATTAAAAATAATAATTATATTACAATGGGCTATGCAATACGCAGGTATTGATATAGTAAAAAAATTTAGGCAGAGGAGTCACGTCATCAAACTTTGTAACTAGATAATGACGTATAATGACGTCACGAAAATAGTAGATTTACATGGTACACTAATTTAATTTTAGAAAATAATTGTATTTACCTGCGATGCTATTTATGTGATCAAGTTAATTTATTTAATAGTCGAATAATAATTGAATATTATTGTAAAATTTAATATATTTCCAATTTATGGTATTGAAAATTCGGTGTAGCATTCAAAGGCAGCAAAGATCCACCGTGGACCAATTCTCTGTCAAAATATGAAACCACATTTGCACATAGCTCTTGCGATTGTTTCGATAATGCTTTCGGCATTGTAAAACGACAAAACACCAATAAAATGAAAGAGACAAAACGAAAATCACAACTGAACACAGAAAGAAATGAACAGTCAGTACAGTAGTGTACAGAGGTTATGAATAAATAAAAAAACAAAGAAACACAACTCGAAAAACAGTTACTGTTTGTATTGAAAAATACAGATTTGATACGCAACAAGGCAACAGTAATGGAATTCTGAGAAAACACAACAAACAACGTAGACAAAAATGTTAATTATACGAAAAAGTAACGAATAACTAATGACAGTCGACGGTTGACAATTCCGGGAGAATCATGTCATGTAAACGTTTAAATATTGAAATCCAATAGCACCAACATGTGGTGAAAAAATGAACTACAATTATTTTAAATAAATTAAAACTCATTCAAAACATTATGTTCGACTTTAAAATAATTGTAAATTTAATTAAAATGTACTTTATTTATAGTATGCAAAAAATAGTATTTATTTTCTTCGTTTTCCTAAACATATACATCACTCGGCCAATACTACAGTGATTTTTCATTTTGTAATGAAATGATGACGTGACTCCTCTGCCTAAAAATATTTACTATACGTCTGTTTCCTAGTTACGCTAGTAGTAAACCCATTTTTTATTACATTATTTCTAGTTTTTAATACCATTTTTCTCGAAATAATTGTTATATAACCCTATGCTATATTTATATGGTTGAAATCAGAAAATAATATTCTATTTAAAGAGCTAAAAATTATATAGGGTGCCATTTAAAAAAATATATAATTTTGTTGTACCGTTTGTGAACCACTGGTTAAATAATCGGTTTGTTACTATTGATACATTATCCCCTTATTCTTGATCATTTTTGGTATAAAACATTTTTCTCTAAAGTTGTTTGTTCGCCCAAAAAAGCGCTGGCTGTTTTAAAGCAAACACCCTGTGTATATATGAAGAAAATCTTTAAATAAATATATGAATTATTATTTTTTAAATATAAATAAACAACATTTTAAGCACATCCAAATCCAAATAGTACAAGAATCTCCTTTACTGCTTATACGCGCACGTAGCGTTTGGGGCTAGAGCATACGTCACTACAAGTTAACCAATCGTAGTTCTCTAGTCCTATGCGGCAACCTGTATAGTAGAGAGACCTTGGTTGTCATCTACTTAAAGCCTTGTCAATCTCCATTGTCCACCGATCAGTAAAAATTGTATAAATCAACCTTTATACTATAGTGCCATCTGTGACACAAATTACATACAAATATAATATAACCTCAATCTTTATAAAATATTAAAACAATAATAAACAGCTCATGCGAAATTAAGTAGGTTTTGAATATATATTTCATTTGTCTGATTTTTTTTGTTAATATTGAGATATATTTTTAGAAATAGCAACACGTCTAAAAGTTTCATTATTCTTCAAGTATTCCATTGATGTTTCCATATTTACGTTGAATTTTAGTAAGACATATCTGGATATTTGTACAGGCCACTTGAAGTAGTGCATCAATTCTTACAAAAATAAAACTCTTTTGAAGTCATCTTTACGTTGTATGTAAGTATATTTCGTTAGAACAGCTAATAGTGTATGTAATATTGAAGATGTTCATTACAGCATTCTTTTCTGGTGATGAAATAAACTACTAATAGATTTGTTCGTTTCACTATTTTACGTCTATGGTTTACTGCCGTATCCATACAGAGTATATGGACGCGACAGTAAACCGTTGGCGCAAAGCAACGAAATGAACAAACCTAATACTAAAAGTTGGGTAAAAATATCATATTATTTAAAAATCAAAAGTTAAATATATCATCACGGCATATTACCTATTGCTTAGTGTTTGCCAATACGCAGATATCGATAATGATTATGATATACATATGCCTGATTTACAGATTGTATAGAAAAGAATAGAATAGGAACAGAAATTTATAAACTATACATTACTTAGAATAGTTTGGAATAGAAAGTCGTCACTTTTGTGTTACTTTACACTAAATTAACTATGTATATTTATTGATGATTATTTCTTTTAAGAATTTCATGTAGATGCGAGAAAAGAATGTCATTGTTTGTTTTAGCTATTAAAGATAGTATTTCTGCACAAATACTTGTCTGTATAAGTTTTTAGGTTAGGAGCAAAAGCAATGAAGTCACGAATAGTATCGGAGCAAGCCGGCTGGAATAGAATAAGAAATGAAATTTGTCTATTTCTTATTCTATTCCATTCTGTGCAAGTATAAATGGTTCCATGGATGTACATTGGTTTATATTTCTATTTCTTGTGCTGGTTCCCTTCTATTCTATGCATTCTATAAATCAGACTATATTCGTACCTACCATGCAGACATCACCATACGCGCACTCATTGCTGACATGGAGACTGCACCAAAGGGGTCACTTTCGTGCCATTTAAATTCGACATAATTTTGGTTTATATTACTACAAATATTGAATAACATTACATTCTTTATTTAATAAAAAAATATTATAACTTGTATAAATTCAGAGACAAAATAATATATTATATAAAAAATCGGTTGTAATAAATCTCACAGCCTAAAAAAGTGCATGGAAACCATTTGAAAAATTCAAATGTTAGTAATTGACAGACAAATGTTAATGCCAAAAATTTAGTGACGTTCAAAACAGTTTCTGAGAAGTACATTTATTTTTTTTATATATTAATAACTAAATATTTAAAATTATTAGTTATTAATTAAGTAATTTATACAAAGATATGGACGGAGATACTGAAATGTGTATCAAATTCATAAGAGAAAATATAGAACAACATTTAATAAGTTGCAAATATTTATGGAATAGAAAATGAGGCTAAAGTATAAAGTAGGGTCCATACTCAAAATGAGTTTAAATGACTATATATCGGTTCATTAGCCTCCTATACATTAAAATAAAGCAAAATTAGGGTGCGGAACAAATATTTGATGTTTTTGTAGTAAAATTTGTCGTTAGTTGCCACGCATGTCACCCTGAAAAAATAACGAATACTGGATGTAACCATCCAAATTCCGTCAAATTGAGTTCTATGCATTAGGTTATGTTGGGTTAGGTTAGTTCTGTGCTTTCGGTGTTCGGTTACCGTTACATTAAAGTATTTTTTTTTTTGCAAATTTGCAAGGGAAGAAGTCAAATTTTTTACAAATACAGCCTAAAGAACTAACCTGTTTTCACTCTCTAATTTCAGGCTTTTCATACGATATTTTACATAAAAGAATAGCGTTCATTAAAAAAAACTGCATTTTAAAGCTGGACCCTATTCTATACTTCGCCCAAAAATGATTACTTGACAAACGTCAGTATATCAGACATAAACCAAACGAAAGTGACAAGAAAAACATGAATTTTTACTAACAACTAAGACAAGGTTATGTTTCGTTATATACTAGATATCTCAAGGCATATGTTTACAAACACTGCCCCACAACCCTGCTTCAGTTGAAGAATCTTATTCGGCAGGAAATAGCTAGAATGTTGGAACGTGTAGAGAGGAGCTTCAGAAATCGGTTGCAACAGTGATGTTTTTTAACTGCATGATTTAAACTTGAAATTATATCCTTTCATTATTAAAAATAAATTAAGTCTATTAGCAATCATTTTTATTTCTCGCCTTCCAAAAAAGGAAGTTTCTAGGCCCCATTTTGTATTTTCAAAAGTAATTTTCCCATTAATAAAGATTGACACGAAAGGAAATAAAAAATATGGGAAGAATATTTTTCTTATCATTTTAATCAAAGAAAATAAAATCGTGCAAGACCTCATTGGATACTTATTTATGTTGAAGGTAAACATCAAGTTGGGGAGAATTCTAGTGCGAGTCAATTCCATTTGTTTATTCATTAATCGAGAAGAATTCATGGACACTCAACAACACACAGTTGGCGCTGTTGTGGAGGATGAGGATACAACAACAATAACTAATTATCAAAAGTTTGAAGAAATTTACATTAAAGAAGAACCGCTGAAAGAAAATTGCGAGGCCAGTGAATTTTATGAAAATGCTTTGCAAAGTGTAAAGAAGACAGAATGTATAAATGATAATGCTAACCTGATCGACAATCAAATTGCTATAAATGATGATACTGAGAAAACTAAAAATTCAAATAGATTATATTGTGCAGAATGTAATAAGAGTTTTACGGACAAATCACGCTTGACAAGGCATATGAAGATACACAAAGGAATTAGAGAATTTGAATGTAAAACGTGTAAAAAGTTGTTTAAAACAAATACTAGTTTGCAAAGTCACATAATAATTCACACTGCTAGACCACGAGCGTATACATGTCACACGTGTAATAAATCATTTTTATACAATTCTACTTTAAAAACCCATATGGCTGTTCATACTGGAATAAAAGCCTTCAAATGTACAATATGCAATAAACAATTTACATTTAGAACTGCTCTATTCCTCCATATGAAAATTCACTCTGGAATAAAAGCATATAAATGTCAATCTTGTGGTAAATCATTTACACAAAATTCTCATTTAAAATCTCACTTGAATACTCATAACCAAATAAAAGACTTACAGTGTACAGTCTGCAATAAATTATTTAAAAATCCTAGAAGTTTTTCCAGGCATAGGCATCACATAGTGGATTAAAATAATATAAATATGCAGTAATCAATTTACACATCGGAAATAAGAAATACCAGTGTTCGGCTTATGAAAAATCATTTACCAAGAGTTCTGATCGTAAAAAGCATATGGATAAAGTTCATAGCTATGCAAATCATTTCAGTTGATGTATTTATAATGTATAAAATAAATGATCAAAAATTAATTCGGTGCAGACTTTTTTTAAGTAAGTGGCCTATATTGTATTATTGATACTTTTATAATCGTCTGTAGGTATACTGGCTGTCCAGGATAACTTTTCCAACATGGGGATCTCGAGAACTGACGAGATACGAATTTGTTTAAATTAGACAAAAGTTGCCCCATTAGGAGACCATTTTAATGGTGTTTTGTTATTTGAGAAAAAATACATAGATCACTAGATATTGGCTAAAATATAAATTTTGGAGTTTTTTTATTTTTCAAATATCTTCCAAATATGAAATAATACTGGATTTTAATTTACACATCTTTAAGGCACTTTTTATGTTTTTCGAATGGCGATGCTCAAATTTTTTATTACTATTAGTTATGATGTCAAAGTTTTTATTTTTATATGGACGCCATATTGGACAGTTGCACCATTAAAAATAATTTTTTTTAGCTTACCAAGCGTATGTAATTTGTCTATTTTCATTTGTGTCAAACACCGGAAATACAACAATTTCTAAATTTATAGGTTAAAAACAATGGTTGTTGCAATGAAACAATTGAAAAACGCAACTGGAAATAACAAGATTATTTTCATTGATAATTTATTTAATTAGTTCTCAAAATTTTATAGTCTTAAAATAATTCTTTGGATGTTATAGTAGACAATGACATTTACAACGAAATTTACAAAATGTTTCACTGCTATGTATGTTAAAAATATTAAATAATATGAATATTATAAACTTAAATTAAACAAAAGATAATACCTGACTGATGATTTCATTTGTTTCATTGTAACAACCATTGTTTTTAATCTATAAATTTAGAAATTGTTGTATTTTCTGTGTTTGAAACAAATGAAAATAGAAAAATTACACATGGTTGGAAAGCTTAGAGAATTCTTTTTTCAATGGTGCAACTTTTCAATATAGCGTTCATATAAAAATTAAAACTTTGACATCATAACTCAAAAACTAATAGTGATAAAAAAAATTGAGCATCTCCATTCGAAAGAACATAAAAAGGGCCTTAAAATTGCGCAAATTAAAATCCAGTATTATTACACATTTGGAAGATATTTGCAAAAATAAAAAACTCCAAAATTTATATTTTAGCCAATATCTAGTGATCTATGCATTTTGTCTCAAGTAACAAAACACCATTAAAATGGTCTCGTACTGAGGCAACTTTTGTCTAATTTAACCAACTTCGTATCTCTTATGTTGGAGAAGTTATCCTGGACATACGGTGGTATTTATTTATTTATTTATTCTCTCCCAAAACAGGATACGTGAGTATCCCAAAAACATGGGAGAGGCAACAATATATACAAAATAAACAGGCAAGAATAGACAGAGTATGGAAATACAGAGAATAAAAAATACAGAAGCTTACAAATATAAAAATATATGAAGTTTACAAATATAAAAATATAAGAAAAAATAAGTGAACTAATGTGTCACTTAGTTTAACTCATTGTAGAGAACAGTTCTAAATTGAGTAAATGTATGATAGAAAATGTCTAGTTCACTGAAACATTTGTTTTCAATTTCATTATAGATAACACATAGTCTTCTAATAGGGTTTTTTAATTCATAATTGTTACGTATAACAGGAATGTAAAAAGTATTACTGGAACGGGAATGCAAACGTGGTACGGAAAAATTAGTTTGACAAAGCGAAATTATCATCAACCAGATTATTTAGTAGTTTATAAAGGTATAGGCATGAATATATCCTAGGTCTGTCCTCAAGTGTATACATGTCAAATGTATGTAAAGCAGCAGAATAACTATGTTAAAGGATTTAGGGCCGGTATTTTCACTTGCGAATAAAGGTTTAGATAAATTTATCCTTCGGATAAATATTTTTGTCGTCTTTTCACTTGTAAATAAATTTATTCGAAAGAATAACATCTGTTATTCGCGAGATAAATTATTCGGTACTTGGGTAGCGAATAACCGTTTATTCGTAAGTTCATTACATTTCCACATAGTGCAGATTTATTAACAAAATGGATATATTAAATATTATGATGATATTTTCAACTGTGAATTAATAAATAACGTGAGAAATCGATCACACACCATCAGACAGCAACATAACCACATAAATGAAATAATTTTTGACAGGTTCCGATTATGAAAACAATTTAGGATCACATATTGGGGATCGCATTTGATCTCAACCAGTAAATAGGTAAATCATTATAAAAATCCTGTCATTTGACGCTAGCAACATATTTTCGAATTTTGGATACTTTTGATTAATACATTGACAAACATTTACTTTGAACTGAAATAAATATACAAAAAGTACAAGAACAATTTTACAATATACATATCCTGCTTACCGCATATGAGTGCTGAATTAGATGGTATACTTGTTAAATTACAGTCTCTTGGGGTTAAAAATGCATAATATAGATCACATTGACATTAAATATGTCAAACAAAATTTTGACAACTACGGATTCAAAAGTAGTTGACACATTTCATCCTTGTCTGCTTAGCGTGGCTACGCCAAACTCCATCCTTCTCTACTGACACAAATTCACTCTGCGAGGCTACCAATTCACGAACGTTAAAGTTATTCGACAGATAGCTATTTGTTTGTGTAAAATGTGTGAAAAGACGCAATGAAATTATTCGTTGGATAAATATATAGAATAAATTTATTTAACGAATACTTATTCGAAACTTTATTCGGAAGTGAAAATACCGGGCCTAAATGAAGGTGAAATTTTACGAGTGCAATATCTGACAAACTTCCGCTGTACCCACTCAATTCGCTTACTAAAGTTATCATATATTGGGTTCCAGACAATGAGGCAGTATTCGAGCTTAGACCTTACAATACAGTTGTACAAAGAAATAAGAGTTTTTGGATTGTTGAAACAATGTGAATTTCGAATAATGAAATCTAAATTTCTGTAAGCACTATTAATAATATAGTCGTAATTCGGACCAAAATGTAACTTAGGGTCAAACAAAACTCCTAAATCTTTATGCAGTTCAACACGGTTGAGACAATTACTACCCATCCGATAAGAAAAAGAAAAAATACTACGTTTCATTGAGAATGACATGATCTTACATTTTTTGATATTAAAATATAAATGTGAGGAAGAAGACCAAGTCAGAAGATTATCAATATTGGACTGAAGTAGACAGTGATCCGCATATGAATTGATAGTTTTAAATAGCTTCAGATCATCAGCGTATAACAATGAGTTGGAGTATTGTAAGCAACGTGTGATATCATTGATAAATAGATTAAATAAAAGCGGCCCTAGGTTAGATTCCTGCGGCACATCTGAACAGGGACTGAAAAAGACAGATTTAAAGTTGTGATATTATACAAAAAGTTTGCGATGTGAAATGTATGAACGTATCAAGCACAATAGATCAGGAGAAAAATTAAACTGATGCTGCAATTTGAATAATAAGACATCATGATTTACAGTGTCAAACGCTTTTGAAAAATCAGTGTAAACAACATCAACCTGTGAGTTGTTAGAAAACTGATCAATAGTGAGTGCAGTAAAGTTGGTTAGATTAGTAACAGTTGATTTACATTTAATGAAGCCATGTTGCTCGAGTATAATTTTGTCAGAAACAAAGTGGTATATCCATTTATATAAGATTTTTTCAAAACACTTAGAAATATTAGAAATAATGGATATTGGTCTATAATTAGACATATCGCAGGCATCACCAGATTTGAAAATAGGACAAATTAAAGAAGTTTTAAGGGAATCAGGGAATGTGTTGACACGTAAAATTAGGTTAAATAAAGTATGTAACGGTTTTGCAAAGATTTCGCAACATCCTTTAAGTATATAGGAAGGGAGATTATCAGGACCAGGGGAAGAAGAAACTTTAAGGGATTTTATAGCTAAAATAATATCATTTTCGGAGATATTAACTATAGATAGGCAATCATTGGAACAATCAGACCAGAAAATATTTGAAAAATCGGTAACATTTCCTTGGCAATGAACACTGGCAAAATAATCTGCAAAGCTTTGGACAATTGACTTAGTATTATTATATTCCCTGTCACCGCAAGACATACTACCAGGAATGCGTGTAGTATTTCTCTTGCTATTTATAAAAGACAAAAAATTTTTAGGTTCACTAGACAATCGAGCTTCAGTATCTTGAATATAGTTTTTACAAGCACACTTAATATCAGCTTTAATTTTATTTCGTAGAAATTTAAATTTATCATAAAAATTAAAATCATTAGTAGTTTTGTATAGTTTGTGATATTTGGCTTTTAGTTTTAAGTTAGAGATAATTTGTCTAGTGAACCAAGGAGGAAATTTGGGAGTTTTTCTACGTGTTAGTGGAACGCATTGCCTGAAAATATTATCCAATAAACTATAGAATTTTGAAAAAGCATCATTGACATCATTATATTCTTTCAATATATCCCAGTTAGTATTCTGAAGACTGTACATTAAATCAAAATTAACATGTCGAAAGTTGAATGAAGGACTATCATTGATAGTTGAGTTGGAGGGAGTAGGAACGATAGTAGTATGGACAAATAAAGGGAGATGAAGAGGATCCTCACGCGATAATACGAAATCACTACACATTACATTACAATTAAAATTACACAAAACTACATCAAGGAGACGAGAGTCACAGTTCAGGATATTATTGACTTGTTTTACATTAAGAAAGTTGCAAAAGTTCTCAAATCTAGTGATGAGAGTGTTACTAAAACCATATGAAAAATGATCAACTAGTTTACTAATATTAAGATCACCAACTAGAGCAAAGTTAGACTGCATTAACCATTGGTGGGCCTCAAAACATTCACAGATCATATCAAGTTGTTCTTTTGAAACTGGAGGTGGCAAGTAAACAACAGCGAGAATCAAATTTATGTTAGAACTCACACTAATACGGACACATATCACATCAGCAAGAGAATTAGGATTTAAATTCAGTTTAATAACTGAAGAATTAAATTTAGAACTGACAGCACAGAGTACTCCACCACCAATAGTTTTGTTAGATTTGGAGGTGTCACGGTCTTGTCTGTATAAAACATATTTAGATGGATGAAAAATTTCATTGTTATATACTGAGTCTCTAAGCCATGTTTCAGATAAAGCAATAACATCAAAGTTACTTAAGAGAGAATGATGATATATATCATCCAACTTGGTATTCAAGCCTCGAGAATTTTGGTAATAAATATTCATATCTGAGTCCAATGTAAACATACAAAATTAAAATAATACAGAGATCAAATGTGAACGCACAGAAATATGCCGAGAACTGCAAGTTAGTATAAGAAATTAAAGTAAACGATACAAGGTTGTGAATAATTAAATTTAAATATTTGCAGAATATAGACATATGTTTGAGCTGCTCCATTTGACAGTTAGAAATACAATGAAAGAATTGCATAAGACAAAGAAAAAACAGACTAAATCATTAATTACAAGGTACATATTACAGTGTGTCAACATTAGTGAATAAATCAGCTTTTTTAGTAACATCATCACTTTTGTAATAAATGGTCCCGTCAATTGTCTAAACATTCTTGAAACCAAATTTACTTGACAATGATCTAACTAAGGTATGGCGTTTTTTAATTAAATCCTCCTTGATATTGATTTTAGTTCCTTTTAGTTTATTTCTCGACTTCAACACTAGATCGCGGACTTTAACTAGTAAATTTCACAATGATTGGCCGGGGACGCAGATGCGAGGGAGGAATTGTAGACCCACTATTTGACACTGTCAGTTTTGCGCAATATACCGACACGGTGACAACGATCAATGACTTCAGGTAAAATATTTAGAGATAATGATTACTTAAACATTGCACAGACCTTCTATTCAACTTTTTCCATTGGCTGTGGATCAACACGTTGGAAAATCTAGATTAACTAGTTTATTGAGAAATGTGTCGTCACTAAGGATGTTGTTGATGGCCTCTTGGACTTGATTGGCAGTATTTCTCGTCATGATGATAATTAATGCAGGTAAATAAAGATTTAGACTAAATTAAATGAAAATTCAAAACTGAAAAATGTAAATGGCGGAGCAGCAAAAAAAAACACGTCTATTCGTGCCAGGACATTGAACTCATTTAAAAGTAAATGTTAATAATACAAAGGCAGTGCTAATTGGAACCAACAGTTTAAAAAAATAAATGGAAAGAAAATAACTTCCAAATAAAGTTGGGAAATTGCTACATTGAAATAGTAATCGAAATGAAATACTTAGGTGTTATTATACGCGATAAATTAAAGTTTAAAAACTGTTTTATTTTATTATTATTTATTACAGTTTTATTTAAAATTCAAAATAATACATAGCATTTTGGTTGAAATTGACAAGTAAGTTGTTCTTCTTTTTTCATTGTCTTCTGTCTGTCTTTTTTATTGAAACATTGGCAACTAGACTTACTGAATATATAACATCTTCCCCTTTTTACATATTAAAGCCTTTAAATTTATTTGGACACCTGACTGTCCTTCCAGACCTGGTAACACAACTATTTGTAGTAAAGTCACGGAATAGAGTGTCAGCAATATACAAATATTTCCCGGGTGTGTGGACTATATTTAAACGATAAGGTTGTAACCTTAACATCATTCGTTGCAATCTGGTTTTATACAAAGGTTTTTTAATTAGTCCAAGAATAGGTTTATGATCTGTCTCCACTCGTACTGAATCTCTACCAAAAATGTACTGTTTAAACTTTTCAGTGCCGAAACAAAGAGCTAGAAGTTCTTTCTCAATTTGAGAATACCTAACTTGGACATCTGTGAGGGTTTTTGAAGCACATGCAATAGGACGACCTTCTTGCAGTATTACAGCCCCTACACCTTTTGAACTAGCATCTACACTTAGTGTCAACTCTTTTTTTATATCGTAGAAGCCTAAAACTGGAGCATTTGTAATTAAAGCCTTCAGACTTTTGAAACACTTTTCGTGGTGTTCTTGCCATTGAAATACAATATCATCTTTTAACAATTCTCTGATTGGAGCAGTCAAAACAGAATAATTTGGAATAAATTTTGATATATAATTAAACATACCAAGCACTCTTTGCAAAGACTTCTTGTCAGATGGAGATTTTAATTGGTTAACTGCTTTTACTTTTTCTGGATCTATTGAATCACCATCAGGTCCAAAACTGTGTCCTAAAAACGTTATTTGACTAACATTAAATTGGCATTTACTACTGTTAAATTTGATTCCCTTTGATTTAGCTTTTTCTAACACTTTTAACAATGTGCTGTATAATTCATTTTTAGTATTAGCCCATAACAATACATCATCTTGAAAAGTTACAACATTATCTATATCTTGAAAAGTTTCACAAATTACTTTGTGAAATATTTCTGGAGCAGGAGCTACTCCAAATGGTAACCGCTTGAAACTATATCTACCCCAAGGTGTTTGAAAAGTACACAACTTAGAACTTTCATTATCAAGGGGAAGCATCCAAAATCCTGACTGTGCATCTAATTTACAAAAACATTTAGCTCCCGTAAGCTTAACCGTTATCTCTTCAATAGTTGGAAATGGAAAATGTGCCCTTTTTAATGCTTTGTTGAGTGGTCGAGGATCTATACATATTCTTAAAGATTTATCTTTCTTTTGAATTACCACCATTTGACTTACCCAGTCTGTAGGTTGCGAAACAGGTTCTATGACGCCCATTTTTACCATTCGATCCAACTCTTCTTTTACTTTTGGTAATAACGCATAAGGAAACTTGCGTGCTGGAGAAACTACTGGTATCTATTTCTAACTTTACTTTAACTGGCACGTAACCCACCTGTCCATCAAATAAATTACGAAAATTTGCAGGAATCACTGTATTAATAGACCTTGTTTCCAATGCATCCACTCTTGAAATTAAACCCAATTTTTCTGATGTTTTTAAGCCCAGAATATTCACACAGTCATTTTTTACAACCAGAAACTCAATAGAAAATTTCAACGATTTATACATGCAATCTAACTGACATTTACCTATCACAGGTAACTTGTTATTTGTAAAAGAAGTAATAATTACCCTTGTTTTTTGGAGACAGGTATTTGGCAGGTCCAACTTCATATACTGCTTCCAACTAATAACATTGCATTGTGCTCCCGAATCTACCTTGAGGTGCACAGTTCGATTGTTTATGATTAATGATGTCATATACCAATCCGTTTTTTTCAGATTGTCTACAGTAAGGCACATCGAGATCCCGTCCAGCTGATACTCTTCATCGCTGCTGCTTTTCTTTACAGGACTATCAAATTGTCCCTCTAACATATTTACTTGTTTCTTTTCTTTCAGTGAACATTTTCGAGCAAAGTGATTCAATTTTTTGCAAATTACACAACTTTTTCCAAATGCCGGACAACGACCATATTGGTGGGCCAAGCCACAAAATTTACAATCGCTTATCATCTTTGGTGTTTCTTTATAATCCGTTCTATCCCTTTGAACTTTTCTTTTTAATAAATCAATTTCCGGTTCTTCTTTAATTTTTATCAATTCTTCTTTCGAGGTATCTATTTGTGTTAGTTGCTTCTCGACCACGGCATTAGTTCTACACAAATCCAATGCTTCGTCTAGTTTTAGTTTTGTCGCTCTTAACAGCGTACGTCTTACGTTAGCATCTTTTACTCCACAAATAAATAAATCTCTTACTAACTCATCATTGAGCTTATCAAATTCGCACGTTTTACTCATATTTTTTAATACTGTCATATATTGTTCATATGTTTCTGATTCTTGCTGTTTTCGTGTAAATATTAACCCTTTCAGACCTAGTGCCGTACATGTACTGTTTAGTTTTCCTGTCATTGGTGTCCGAGTGCCGTACTTGTACGCAAAATATTACTCTCGAGCTGAACTGCTAGCGTACATGTAGAGTTGATTTTTCATCAGTGCAAACCTTTTGACGTACTTGTACGTTTCATATTTTGTGTGAATAGTGCTGAGTGACGGACTGGTACGGAATGAATTTTCCCTTTACCTGCCGTTTGACGTACGGGTACGTTTTTTAGATAATACCTACTGCCGTTCCAGTTCGTTAATAAAAGTTTTATTTTTTATTTTGGATTTAGATAATAAAGATATATTTATCAATAGCGTTTATTTATTTATAAACATAAATATACAATAAAATAAGTACATTACTGGAGAAATAACAAAACTAAACTAATATTTGTACAAATCAAATAAAACCAATTTCAGTAATTCCTTTGTTTGTGAAAAATTTCGAAACATGGGGTAACACACAATGCGACGTTGCACTGTAAACACATAAATCTGGTGTCCTTCCTTTGCCTCTTTCTGTACTTCGCTGTACTGCACACATGACATCGGCGCTGGGTTCGCGATCCTTGAGCTTTCGTTTGAGGTACTGGTGCAGGAAAATGCCTTTCTATGAGTCTTAGAGGATTGTCGACAGTATTAGAAGGACAACGCATATCCTGCGGAACATAGTACTTTTCTATTAGCTGTTGTGCTACTTGCAGTCGAAAATCGGAAAAAGGCGGTTTCTTTCCGGTTTTTATTTGATATAAAATGTATGCGTTGTATAACGACATATCAAGCAAATGGAAGAACAATTTTTTGTACCACTTGAGAGTTTTTCTTGCACATTCAACGAAGCTGACTTGCATGTCTATTTTGTCCACACTTCCCATTTTATTATTATATTGTAAAACACATTCTGGTTTGAAAATTTCTTCTTTTGTTTTATGATCTTTTTTCCCGGTAGATTGAAGTTCTCCAGTAAATACTGTTGTCAACATATGTACATGTCTCTTATCACACCATTTTATAGCTAACGTATTACTAGTATATGCAGATTCACATTCACCTTTTTTCAAAACTTTGCCGAAAAAAGGCATTTTTTTTTCGTGAAGATTTCACGGTACCACACGCTCCTGTACCTTGTTCGAATAAATGTTGGAATAATGTCGGGCTACTGTACCAATTATCTACATATAATATGTGTTTTTTATTTACGTACTTCTTCAATAAAGTGTTAACAATAGCTCCAGATATTCCAAATTTTTCTTTACAATCTTCTAGTTCAGTTTTACTGCCAGTATAAACAATAAAGTTCAAGATATATCCGGTTTCTACATCACAAGCTTCAAATAGTTTAATTCCAAATCTTTTGCGTTTGGAAGGAATGTATTGTTTGAAAGACAGTCTTCCTTTCCATAAAATCAAACTTTCATCAATACAGATATCTTGGAATGGATAAAACAAATTACTAAATTTTTCTTTCAAATAATCTAAAATAGGCCGTACTTTCTTCAGGGGATCATCGAGCTTCATATTTTCGCTGGCGTTGTCAACAAAATGAGGATTGTATAGTATTTTCAAGTACCGATCTCTCTTGAATATTTTCATAAAAAATGGGGTGCTAATACAATTGTTTGTGGACCAGTAATCTCTCAGTTTCGGCTTTTGCACGATTCCCATTAGAATAGATATAGCAAAAAAACAATACATTTCTTCTAATTCTACATTTATCCAATCTTTATTCATTTTCTTCTGTTCCTGTGTCTGATTGGCGTATCTATTTGTCTCTTCTACTATAATCTTCATAACCGTCTCGTCAAAAAATAATGTGAAGTAATCACATTCTATAGCATTTTCTTCTAATGTGAATATTTCGGTAACACCTGAATTATTTCGATCAAAATCAAAAGCTTTTGGATGAAAATTATTATCAAATTTCCATACAAAATCGGATACAATTTGCTGATGAATAGTATCACTATTATTTCTAGTTGAATCTACATCGGACTCAGAGCCATCAGTTTCATTATCTATATCAGATATTGCATCATCAATCTCACTAGATAAATAAATTTCACTATCAGAAGAATAATCATCGGAGATATCTGTGTCATCACTAATTCCGTCCATAATTTTCTTGGCTTCATGTTCGATTTCTTTTGGTGTCAATTTTCGTTTGTTGGACCACATTTTTATGGAAAATAACAATAAACCCAATTTCACAATAGTAAAATAACGTAATGAATCACGTTGCAGCTGTATGTGAACGTTCGCCGCTGACGTAGTAAAATAGCGAGCGCGCACGATGAATTCCGAACTCCCGGCTGGCAGTGTAGGTTACCTATTCCAGCGCGCCGGCCGGAATGGGTTAAATATCTTTCATATGTCACATTTCTTTTTGGAAAGAAATGTTCATCAAACTTCTTTAAAATAGATTCTAAATGGTCTGTTTCCTTATCTTCAAAATTGAAAGAATCATAAACATCTTGAGCATGCTTTCCACCATAGTGAAGAAGTATACCTATTTTCTGTTTAGTTTTTGCGTTAGAATAATATGCATCAATGTATGTTAGAAATTGTCTTTTAAACCGTTTCCAATTTGTACTCATATCTCCTTCGGTACGCAATGGTTCTAACATTCCTCGTGTATCCATGATTATAATAATATTTCACAAGTTTACCACACTTAATAGAATACTGCTGTCACCATGTTTTATTTTATTATTATTTATTACAGTTTTATTTAAAATTCAAAATAATACATAGCATTGGTTGACATTGACAAGTAAGTTGTTCTTCTTTTTTCATTGTCTTCTGTCTGTCTTTTTTATTGAAACATTGGCAACTAGACTTACTGAATATATAACAAAAACTATATAAATTATCTACGCAAAAAAAAATTCAAAAAAAATATCTTTCTTATATCGAATAAGCAAATATTTGACCAGTTATAGTTGTTATATTGTATAAAATACCATTATTTTGCCACATTTCCATTTTTGTGGTACAGTTCTCTATTTAAGTGATGTTTCCGATAGGCCATGAGGATTTTATTAGGTTGCAATCGATATACAAGAGGTTCAAATGGGGTAGTGCATGCGAACCGCACGGAATATGCCTTGACGGCACCGCATAGCCTGTCCTACCCAATTCCGACTTCTACCTCCTCGTGGTGAACCTTGGTAACATGAACTACGGTTGTAGGACAGGGCTAACAGAAGCGGGAGAATTGGCCCTTCGAATGGGGGTTGGACGTAGGGTTAACAACCCAACTCCGGAAAACATCAAGTATATGTTTCGGCACGAGTAGACGTGATTTTAGTCGCTCCACGTTTTTTTCTTAAAAAATTTCTATATTAAATTTTTTAATTTTTTTTTTCAAAAATTGTAATCTTTACTGAAGTTATAACAATGGTCAACACTAGAGATGCCGCGTCGTTGAAGGAAGCTGTCACAGCTGTACTTGGTGACAGCGCATTTATTGACGAACTTGTCAGTAAAGTTGTACAGCGTTTGGACAAGGAGTTAGAGGAACAAAAGAAGTATTACGAGGATAAAATTGCTCAGCTCACCTCCGACAACAAAATACTTGAGGACCGTCTCGACCAACTTGAGCAATATTCCCGGCGTAACTGCATACGCATCTTCGGAGTCCCGGAGTCCGAGCAGGAAAACATCGAAGAAGTTGTGTCAAAAGTGTTTAGTGATAAACTTTCAGTCACTGTGTCCCCAAATCATATTGACCGCTGTCATCGCACAGGCAGGCGCAACTTTGGCACTCGCACCACCTCCTCATCTCAAAATCCGAAACCGCGCCCTATAATTGTTAAGTTCACTTCATATAAGGTACGTGAAAGTGTAATTAAACATCGAAAGAACTTACGTGGTTAAAAAATTTCAATAAAGGAAGACTTCACCAAACCCAGACTCAATCTCATCAAATCAGCTGCTGATAAATTTGGGTACAGAAACGTGTGGTCCAAAGATGGTGTCATAATGGGCAAAATTAACGGCACTATTAAAAAAAATTACGCATTTTGATATATCCTAGGTAATTATGTAAAATGTACTTACTCAGTAATTATTATTGTGGAGCGTCTTTATAACGCACACTTGCATACATATTTTGCTTGTTTTTCAATTCATCATAATTTTTTTTATTTGTTATCAATTGTATTTGTCTCAATAGTAGTATTGTTTGTATTTTGATTATTGTTAATAATATTTGTGTATCACATTTTTGACTATTTATATCGAACGCCATTTTATTTCATTTACGAGTTGAAAACATTTACAAGGTTACACCAGAGATATACAGGTGGGGAGAATGATCATGTAACCTGCGCAAGAGTACAAGAATAGAAGGACGCCATTTTGCAGATATAGAGGCGGCAATTTTAAATGTAGAATTAACAAAATAATTATGAAATTAATTTATTTGCATTTTAACATACTTTTGCAGGAATACACAGGCGGTAATTTTAAATTTAGAGTTTCAGAACAATAGAACTACGAAATAATGTTGAAAAATTTATTGATATTTTAACAACATACATACATATTAAATAATACCTAGCAATTACTGGTGGTGAAATAATATTAATTTATTTAATTCTCTCCTTACTAATTTCCTTTGTATAACTTCTGTATATCTTTTTGAGAGATTAAAGAACCTGATTCTAGTACAACAATAAATAATATCTTTCACTAAAATAAAACCATGATTTTGCTCTATCAGTGTATCTTTCAAAAAATGTACATGCAGATTAGGAAAAAGATCGTAAATGTATAAAATAATTGTGCTACAGCTGCAACAAAGTAAGGATACATTTGTTTCAGAAGTATTCATACTAATTGATATTGCGCCCGTTTTTAAATACATTTTTGAATCTTTTAGAATATCTTGTGGACGAAAATGTGGCGAACAAATTACTTCATTTTTTACCATATCCAAGTATTTTCATCTTTTCCGCAGACCTTCAGCCATGATTTTTGTAATTCTACTCTCGGAAAACCTAATTCTAGTAAAACAATAAATGATTTTGCTCTATCAGTGTAACTTTCAAAATATAAAGAAATTAACAATCTATTAAAAATTTGGTTTATTACTTACATGCAAAAATAAATTCCTTCTGGCTTAAATTTTCTATTATTAGAACATCCTGGCATTGAACACGACATATTGAAAAAATTAACGTTTCAAACAACACAAGCAAATAAAATAGTAATAAAAAGATAATGCTGACCTCGTGTTTACAAAGCAAGTTGACAGTTGTATCTGCAAAATGGCTATCTCCAGTTTGTACATCGAAAATTGGATGCGCAGTCGTCGAAGCGCTTTCTCCCCACCTCTATGGGTACGTTCGGCATTAACATTTTGAGCGCTCAGAGCCGTCGATTGCGGTCGGCATTGACATTAGAGCGATCTGTAGCGTTCGGCATTAAACTCGCTAAGCATATTGGGCTCGCTCTGTGTGCTCGGTGACCAAGCGCCGAGCACACGGAGCTCTCAAATCTGAGCATGCGTATAAGCAAAAAGTTTTAAATATGAACAACAATTTATTTAATATAGTATGTTAACACTTATTTGCAAAACTATTAGTTCATTAATACACGTTTTACTCCTGTGCTATTCCTGTTCCTAGTTGCATATTTGTGTATTATATTTTCCCGCTTAACATATGAATCTGGAGCGTTTGGCATTAGCATTAACATCTGTGAAATCCGTCACGTGACCTATGAACTCTGAGCAATCTATAGATTTCAATGCCGAACGTACCCTATATCTCTGGGTTACACTAAGTTTTGCTCCGTTGTTTGGTTCTGTTTCGCTTGCACAAATAAAAAGTCCACTTTAAACTGCAAAATATTTTCATTTGAATAATATTACATTTTAATTTATTTTTTGATTACAGTTTTGTTTTTATGAAAATTTATTACCAGAACGTTAGAGGATTGAACACCAATATTAGCTCATTTTATAATAATTGCTGTGCATCTGATTTTGATTTAATTTGTCTCAGTGAGACCTGGTTGAATGACAGTGTTTTTAATAATGAATTATTTACTATATTTTATAACGTTAGAGCTGACAGGAATTTACTTAGAAGTGGGAAAAAAACTGGCGGAAGCGTTCTGTGTGCTATTCACTGTAAATAAAATTTTTCTCCTGTTAATGTTACTATTCATCCATCCTCATTGTCTGATATTTTATGTGTAAAATTATCGCTTACTTCTCACTCTTTTCTCTATGTTGTTATTGTATATTGTCCTCCTCCTATAACTCTTGTACAACTTAATTACGTATATGAAGCTATTGAATCTATTTCACAACTATTAAATAACAACTTCTTAATAATCGGTGACTTTAATATTTCCTCTCTTTGTAACCTACTGCTCCCTTCTTCACCTACAAACAATATCACAAATGCTTTCGAAAACTTCTTATCATTTTTAAATGCCACACAATATAATCGTGTTAAGAACGTGAATGATAGAATACTTGATGTTGTTGTTTCAAATATGTCTTGCTCAGTCTTACATTATAATGATCCGCTTGTGGATAAAGACCCTCTACATCCATCTTTTTTCATAACAGTGAACAAAAACTCAACTTTTAAACTGAATAATACCTCTGTTAACAATTCCATGAATTACAGTTTTAGTAAAGGTAATTTTGATTTACTATATGAATTATTATCATCAGCTAACTGGAATGAGATATATGAAATTACAGATGTTGACATAGCATTTGAGAAATTCTATTCCATATTATATGACATAATGAATGAATGCATTCCGAAAGTAAAATATACTCGGACATGCTCCTCTTATCCTCCTTGGTTTACCGCTGATATTATAAAAAAATTAAAAGATAAATATCACAAAATTTATAAAATCAATAATGATGAAAATTACCTTGCAGAATTCAAGAAATTACGTGCTCTGGTTAAAAAAAGAGATAAATATTGAACACGCTATATATATATATATATATATATATATATATATATATATATATATATATATATATATATATATATATATATATATATATATATATATATAGCGTGTTCAATATTTATCTCTTTTTTTAACCAGAGCACGTAATTTCTTGAATTCTGCAAGGTAATTTTCATCATTATTGATTTTATAAATTTTGTGATATTTATCTTTTAATTTTTTTATAATATCAGCGGTAAACCAAGGAGGATAAGAGGAGCATGTCCGAGTATATTTTACTTTCGGAATGCATTCATTCATTATGTCATATAATATGGAATAGAATTTCTCAAATGCTATGTCAACATCTGTAATTTCATATATCTCATTCCAGTTAGCTGATGATAATAATTCATATAGTAAATCAAAATTACCTTTACTAAAACTGTAATTCATGGAATTGTTAACAGAGGTATTATTCAGTTTAAAAGTTGAGTTTTTGTTCACTGTTATGAAAAAAGATGGATGTAGAGGGTCTTTATCCACAAGCGGATCATTATAATGTAAGACTGAGCAAGACATATTTGAAACAACAACATCAAGTATTCTATCATTCACGTTCTTAACACGATTATATTGTGTGGCATTTAAAAATGATAAGAAGTTTTCGAAAGCATTTGTGATATTGTTTGTAGGTGAAGAAGGGAGCAGTAGGTTACAAAGAGAGGAAATATTAAAGTCACCGATTATTAAGAAGTTGTTATTTAATAGTTGTGAAATAGATTCAATAGCTTCATATACGTAATTAAGTTGTACAAGAGTTATAGGAGGAGGACAATATACAATAACAACATAGAGAAAAGAGTGAGAAGTAAGCGATAATTTTACACATAAAATATCAGACAATGAGGATGGATGAATAGTAACATTAACAGGAGAAAAATTTTATTTACAGTGAATAGCACACAGAACGCTTCCGCCAGTTTTTTTCCCACTTCTAAGTAAATTCCTGTCAGCTCTAACGTTATAAAATATAGTAAATAATTCATTATTAAAAACACTGTCATTCAACCAGGTCTCACTGAGACAAATTAAATCAAAATCAGATGCACAGCAATTATTATAAAATGAGCTAATATTGGTGTTCAATCCTCTAACGTTCTGGTAATAAATTTTCATAAAAACAAAACTGTAATCAAAAAATAAATTAAAATGTAATATTATTCAAATGAAAATATTTTGCAGTTTAAAGTGGACTTTTTATTTGTGCAAGCGAAACAGAACCAAACAACGGAGCAAAACTTAGTGTAACCCAGAGATATAGGGTACGTTCGGCATTGAAATCTATAGATTGCTCAGAGTTCATAGGTCACGTGACGGATTTCACAGATGTTAATGCTAATGCCAAACGCTCCAGATTCATATGTTAAGCGGGAAAATATAATACACAAATATGCAACTAGGAACAGGAATAGCACAGGAGTAAAACGTGTATTAATGAACTAATAGTTTTGCAAATAAGTGTTAACATACTATATTAAATAAATTGTTGTTCATATTTAAAACTTTTTGCTTATACGCATGCTCAGATTTGAGAGCTCCGTGTGCTCGGCGCTTGGTCACCGAGCACACAGAGCGAGCCCAATATGCTTAGCGAGTTTAATGCCGAACGCTACAGATCGCTCTAATGTCAATGCCGACCGCAATCGACGGCTCTGAGCGCTCAAAATGTTAATGCCGAACGTACCCATAGAGGTGGGGAGAAAGCGCTTCGACGACTGCGCATCCAATTTTCGATGTACAAACTGGAGATAGCCATTTTGCAGATACAACTGTCAACTTGCTTTGTAAACACGAGGTCAGCATTATCTTTTTATTACTATTTTATTTGCTTGTGTTGTTTGAAACGTTAATTTTTTCAATATGTCGTGTTCAATGCCAGGATGTTCTAATAATAGAAAATTTAAGCCAGAAGGAATTTATTTTTGCATGTAAGTAATAAACCAAATTTTTAATAGATTGTTAATTTCTTTATATTTTGAAAGTTACACTGATAGAGCAAAATCATTTATTGTTTTACTAGAATTAGGTTTTCCGAGAGTAGAATTACAAAAATCATGGCTGAAGGTCTGCGGAAAAGATGAAAATACTTGGATATGGTAAAAAATGAAGTAATTTGTTCGCCACATTTTCGTCCACAAGATATTCTAAAAGATTCAAAAATGTATTTAAAAACGGGCGCAATATCAATTAGTATGAATACTTCTGAAACAAATGTATCCTTACTTTGTTGCAGCTGTAGCACAATTATTTTATACATTTACGATCTTTTTCCTAATCTGCATGTACATTTTTTGAAAGATACACTGATAGAGCAAAATCATGGTTTTATTTTAGTGAAAGATATTATTTATTGTTGTACTAGAATCAGGTTCTTTAATCTCTCAAAAAGATATACAGAAGTTATACAAAGGAAATTAGTAAGGAGAGAATTAAATAAATTAATATTATTTCACCACCAGTAATTGCTAGGTATTATTTAATATGTATGTATGTTGTTAAAATATCAATGAATTTTTCAACATTATTTCGTAGTTCTATTGTTCTGAAACTCTAAATTTAAAATTACCGCCTGTGTATTCCTGCAAAAGTATGTTAAAATGCAAATAAATTAATTTCATAATTATTTTGTTAATTCTACATTTAAAATTGCCGCCTCTATATCTGCAAAATTTATAAAATCAATAATGATGAAAATTACCTTGCAGAATTCAAGAAATTACGTGCTCTGGTTAAAAAAAGAGATAAATATTGAACACGCTATATATATATATATATATATATATATATATATATATATATATATATATATATATATATATATATATATATATATATATGACAAACTGAACAACAAATTCATACTGATAGTAGTACATTTTGGAAATTTATTCAAAATAAAAGGCAATCATCGCGAATTCCAGGTATGATGCACCAACAAGGTAAAACTTTTACAAACACTGCAGACATTGTTCAGGGTTTTGCTGATTATTTTTCTGAACAATACAATAATGATCCCTGCTACCATGAACAACCTATAATTAGCAATAACATCGGTACTACATATATTTCGGTAATCACGGAGGATGAGATTTCGCAGGCCATAAAGACTCCTGGTCCTGATTTTCTTCCTTCTTATATCCTCAAAGCCTGTTCTCATATTTTTCAAAAACCTCTGCATTTTCTATTTAATCTTTCTATTCTTATATATCTTTCATAATAATTGCTACGTTCACAGTATATAGTACATAGTAAATAGTTGTGCTCTAAACTTTTGTCCGAAATATAGTAATATTAACAAATAAATCAGTGATATAGTTATCAACTGTGTGCTTAGTGTGTGGTGTTTCAAATATATTAAAGTCACTTTTCAGGCCTTTAAAGCTTATTAGTTTTAGCAGTTTGAAACCCAAGGAACTATTTGACAATTTCTGTGAGCTGTCACTTCATATTTTTCAGTTTGGAACAAGCAGAGACATCTAAGTAAAATAATTTATGATAATTGTTTATTATAAATATTATCAATCGACATCGCACCACAGTATTACAAGTTGCATACATTATCACCTAAAATATGGCAAGTCAAATTATTCAGTGTTTGCATGGCTGCGGAGGGAAACTTAAAAATGAAGACGCAGTAAGATGTGATTTTTGCCGTAATCCGTGTCATCCTATTTGCGCAGGATTATCTCGAAATGAAACCGCAGTCTTATCATCTTCAAATAGAATCTTGCAATTTAAATGTAACAACTGTAAGAAGCATGATGTCTTGATAGATGATTTGATAAAACTAACAACTATGCTTAAAGAGGAGATGGATACAATTAAAACTTCTTTGCTAGCAACGCGCACCTCTTCCTCATCTGTACCTACTGATACTGAAACCATCATTGAAGAACTCCGCGATAGAGAAAGAAGAGCATCAAACCTAATAGTATTTAATTTAGAATAGAGTACTTCTACTAGCACCGAAGTTCGTATTGCTCATGACCAAACAAAAATAACTGAAATAATAAATCAAGTGCCCTCAGTGTCATCCGACAATATTAGAGTTTTTCGCCTAGGTAAACGAGATAATAATAAATGCAGACCCGTTAAAGTAATTTTAAATAATTCAGACGATGTTTTCAAAATTCTAAAACGTCGTCCTAATTTTGGAAATATTAAATAACTACTGATAAAACGGAGATGCAAAGAAATTACTTAAAAACCGTAATTACTGATTTTAATGAGATAAAAGCGAAAGGTGTGACTAATTTAATTATAAAATATATAAATGGAACTCCAAAAATTGTGAACTCTAAACCAAAAAACTATTAAACTCTGCCCGAAAACTTAGAATATATTATCAGAATGTACGAGGCTTGAGAACCAAACTTAATAATCTACGTCACTCAGCGTGCGATTTACATTCTGATTATGATGTTATAGTATTAACTGAAACTTGGCTTTTTGAAGATATTTCCGATGATGAACTTTCTTTAACAAACTTTACAATTTTTAGAAATGATCGTGATATTTAATACCAGTTCGAAATGTCGAGGTGGTGGTGTCTTAATAGCAGTAAATTCAAATCTTTGTGCGCGTGTCATTAAAACAAGGTGTACCTAATAATATTGAGCATTTATTTGTGTGTGTCACGTGCGGTGTAACCAAGATTTTACTTAGTGCTGCTTATCTACCCCCAAAATCAACAACTGACTTATATGAACAACATTGCAACAGTGTAGAAGAAATTTTAGACTGTTGTCATTTCGATGAAATCATCCTGCTAGGTGATTACAACTAGCCCCGTGCAATATGGAATTGCACACCCGACAGTGAAATTAACATGTCCACTAACTCAACTCTACATGCTAAAATTCTTTACGATTCATTTAGCTATTTAGGTCTTCTTCAAGTTAATAAAGTATTCAATAGGTTTAATATAATGCTAGATCTTGCTTTTTCTACAAATGAAATGGTATTATCAAAAATAG
The DNA here is from genome assembly GCA_963082715.1 of Harpalus rubripes. Classification (NCBI taxonomy): domain Eukaryota; kingdom Metazoa; phylum Arthropoda; class Insecta; order Coleoptera; family Carabidae; genus Harpalus; species Harpalus rubripes. The sequence continues at coordinate 9,788,712 of OY720464.1, forward strand.
ACGTTTGCCCTTTACTCTCATGCGATAAGTATCACCCAGCTATTATATATGAACTGCCAATACAATGTGACATAAAACTGCTTGATTTTTGTATGGTTAAATACGATTTTAGAAACTGTGATTACACTGCTGTAAATGAAATTTTAAATGAAGTAAATTGGGCGATGTTAAACAACATGGCAATAGATGATGCATTTACTTACTTTTATAGTTTTTTGTACTCTATAATAAGTTCACATACACCTGTAAAATATGTTACAAGTCAATTTCCTTGTTGGTATTCAAATGGACTCAAATGATTAATAAAATCTAAACATTATTACCATAGACAGTACAAACAATCTGGCTCACTGCTAGATTACAATTAATTCGCTAAAATTAGATCGGATTGTAAAAAAATTAAGTAAACATTGTTATGACCTGTATATTAAGAATACCGAATCAAGTTTGTCAACAAATAATATTAAGAACTTTTGGTCTTTTGTCAATAATATTAACAAAAAGAATAGATTACCCAATAATCTTTATCTTAATGAAGCAAGCGCAGATAACAGTCAAGATATAGATATAACTTATTTGCTACGCATTTTTCCTCTGTTTATATTCCACCAAAACATGCAACTTCATTTTCGAACACTTCTGAAACTTATGATACAGTAAATTTTTGTAATTTAACTGTATCAGTAGATGAGATTTTTCAAAAATTAACTGGTTTAGATGAGTGTAAAGGATGTGGTCCTGATGAAATTCTTCCCGGTTTTATAAAAAAATGTTCTTCATCATTTTCCTAAAATCCAGTTATGTAATACCAATCCATAAGTCTGGCGATAAAAGTAATGTCGAAAACTATAGGCCGATTAGTATACAATCAACCTTAGCCAAAATAATGGAAAGCATAGTATGCGACAATTTGACACCTCTTCTAAAAAATATAATAATACCCGAACAACATGGATTTCTAAAAGGTAGATCTACTGACACTAATTTATTGTCTTTTTATCAATATGTTATTAAAGCTTGTGAAAAAAATTGTCAAGTAGATACGATTTATGCCGATTTCTCGAAAGCTTTCGATACGGTTAATCATGAAATTCTATTAAGTAAATTATCTTATTATGGGGTTGGTGGGCCAATTCTACTTTTGTTTAAAAGCTACTTGTCAAATAGAACACAAATTGTTAAAATTAACTCATCACTGTCAAATAACTTTGCAGTTCTCTCTGGCGTGCCTCAGGGCTCTCATTTGGGACCCCTGCTTTTTCTTATTTTTATTAATGATTTAGGGAAATTTTTGCACAATGTAAATTACTTACTGTTCGCCGATGACTTAAAAATCTTTTTGGAAATTACCTCCCCTAACGACTGCCAACTCATTCAAAATTCTTTAAACAATTTATTTCAATGGTGTGAGGAAAATCAAATGAACAATAAATGTAATTATCATCGAGTGAAAAATCGTTTTCAAGTTAATTACTCTCTGAACAATCAGTTGCTACCTAGAATAACCGTTGTAAAAGATTTGGGTGTTATCTTGAGTCCTGATCTTGGGTGCAATAATCATGTTGAATTTGTCAAGGCGAAAGCAATGAAAATTTTAGGTTTTTTTTGCAGACCTACTCGTGATTTCAAAAACATTAACTCCTTAAAACTTTTATATATTACATTAGTACGACCTATTTTGGATTATTGTACAACAGTTTGGTCACCGTATTATGATGTACATAAGGCTACCCTTGAAAATGTACAAAATAAATTTCTAAGAACTATCAGATTTACGTACATATTTTCCCATGCATCCTACGATATAATCTTAAAATTTTTAAACATCACAACTTTGCAACAGCGCCGTATTTATTTTGACTTAGTATTTCTCTACCGATTAATGAATAACCTGATTGATTGCCCTTTACTACTTTCCTTCATTAACTTTAATGTGCGTTATTCTACTGCGAGGAAGAAATTTTTATTTTATATATGTTTCTCAGATAAAAATTATATTTATTATTCTTCTTTAAATAGAATGATGAGAGAATTTAATGATGCTCAAATTGATGTTGATTTAAATAATATGTCTCTGCATGTGTATAAGTCAAAACTAAGACTTATGTAGAAAATTGTTCTTACAACTATCACACTGTTTATATAATGTAGAAAATTTTTCTTTTAACTATCACAATGTTTTTATATACATTTTTGAATTTAATTGTTACTATACCTATTTATGTATTATTTTCTTATTACTAATCTTTGTACTTCATATGTATAGTGGACGTAAGTCCGTTCATAAATAAATAAATAAATTTCTCAAAACAAATTTCCTGCTTCTCTAAAACAATCTCTTATTATTCCTATTTTCAAATCAGGTGATCCAACTATTATGTCTAACTATCGTCCTATAGTTATTCTATCTCATATTTCTAAAAATTTTGAATCTATATCTAAGGGTATATGGAGAACAAGAATGAATAAATAAATCTATGACGAGCCAGACATAATAAGGGTCATCAAAAGTGCAAGAATAAGATGGGTAGGGCATGTGGCCAGGCGGAATGAAGACCCACTTATCAGAAATCTCAACAGCAAACCAAAAACAAGCAGACCTAGAGGAAGACCGAGAATTAGGTACATCGACAATGTTTTTAAAGACCTTCAGAAACTTAACCTAACCAATTGGAGGAGAGAAGCGACCAACCGTCCAAAATGGAAGCGGAAAGTAGAGTAGGCGAAGACCTCGGCGAAGACCCTTTTTAGGGTTAATTAAGCCGAGAAGAAGAATCGATATACAAGTATAACATTAATGTTACAAAAATTAAATTGGTTACCAATAAACAAATTTTTAAAAATGAAAGCACTAATTTTGTACATAAAATAAATGTAGGCTTAATGCCAGATTATTATACAGACGTGTTGGTTAAATTTAAAAATATTCATGATTACAATACTACAAATGCTAATAATTTTATATTAGGGCATAAAAACCATAAAAGGGCACAGAACTCAATATTCTTCAAAGCTGTGATAGAATATAACACTTTACCAAATGATATGAAAACCTATAATATTAAAAGGTTTATAAAAGAAATAAAGTTATATTTATTGTAAAACTATGTACCTGTATTATTTCTAAACTATATTGTATCTTGTTGTACCTGAAAATGATTTATTTATATATTCTTATTGTATATATGTATATATAGCTCGATGCTAAATAAATACTACTTCTACTACTACTACTACTACTACTACTACTACTACTACTACTACATCAGATTTTTTATCATTTTACAATAAAATAGAAAAATTATAAAAATATAAGGCGACCGTTCTAACCATTTCAGCTACTTATAGTATATTTCGTAAATTAACCGCGGTGACCAAGGTTCTGGTTATGCGTTCCGTAATGTAACCAAAACATAATTTCAGGATCGCGGTTCAATTTCAGAATATGGTTCCTGGAAGTTTTGGTTACTTTTTCGTGACCACGATGACCACAAATTTTTTGTGGTTGTTGTGGTCATATTCTTATTTCTTATGATATAATAAATAATATTGCATAAACATATTATTACTATATAATGATATATATATATATATATATATATATATATATATATATATATATATATATATATATATATATATATATATATATATAATATTTACGTTAGTATAAGGATAGACAAAAGTTGTCACTTATTTCTAATAACGCGGTGCTTTCCTGCTTTACCGACACAAATTAACCAAGATGTTCCGAATCACAACCATTATTCACTGACCATAACCTGACCAGTTGAACCTTAACCACGGTCGTGGTTAAGTTACGGAATATACTATTAATACGTTTCCATGATTATTATACTTAATAAATTATAAGTGATACTGATAACTGTCAAATTGCATTAAACTTTTGCAAACATTTCAATAATAAGCCATTAAATAAGGAGTATTTAGATACTCTTTAGTCTTGCGGGACAGATGATATTTGAAAAAAACTGTTCACACTGTATATTATATTATATTACACTATAAATACAACTTTACAATTTATAATTAACAAATTATAATTCACAATGAAAAAGCACTTTAATGGTGCACGTCGTTTTACGAAAACTGACATATATGTTAAAAGAAGTTACAATACCGTACACATCAAGTGGAATTATTTTTTCGACTATGAGTGTTCATATGACTTGTGAGATGATGTTTTCTTCTAAACGATTTATCACAAACTGAACAGTTATGTTCCTTAGATCCACTATGAATTTTCATATGTTTGCATAAACTATTACTGCGTGTAAATAGTTTATTGCATATTGCGCATTTATAATTTTTTATTCCACTATGACTTCGCATATGATCTTTTAAATGAGAACTTAGTATAAATGGTTTATTACATGTAGAACACTTATATGCCCTGGTTTCATTGTGACTTTTCTTATGATTGTTTAAAGTACTACTTTGTGTAAATAGTTTATTGCATACTTCACACTTATATTCTTTTATATCACAATGAATTTTCATATGTTGCGATAGATTACTTCTTTGTGTAAATTGTTTATTGCATATTGTACATTTGTAATCTCTTATTCCACTATGTATTTTCATATGGTCTTTTAAATGACGCTTTAGTAAAAATAATTTTTTACATAAAGTACATTCATATTCCTTAATTCCTGTGTGAATTTTCATATGAACTTGCAAATCATGCTTTTTTCTAAAATATTTATCACAGATATGGCAGACGAAACTTTTTTTTCACTATGTATACACATATGTCTTTTCAAGCCGTAATTATTTATAAAACTCTTATTACATATTGTACAACAAAATCTGTTTGTATTAATAATTTTAGTTTTCTGAATATCGTTATTTATGGTAATTGAATTGTCGCCATATACTTTGTCAATTTGCTCGTCATTGTCAGTTATGCATTCTTCTTTCTTTATACTTTGCAAAACATTTTCATATTGTCTATCCCAGGGTATTTCTTCCAATGGTTCTTCTTTGATATGCACTTCTTCAAATTTTTGATAATTTGTTATTGTTTTATGTGCCCCGGTCTCGCTTCTGCTCTCCATACCTGATTCTTGATCAATGAATTAACTAGCGAAAGTTCGTTGCAAAAATGGAACTGATGTACACAAGAATTCTTCACAAATTGGCAGTTTATTATCTGAAATTTTTTTTTTTTTTTTGACATTGCTATGGTATTTTGTTTTAAATGATATATATATATATATATATATATATATATATATATATATATATATATATATATATATATATATACAGGGTGAGTCTGGGAAGACGCCCCCCCCTTTAACTTTTTTATTAGAAAAAAATGGCTCATATAAAAGTTTTATTATTTTACATATACTATTTGATGGCAGATGTAGATATTTTTTATAAAGTCAGGTTTACAAGATACGACTATCAACTTTTATTTTCCAAATGGCAACCTATAATTATTTTAATAAAATAGAATCCGCCATTTTGTATTATTTTTTATTAATGTATTTGAAAAAATTCAAGAAAAATGAAATAATTTAGAAATATTAGAAATAATTTTTAAACAAATATTGTAGGTGGCTATGTGAAAATAAACAAAACGTAACAGTGCTATACAACTTAGCAAACTAAAAGAACAAATTTAGTAACAAAAACAACTTAAAACAAATGTTCAAAATTACGACCATGTTCTGTAATACAAAAATTCAAGCGTTGAACGTGATGTGTTCGAACATCTGCCAGCATGTTTCGCGAAATATTCTGAAAAGCATTTCGAATACGCTCTTTCATGTATTATACACCTGTAGGTATCGGGTAAAAATCCTTCTCAGTGTTCTTAAACTCGGTTGCCGACGTCTAGGAAACCGCTCCCGGTAAATTCTTTTTGCTCTTCTTATGATTCCAATCGATTCAGCAATTATTAGAATCATATCAATTAATTAGTTCTTCGTAAACATTTCGAAATGTTTTTTTTTTGTTTACAAAATAAATTAAATTAAGCAACAAAAAAATGTATACTTTTTTGACATTAATTTAATTGTTTTACATTGTTACGTTTTGTTTATTTTCACATAGCCACCTATAATATTTGTTTAAAATTATTTCTAATATTTCTAAATTATCTCATTTTTCTCGAAATTTTGCAAATATATTAATAAAAAATAATACATCGTTGAAAAGAGAAAAAATGGCATTTCAATTTTATTAAAATAATTATAGGTTGCCATTTGAAAAATAAAAGTTGATAGTCGTATCTTGTAAACCTGACTTTATAAAAAATATCTACATCTGCCATCAAATAGTATATGTAAAATAATAAAACTTTTATATGAGCCATTTTTTTATATTACTTATAATAAAAAAGTTAAAGGGGGGGGCGTCTTTCCAGATTCACCCTGTATATATATATATATATATATATATATATATATATATATATATATATATATATAATTAAATAATTATAGTACGCCTTTATAAAGCAATGCGTGTATTATGTCTTTATTTAGAGAAAAAAAATGAATAACTTTGCAACGCCGAGGAAAACTAACACAAAATTCATATGTGTATAGGTGAATAAAATACAAATGAAAATATATAAAAATATATAGGCGTTCCATTTAAAAAAATCTGATGTGGCCAGCACATTACCTTCCGTCAGTTCTATGTATTTTGTATAAATGTCATACAGAAAGTTCCTTGCAAAATATTATATTTCTTGTACATTACCTTAAAGCAGTTATATGTATTTTATACTAATTCCATACAGAAAGTTTCTAACAAAAGATCCTATATTTCCAGTAAAATTATAACATAAACATACTGTCAACTGCACTTGACACTGACACCTTTCAATCAGAATTTTCTTAATGTAGCAGCTGTTTCCAGAGTTATAGCAAAGCAGACTAATATATATGATATTTAATTTCTTTATAATTTTTTAACTCTATGTCCATTTAATATGAAGTATAAAATGCATTTAAATCGTATAGAGAATAAATAATTCTTTAATATTTATAATAACATTAAAAGTGAAAAAATGATATTTAACATCGTTTTTTCAAGAAAAACTGTTAAAATCTTCAAATGAGGGTACTTCCGGTTGACCAATTATAACCAAAATCTAATCAGCTCTTCACATGGATGTAACGAAGAGGAATACAAAAGAATTATAATTTTTGGAATTGTATTATTCGAGTTTCCGCATTATAAAATTTTGTCACACACAGACACACACACACACACACACAAACACACACACACACACACACACACACAGACACACACACACACATACACACACACAGACACACACACATACACATACACACACACACACACACACACACACACACACACACACACACACACACACACACACACATACAGACATCATCGTAAAAATAGTAAAATCGTATTCTAGGGACCCTAAAACGTGCTTATTTATCAAAAACTCACCACCGAATTTTTTGACCAAAGACAATACCTTCCTTACCTAAAGGTGACGGAAGGTAAAAAGAGAATAACAGTTGAAGATCATGATATTCTGCATTTGAATCAACAAAATTAATTTTGCATGCTTCGTAACGGCAAAAATTTGATATGAAAATGTCGAAAATCACGTCAAAAATAATGATAGATTTTAATTTGCTTTTTATTTTTTAGTCAAATTATCATTTGACAGTTAAAACCAATTTGGGGGACAACGTGCAGGCAAACACTGTTTTCCCATTTTTTTCCCGAACATGGGAAATTCAATATTAAAATTTTAAATTGGCGATATTTCTATACCTATTAATTTTAGAAAAATAGTGTAATGAAGAAAAATGGTGAGAATGAAAATGTGCATCGATGAATACCAAGTTTGTTGTCCATTTGTTTTTTTTATTTACGCAGCAAAAGAAAATACACATTTAAAGCACGAAAAATAAAATAATAATTTATGTTTGGTGTTTCTGACAGATTTGACATTTCATTTGATTTAATAGTTATTATTAGAATTTGTGATCATTTTCTACTCTAGATTGTCTTCCTATTATTCTAATAATAATAAAATCAAATGAAATGTCAAATACGTCATATGTCAGAAACAACAAACATAAATTATTGTCTTATTTTTTATGGCGCTCTGCTAATTGCCTTAATTCGTGTATTTTATTTTGCTGCTAACTCATACATAAACAATTGAATAACAAACTTGGTACACGTCGATGCACTTTCTCATTGAGAAAAAAAGTAGACACCCGGTATATATATATATATATATATATATATATATATATATATATATATATATATATATATATATACAGGGTGTAAATGAAATAAGTGCATTAAATTTAACCAGTAATATATCTCGGCGAGAGCAACAATATGTCTTAATAACTTTTTCTCGAAATCGCATATTTTTTTAGCATTTTTACCACCCCGTAAATTGACGAGTCGATCCAAATATTTTTGTGATAATTGAATGCAGTAGCACTAGCTATGAAAATGTTCTTTTAGCAATTGACAGTCCTGTCAATTGTTGCAATTAAATTTTGACATTAGTAATAAACTTGTTTATAAGGTAAAATTCTGTCAAAATGCGAGTACACAGACATTGTAATTACTTACCCATGGTTTATTTATTTATTTTTTTACTCGTATCTGTACTACATTTTACTTGACATCACGGTTGACATATATTCATCAAAAACTCACCACCGAATTTTTTGACCAAAGACAATACCTTCCTTACCTAAAGGTGACGGAAGGTAAAAAGAGAATAACAGTTGAAGATCATGATATTCTGCATTTGAATCAACAAAATTAATTTTGCATGCTTCGTAACGGCAAAAATTTGATATGAAAATGTCGAAAATCACGTCAAAAATAATGATAGATTTTAATTTGCTTTTTATTTTTTAGTCAAATTATCATTTGACAGTTAAAACATCAATTTGGGGGACAACGCGCAGGCAAACACTGTTTTCCCATTTTTTTCCCGAACATGGGAAATTCAATATTAAAATTTTAAATTGGCGATATTTCTATACCTATTAATTTTAGAAAAATAGTGTAATGAAGAAAAATGGTGAGAATGAAAATGTGCATCGATGAATAGCCGTAATCCATGGGTGGGACGAACCTCTTATGATTTATTATATGCAGTCGAGGTTAGGTGGACTCGCCAAAAATTGGTACGACAATTTAGGATCATGTGACTACACCTGGATCGAATGGAAGACAATGCTCACGCGAGCATTCCCCGATCGTAATGACTTTGCAGCGTCACTGAAGAAACTCGTCGAGCGAGTTAAACTACCTTCAGAAACTATTTTAGAATACTTTTATGGTAAAATGGAACTTCTGTCTATTTGTAAGATTTCAGGTAGGGACGCCGTGTCATGCATCATAGATGGCCTTCAAAACCAAGATGAGAAAACAGGAGCACGAGCTGGACGTTACCAGACACCCGAGGATCTTTATGAAGAATATTTGTCGACACTTGATGATCACCCAATAACAAAGGTAAAAACAGAAAACCCCGAAGGAAAAGTCTACCGCAGAGAGCATCGTTCGCGATTTAATAAATATGATCAAAGGAATAGGAAGAATGAAAAACCACTTCGTTGCTTCAATTGTAAGCAAGAGGGTCACATCTCTTCAAAATGTCCAAAAGCACGTCTCGAATGCAACAGATGTAAATGGCTAGGTCATGAGGAACAGAATTGCACTAGAGCCATTAATAAGCGTTCTCTTGCAGTTCACCATGTTGGACAATCAGACAATGACATTTATTTTATGGATTGCCAGATTAATGACTGTGAAGTACGTTGCTACGTCGACACGGGTAGCGCTGCTGTCCTCATAAATGAAGAAACTGCTACAGAACTAAAACTACCTCTAACTAAAACCGCCGTAGTTGTTAATGGATTCGGAGGTGGGTCAGTAGCCGCACTTGGTGCAGTCGAAATCAAACTACAACTAGATCTTGCATGTGCATATGTAAGCGCACTTGTTGTTCCAAATCGAGCCCAGCGAGTACAAGTTATTATAGGGCAACCCTTCATAAATCATCCAGATGTTGTAATGATTGTTAAAGAAAACCAAGTACGACTTTTCAATAAAAAGCTAGCCGACTTACCCGAATTAGAAAGTTTACCTTCAAAGCGGGTTACCTTAAGAGTTGCCGAAAATTTTGTGATTCCACCATATTCTATTGGCCACGTCCTAGTAACTGTGGATGGAATAACTAGAGATGAAGACGTGTTCGTTGATCTTCAAGTAAGGACATGGGTAGGACACGCTCATTATATTCCGAGTTGCGTCATCCACACAAACAACGCAGTGCTGCCCGTCATCAATACATCTCAATTTGATTTGAAAATGAAGAATGCACGGGTCTTAGCGAGAGGAGAGATATGTTTTCCAGCAGAGGAAACGACCAACACGAACGCGGAAAATGTAAGTAATTTTCTAATTAATACGAACACAACTTTATTTTCAGGCAGTGATTTACGTGTGGGCGATAACACGCCGCCCGAAGTCTTAGAAAGATTAGTAACATTGATAAATAATTACAGAGATTGTTTCTCAAAAAATTATTCCGAACTAGGTAGGACCGACCTAATTAAAATGAATATTGAACTCGAATGTAGTAAACCTGTAACGTACGCACCTTATAGACTCTCGATAAATGAGCGTGAGACTGTTCGAGGGATAATAGACGAAATGTTAAAATATAATATAATTCGGGAATCAACATCGTCATTTTCAAGCCCCATTCTCTTAGTAAAAAAGAAATCCGGTGATCAGAGATTATGCGTTGACTATAGAGCCTTAAACAAAATCACAATTAAAGACCGATATCCACTACCTAGAATTGACGACTTATTAGACCGATTAAAAGGAAATGGTTACTTTACGAGCCTAGATCTGGCATCTGGCTACTACCAAGTACCGGTGGATGAGAATGATATTCATAAAACCGCTTTTATTACGCCAGACGGTCACTATGAATTCTTGCGAATGCCTTTTGGCCTATGTAACGCACCGGCGGTGTTTCAACGCTTAATTAATTGCGTATTAGGTAATCTCAGATTTTCAACAGCCTTGGCATACATGGACGATATTTTGATTCCATCCACTGATTATGAACAGGGGCTAGATAATTTAGAACTCGTACTAAAATTGTTACGTAGCGCTGGTCTTACGCTACGACCAGAAAAATGTAATTTCTTCAAACCAAGTATAGAATATTTAGGTCATGAAATTGATGCAAACGGAATTCGTCCGGGTAAAGATAAAATACGTGCAGTTGAACGTTTCCGTTCTCCGCGGAATGTACATGAAGCGCGACAATTTATGGGATTAGTCGGGTACTTCAGAAAATTTATTAAAAATCTTGCCACAATAGCTCACCCAATTACGTCACTCTTTAGAAAGAACGTAGCCTTTGTATGGACAGACACTCAGGAACAAGCCTTCAATAATTTAAAAACTGCGTTAGTAACTAGACCCGTCTTAGCAGTATATGACCCATCACGCAAAACAGAGTTACACACGGATGCCTCAAAATGGGGAGTTGCAGGTATACTACTCCAACACTCAGAAGATGGGTTGCGTCCGATAGCATACTTTAGTCGCCAAACGAGTAAGCATGAACAAAGGTATCACTCTTACGAGCTAGAAACTATGGCCGTTATAAATTCATTACAGAAATTTCGTGTCTATTTACTCGGCGTTGACTTTAAAATCGTAACAGACTGTAGTGCCTTAAGAAACGCGTTTGCTAAACGAGATTTAGTACCGCGTATAGGCCGCTGGTGGCTAACTGCAATGGAATTTAATTTTCACATAGAGTATAGACCCGGTACGAAAATGGCGCACGCAGATGCGCTCAGCCGAAACCCAGTGGAAATAGAAAACGGTTACGATGAACTAAATATTTTACGCATTAATATTAACGAAGGTGATTGGATACTTGTAGCCCAGTTACAAGACACCAAATTAAAGTTCATTCACGAAGTTCTTTCACGCTCTCCTAGCGATACGGAAGAACGACAAATTCATAAAAATTATTGTTTAAAAGATAGTAGAATATTTCGAAAAACGGACAACGGTGATCGATGGGTGGTACCACGAGGTGCACAATATCAAGTAGTACATATGTATCATGATAAAAACGGTCATTTCGCGCTTGACAAAACGTTGGAGATTTTAAAACGGTATTTTTGGTTTCCAAGAATGAAGAGATACGTGAGCAGGTATCTCGCCTCTTGTCTAAGATGTCTATATCATAAAGAACCCGCAGGAAAACGTCCGGGATTCCTTAATTCTATAGAAAAAATTCCAGTTCCATTAGATACATTACATATTGATCACGTAGGCCCATTTGTTAAGAGCACGAAAGACAATTGTTATCTCATAGTAATGGTAGATGGCTTTACGAAATACGTGTTCGTAAAAGCTGTGGCGAACACGAAATCTAGCCCAGTAATCAAGTTCTTGAATGACGTTATAAGTATGTTCGGTACGCCAAGACGTTTGGTATGCGATCGCGGTACAGCATTCACGAGTTTTGCATTTCGCACATATTGTAGTCAAACGGGAATAAAGCAAGTTTTAAATGCAACTGCGACGCCTCGCTCAAACGGCCAAGTAGAGCGCATAAACAAATTAGTTTGTGCTTCAATCGCATCTTCCTCAAACGATGAGAGAAAATGGGACGCAAATCTTAACGAAATAAGATGTAGTATTAATGCAACGTGCAGTAAGTCTACAAATACTTCCCCATTTAAACTTATGTTTGGGTACGAACCACGCAGTAAGAATGACGCCTTCTTACTATCTGAACTCACCACGGACGATAATACACCAGACAAAGATATTACTAATTTACGATCAGAAGCTGCAGAACGAATAGCACTTCGCCAAGATCAAAATAAATAAATTTACGATAAGAAACGAGCACCCGCCAGAAATTTTAAAGTAGGAGATCACGTACTAGTACGCAAGAATATAGCGCATACTGACGGTGCGAGTAAGAAGTTATTACCAAAATATTCCGGGCCGTATGAGGTTGTAGCAGTTTTACAACATGATAGATTTGTAGTGTCCGATCTAAAAGGATGCCAAAGGACGCAGAAACAATATACAGGAATTTGTTCAGTGGACCAAATGAAACCATTCCCGGTGATAATCAATGAAAGTAGTACTGATGGTAATGATTCAGACGAACAAGGTGAAATAAGTCGTAATGGTAATCCTTGCGGCGAATCCAATCTAAGTCATGAGAAAGAAATGCAAACGTCACCGACAGAAGTTGTTGCTGAACTTCGTGAAGGTTCAGGACTACCAGTGGTTTCGAAACTACTACCTAGACGTAGCACTCGTAGACGTAGACAGCGTGTTGTATACCAGCACAATTTCTAATCATAAAAGTTTCTTTGTCTTGTTTTAGATAAGTTTGACTTCACGGGGACGTGAAGAATTTCAGGATGGCCGACTGTAATCACCTGTAACCACTGATACGATAATTTTGATTACGTACAGAACACTAATTAAATAGTTACGCGACACCCTGGGCATTGCATAACACCCTGGGGTATGAGACAACGAGCCAACGGATTTGGGCAGTTAGAAATCACACGTTGAAGTGAACGGCCGTATAGAATAGTTCCTTAACTTACTATTATCGATTCATGTACGAATACCTTAATTGTTGTATATATATTTGAGAATATACATTGTTATTTTTGGGCATTAAACGGTGCTTTTATTTATTTTCAAAGTGGAGCTTACACTACGAATAATTTCTAAATATATAATACTCGTATAATATAATATATTATAAGGGATTGCATGAAGCATACGAATACTTTTACATAGCCCTCTTCAAATCACGACTTATGCATGTTTCGACTCCGCAAATCTAGCCCATGAAGCTCATAGCCTTCTTCAAATCACGACTTATGCATATCTCGACTCCGCAAATCTAGTCCTTTCAGAATCCATTTGTCAAATCAAAATTAAAATGTTTCAACTGTCACTTGAAACTGCCATTTTCCCCATCAAAAGCATTGTTTAAAATACTGTGAAATGAGTGGATGCATTTACAAATTTACACTTAGAATATAAGATATGGTGATATTTTAAATGTAAATTCTAAATTTCTTAAATTCATCATGAACCAGTAAAAGCAGTAATGTACAATTTATATTTATAAATGTAAATTCGTAAATCAAAATTTGTAAATTAAATCCATTATAAACCAGTCATAAATCTTTTGCTTTGAATTACTTTTTCAAGATTTTTATTAATTCATTACAGCATTTTTCTTCACCTGTTGTTAGTATGTCGTCCACCCAAATTAATAACCAAGCATTAACAACAATATACAGACAAAAGTCACTTGCTGATCTTTTTAGTTCGTTTTTTTTTCAATGAGGCTTGTGGTTCACGCACAGAAACAATAAGCAGAATAAATTTCATAATCATTAAATTTATTTGGTAATTTGATAGTTCTTGTTCTTGTTGCCCAGTATGCCTGAGTGTTTTGTTTTGCTGTGCTATCTTCTTCGCTATCACTCAAAGTGTTTTCTTCATATGCGTTGTAATGACCAAAAGTCAGAGTCCCTATTCGGGCGCCATTTTGTAATGGCCAAAAGTGCCTGTCAACTTTACTTGACGTTCTCTGTAGTTTTTCTTGCTGTCAAAACGGGTTTCTTGGGTGCCAATCGATCGGTCGATAACACAGCACAGGAGAGGTGGTAAATCCAGTAAAGGACTCTCTTATAACGTCGCTGAAAAGAGTGGCTTGAACGCCAAAAATGGCTCGGGTAGCTCAGTGGAGACAGAGTTCCGTTTTTGACAATGAAATCAAATGTAATGAATTTTAATATTTCATTAAAATATATTAAAAACAATAATAACAACAAAACAAAAGAAAGTAGCAATCGCTAGCATACAATCGGCTAATACAAATGAACCAGCGATACTTGCAGAATTCGTTCATAAAAAGAAACGGTCAACAATGAACGGGTAACAATGGCACACACTAAAGTTACGGGACCGCGACACGAACGCTCAACAATGGCACACACCAAAGTGAAACAAAAAACGGTAACAGTGTTGTCACTAACAACACTCATCAACGATCGTGATTTCGGAACGGAAACGAGACCGTATTGGCACACACCAACACTCATCGACAATCGCGATTACGGCAAACAGTGACAAACCCCACTTTACAGAAACATCCGGCTACGGCGGTACCCGTAGCCGTACATACACCTTCTGCATTCTCTCACGAGCTGCCTGCACACACCAGCAGCACTGAGTTAGAGGCCGCAAAGGTCCTACACTTACTCGCCCGGCACTCACCAGGTTCGCGGAAGATGGCACACACTCTCTCTGAATGAAATTATCGTTTGGGCTCGTATTTATAGCCCGAAAAACCGTTAAAAATACGAAAATAAGTTTAAACAAGATTCTAATCGTCCTGCAAATACTTGCTATTTTAAATAAAAAATACAAACTCATATTAGCCACTCGACCGCGCGGTACCTGAGAAGTAAGTAACAAATTTATAAACATTGGCAACTTTAAACAAAAATACAACAATACATTTTACAACAAACGACATACAATATAACCAAACAATTATATTGTATGCGTAATTTCAACCAACACATAAATAATAAAAATGTAAAACAACATTTTTACTTGTGGGATTTGAACCTCCATTTGAATTCATTAACTTTAGCAAAAAAAAACTAACTTGTTAACCACAAGACTACAGTGCTAAACACGAAAATTAAATCCAAATCTAGTGACCATCGTCACAGCGTTGACTTTTTCTTCTTCTATGTAAGGTTGTTTTTCGTTTTCTGTGTGATGTCCTCGAGTAAATGGCATGTATCTGAAATTTGTTTCGTAGAATTTAACGCCAGGAGATATGATAATACTATC
Source organism: Harpalus rubripes (assembly GCA_963082715.1). Taxonomy (NCBI): domain Eukaryota; kingdom Metazoa; phylum Arthropoda; class Insecta; order Coleoptera; family Carabidae; genus Harpalus; species Harpalus rubripes. The sequence goes on from OY720464.1 coordinate 9,804,678, forward strand.
TATATCTGAATTCCATAGTCTGTATCTATTTTTACTGTAAGCGACCAATCTACATTCTACTGATTATGTTTCAAATTTATCATGTGGCACTGATAACTTATACACCCATGCTTTTGACCCAGATTTTTTTAATTTCGATAGGTCTACTTTATCTATATATGCTTATGCTGGTATACCTCCTTTTAATGCTGCTGTGGGAGAACGATTTATTTGACAGGCAGCGCACCTGATTGCTTCACCCCATAACTTCTTGGCATAGGCGTAACTAGGGGGGGGGGCAGGGGGGTCCCGGCCCTCCCCAGGATAGCCCTCCTAGGAAAAAGTACATATTAGTGTAATTATTTTATATTTTAATTATTGATAGAATTTTGTGATTGGTGTGATGTAAATTGACTAATAGACAGGAATTTAAGTGTGTAGTAAATAATTTAGTAATTATTCGATTTGATAAATTCTGATTAAGTAATAATTATTCCACAAATTATGCTTTTTTTAAACAATAAAATAAGCGTTTTGTACTTTACATCCCAACCACATTGTTCTTAAATTCACTGTATTTAATCGCTAGCTAAAGTAACAAGCGATGCCTATGAGTTTTCATGTAGAAAATTTCAAAACAATCCACATTATTGGTATACTTAAATATTTCGGAGAGTTCGAAAGTTTCTTACATGTTCCAAAATAATATAAAATGTACATAAAAGTTTAAGAAGATTCAGAGAGTTCTAGAATGTTTTAGAAAGTTCAGAATTTCGAGAGAGTTTTAGAATTTCTTTTTACATAAACTTCTTTAACGTTCAAGAATTTTTCTGAAAATTCCAAAAAGTTTTATCTGTTTGTGTCGCTATTTAAAACTAAACTGAGCTCAGCCATCCTTTATATACTTATTTAAAATTGCCTAAAATTTATAGAATATCCTAGTATTTTCCGAAATATTCTAGAATTTGATGGGATATTCAATAATTTTTTGGAATATTATAGAACAGTGATTTTCATAACACATTTTTTAATACGTACATACGACAAAATGGGATTTCCTATTTACTTTGCATTTCGAACTCAAAGGGCCTGGCCTGGCCCCCCTAGAAAATTTTTCTAGTTACTCCCATGCTTCTTGGGTAAATTCGTTTCTGCGAGTAGAGTTCTTGTTCTACTCATTAAGGTGTAGTTTGATCGTTCACTTACCCCGTTTTGTAGCTGTTTATATGGAAGTGTTTGTTCTAATTTAATACCTTTCTGTTTGCAGAAGTTTTAAAATACATAAATTTGAGTTAAATTCTCCACCACAGTCTGTTCTTATTTTAGAGCAACTATATCCATCAGCATTCAATTGGCGTACATAGTTCATTAAATTATTTTCTGCTTCACTTTTTGCTTTTAAAAGATACACTGTCATGAAATGAGTGTTGTCGTCAATAATGGTCTGATAATATCGTTTACCTTTCTTTGTTGGAATCTTCACACAGCCGCAAAGATCTCTATGCAGAAGTTCTTTTTTCTTCCGAAACACTTGGTAACAAATATTTTTAGGACAATTGTATTTTTATTATTATTATTAACGAAAAAGTAAACGTACAGTAACGTAGAATCCAATAATACTATTGAATAGGGACTTTAGTTGTTAAAGAATGATACATTTTTAAATAAAAATATGTGTTTCTGTTTCGGAATTAGAATGACATATTTTAGCAAGCTTATTGATAGTAGAAGGAATCTTAAACGATTTTTGTTGACATTTTGTTATTTGGGATTGGTATGACTGTACTAAATACACAAAATATCTTGGCTACGGACAGGATAAAACTAACTAACTATTCTTTCAAAAACTTCCCTTAATGAAAATTGTCAAATATTTTTATATATAAATAATGATTAATGTAAATAAAAACCGATATAAAAAATTAGTATAAAAGACTTATTACAGAGGGCTACTCGTTCGTTCGTGCACTTGTACTCGCTGCCACGTGCTCGTGTTCGTATTTCAAACTCGTGCTTGAATAGATTGTCTTGTGTTACAGTATTATTCACGGAAGATGACTATTCAAGGTCATTTATGAACCGTCTGATATAATATTACTTGCAGATAATTTCGCTGTATTTCGTACCCATAGGCGTGTAACGAGAAATATTTATGCATACATTTTAACTGAAAAAATAAATGTACTTTATTTGAAATTTTTTTTTCAAACGTCGTAGAAATAGCATTTTTGTGACTTTATTCACAAGGTAGAAGTTTCATTTCTACGCTGTTGGAAATTTATACACCGGCGGCATAGAAAAAAATTAATAAATATCCATAGAAACTACATAGAATTAGCGAATAAAAAGAAAAGTAGTGCGTTTAAAAAAAAATTCATGTATCATTCGGAATAATAGTATCTTTGTGTGCCTCGCATGCAATTGTCCGACTCGCTTCGCTCATTGTGCAAACTTCCATGCTCGCCACACAAAGTATCACTTTTACTCCTAATAACACAATATACTATTATTTTAAAATAATATTTTTCTCAACGTTTTATCTTCTTACGTTTTTGCACAAAACAGAAATATAGACTTGACGTAAACCATAAAATAATAATTAGATTTAAATGTCAACGTCACTGGGTAAACATTAGTACAGATGGCAGTGTAATAGATAATTACATGTCTGTCAGTCTATGACATACGTCACTGCTATTTTTACTGTGTTAGAAAGTAATGGCACCATTTACGTATATCTGTCACACCACATAAATTAAATAGACATACGTCAACTAATCTTTGTCTCTAATACAAAATGTTGCTAAGCTACTGCTATAAAGTGCTGTATATTCTTTCTTCGTGCAAATGATGTTAAACAGTCATAATTCGTGAATAATAGTAATAAAAGGTATATAGGTTTGTGTGTGTGTGTGTGTGTGTGTGTGTGTGTGTGTGTGTGTGCGTGTGCGTGTGCGTGTGCGTGTGCGTGTGCGTGTGCGCGTGTGCGTGTGCGTGTGTGTGTGTGTGTGTGTATGTAACAAAATTTTCGTCTGCGGTAACTTCCATACTACAATTCTAAAAATTATAATTCTTTCGTATTTCTTTTCGTTACATCCATGTGAAGAGCTGATTAGATTTTGGTTAGAATTGGACAACCGGAAGTACCTTCATTTGAAGATTTTAACAGTTTTTCTTGAAAAAACTATGTTAAATATCATTTTTTCACGTTTAATGTTATTATAAATATTAAAGAATATTTTATTCTCTATACGATTTGACTACATTTTATACTTAATATTAAATGGATATAGAGTTAAAAAATTATAAAGAAATTAAATTTCATAAAGTAGCCATAGCTATGAAAACAGCTACTATATTAAGAAAATTTTGATTGAAAGATGTCAGTGTCAAGTGAAATTGACATAGTGTGTCGTATAATTTTACTGGAAATATAGGATCTTTTGCTATAAATTTTCTGTATGGAATTTGCATAAAATACATACACAACTGCCGGAAGGTAAAGTACAAGAAATATAATCTTTAGCAATTGACTTGCAAAAACATTACAATCGTATTACTTTTGTTTCATGGTTTGGTAGACAAAATTCTAAATCACACTCGTGCATTATTTGTCTAAAGATATAATTGTTTTCTTCTATTTCTAGGACACCAATAATCGTGAGAAGTACTCGGCATGGAACGTGTCCAGACATACCCACTTAGGACTTGTTTATAATGGATGTGAACGGTACTTTATTCCGACTGTAATATAAACTGCGTTTATATACAGTTATTTTTGTAACAATTTGTTATGGTGACCAATTCAAATATAATAACGAAGAAAGATTTTTTGTGAAAAATTCATGGTCTTCACTGCGATTTGATCCCAGGACTCTCCTTGGTCTAGTAGATGCTCTACCAACTGATATTTGTATCATATTTGTTATTTATCAGGATAGGACAATATTCGGCGGCCGGAAATATATTAAGTTTGCAAGTTTGTACATACAGTGGTGTTTCGCTTATAACGAATTCTTGCTTATAATGAACCAGGTTTAAAGGCATGAAAGAAACGGTCATAAGTTCAATATATTTTTTTCCGCCCATAACAAACCCGGATTTCACGAACTTTTGTATACAGGCTGTTAATGAATACGTGGTACAAATTTATAGGATTAGTAGGGGATGCAAAATTGAATAACTTTTACATATAAACTCATATCCAGAAATACACAGTTTTCGAGCTACAGGTTCTCAAAATAGTAATTTTCTACCTGCCTTAATTTTACTTTTGTTTATTGTAGCATTAGCATTGAATACTAAATGCATTCAATGAGCACACTGTTCATAATTAAAGTGCAACCAAGTTCGTTGTAGTGGTATGGCTGATCGCCGTCGCCGGTACGATATACGAGTACAGTAGGTATCAAAATATGCTTCGAAGGTGCAATATTCGCATAGAAGTTGGTGGTCATTATTTTCAGAAATTTATAATACTGTAACGTTTTTATTTATTTGGGTGAAGTGTAAATATTAGGCAATTGTTATTAATGAAAATAAAGGTTTATTATAATGATAAATAGATATTAAATATAATTAAAAGATGATAAATATAACTAACACTACGATTAAACAAATATTAAACACTAATTAAGAGTAAGAATATTATAAAACACTTAAACACTAAGATTATTTATTTAAACAATATATAGATCACTTATTTATTTATACAACTGTATTTATTTATATTCACCACTTGTCTACTATCCGTTTATATCACCAACTGTTTAACACGCAACGCTTATTTATATCAGACTGTCCATTGCCTTCGCTAACGGTGCTTATATACCCTAGCCGAAAATTCGAGAACTTACTGGAATACTTCTAGATACAACACAATAGGTTACATCAACCGCGTAATTAAGCAGGCGCCGACCAGTCGGTTGCGGCATCGCTAACAATAGACGCTCACTCGACCCCGCGACAGTGGCGGCGATAGCGACTGGGACAGCGGCGGTGACAGTGGCGGCGACGGCGGGCACTGCACATTACACTGCCCCCTCCTTAAGACTGTTTCGTCCCGAAACAGTTTGTGATGACGAAATCTGCATGCATTACCCTTGGTGCATTTCGAAGTTTTGAAAAAATGACAGTCGATGGTCCGCTCGACATCTTCTTTATGTCCGTTAGGGTTAAAGCTGCAAACGAGAATTTCAACACCGGTAAAACGGAAGAGGATTTCTATCTTGTTCCTAACAATCCTCCAATCTAAACCATCTAGACCACAGCCTAACTTCGGTACGGCTAGCTTCAAAATGTCATTCTCAAGCAGGTAATCCCTCAAATCGCACAACGAGTTCCACAGACTACGATACGACGGCTTCTGGTACAAGCGTGGTTTTGTAACCAGGTAATAGATGTAACGCTGATAGTCTGCATTGTTATCCCTCAGGCGCAGCGTTGGGCGTTGGTTGGCCAGTTCTTGTAGTCGCCCAAATTTCGCCTTAAAGGCTGAGGCTATGCCGCGGGATATCTTTAAGTCTTCTGATACGCAGTGACCGAGGGAATAATCTGAAGACACGGTGAATAGATCTCGGTGTTCTTCTTTCGACACGCCGAACCGCGCCTTGCGGCCAAAGGAATAGTTCTCCATGAAGTCTTCAAAAGTTGGTTCTTGTGTTATGATCCGACGAACCGTTGCTCCATTATGGTCTTCGTGGTTGTCTCCGGCGAAAGGGGCTAGCTGATTAAAGTGTACTACTCTCGGCTTCCCGCTAGGTTGTTTCTTAATTCTGTATACAACGTCGTTTATCCTTTTGACTACCTCATAGGGACCTTCCCAATTCTTCTGCAGCTTTGGTGATAAACCACGACGTCTTTGTGGGTTGTAAAGCCACACTAAATCTCCAGGTTGGTATCCACCCTTTTCGGCCTTGATGTCATACCGGTCCTTCATTCGGTCACTGGCAACTTGAATGTTCGTACGGACTTGTTCATGAATGGCATCCATTCTTCTCCGTAAGTCCGTAACGTAATCTTCTCCGGCCAGATCTTCCCCAGGTTTACTGCCGAACACCAAGTCGCATGGTAAGCGCAACTCACGCCCGAAGAAGATGTTCGCAGGAGTTTGCCCTGTTGTTTCATGCACGGATGAACGATAAGCCAACAGGAAAAGATGGAGGTGTCGGTCCCAGTCTCTTTGCTGGTTGGAGACTACCTTCGACAAATATCGGTTGATCGTTCTGTTCATTCGTTCAATCATGCCATCAGACTGCGGATGTAAAGCAGTTGTTCTAGTTTTATTAATTCCTAATATCTTACAGATATTTTGGAAAACGGTAGACTCAAAATTTCTTCCCTGGTCGGAGTGGAGTTCACGTGGTACTCCAAATCGGCATATACATTCTTTAACTAAAACTTCAGCGACCGTAGTGGCTTCCTGGTTGGGTAATGGATACGCTTCAACCCACTTGGTAAAGTAGTCCATGACAACCACGATGTATTTATTTCCTTCGTCACTTTCTGGGAATGGTCCAGCCACATCAATCGCAATACGCTCAAATGGACTCTCTCCTTCAGGTAACGGATAACTCAGGACAGGTGCGCTTGTCAAAGCATGTTCCAGTTCTTTGAACGCAACTTTACAGTCCATTTCCCAGATAAATCTTCGACCTTCTTCAGTAAGCCTAGTCAGTGGCTTGACTATGTTGGCAAATCCAGGTACATATCGTCGATAATAGGTACACAAACCAAGAAAACTTCTAAGTTCGTGTTTGTCTCTAGGCGCTGGCCAGTCTTTCACAGCCTTTATTTTGTCCGGGTCAACTGCAATACCCTTATCTGAAACCACGTGTCCAAGGTAATGAACTTCCTTTTGGAACAGGTGACATTTCTTGGGGCTGAGCTTCAGGTTAGCCTTCCGCAATCTCTGGAAAACCTCTTCCAAATTCTTCATGTAGTCTTCGAATGTTTTACCTACCACAATAATGTCGTCAAGATAGACTAAACAGGTTTTCCATGATAGCCCAGCCAATACTGTCTCCATAAGTCGTTCAAACGTTACAGGGGCATTGCAGAGCCCAAATGGCATTACAATAAATTGCCACAGTCCGGTACCAATTGTAAAGGCTGTCTTTTCCTTATCTTTTGGATCCAAATCAACTTGCCAGTATCCGCTCTTTAGATCCAGAGTGGAGAAAATCTTCGAGCCAGCCAAAGTGTCTAGTGTATCTTCTATTTGAGGTAGCGGATAGCTATCCTTCTTGGTGACGTTGTTAAGTTGTAATCGACGCAAAATCATGTAGAGCCATCCTTCTTCTTTAATAACACCACTGGTGAAGCCCACGGACTGCTTGAAGGTTCTATCACACCTTCCATTTTCATGTCTTCAATAATTCTTTCCGATTCCTCACGCTTCGCCAATGGTAGTCTTCTTGCTGGTTGGCAGATGGGTCTTGCGTCGCCGGTGTCTATCTTATGGTGAACCACATTTGTTCTCGCGTTGGTCTTCTTGTCAACTTGAAACACATCTTGAAATCTTCCAATTAATTTCTTCGCCTTGGTTCTCTGGTCGGCGGACAGTTCTTGGAAGGAGGTTGATAAATGGTTAGTTAATGTGTCCGGAACTTCCTGAGATATGTTTCCTTTGGCCTTAACAGTTCGAATAATCGAGGATACTGCCAAGCATTAATAATAATAATAATAATAATAATATGCTTTATTGAGGTAATCTCAATGGCGAGGTTCAGCCAAGGCTGATCTTCCACCTAACCAGTACAAAAAGAAAATACATATGAAATACAAAATAAATACATATGAAATAGAAAAAACGTACATTACAAGTTATACTAGTAACCAAGTAAAAAAACAGTAAACATAGTAATAATACCAAAAATAATTAATAGTAATAATAAGAGAAGAAGTCAGGCAATTTTGACAATGAGAGTAAGTACACAAATTAAATTACCGAAAAATATTTTTTTATATGACATTTGAAAGAACTACATGGAGCTAAATATGAAAAAGATCCTTTATATTTAATTTTGTTGAAGGATGGCACAACATATATATCATTTTCACGTAAATTCTACTTGTGTCTTTTTAATTCAAGTTTTTCATATAAATATTGTGGACATCGGGTTATTATTGTTTTGTGTATGAGACGGAGAAAAAATATTCTTACTCTATCTTCAATAAAATTCAAATTAACTTTAGAACGGTACAGGGAGATATGGTCAAATTTACGTACACCAAATACAAATCTTAAGCAGCTATTTTGCATAAGATTAATTTTGCATTTGTCACCTTTAGTTAGATTAGGTACGTAAACGCATGAACAATAATCTAGTAGGGGAAATATTAATGAATTGACAAGGCGAAATTTAACATCTGGAGAGAGTAATTGACGGTACTGATACAGTACTTTTAGTTTTAATTTACCTGCAACTAATTTTTTAGTCAAGTGTTCGCGGAAAAATAAATTTTCATCTATTAACATGCCCAAACTCTTGACCACAGTACTACGTTGTAGCTTGTACCATTTAGTTCAATGCACGGGGACTCATTTGAACCATAGACAAGCAAGGAGGATTTACCAGCATTAATTTGAAGTCCATTATTTTTTACTCAGGTGGAGAAGTTTTCAAGGTCAGCATTCACCAAAAATGAGTTTTCATTTATGTTTATTTACCATTGCTAAAATTTGAGTGTCATCTGCATATGCATGCGCAGTGCAAAATTTCAACACACTGGGTAAATCGGCAACATATATTAAATAAAATAGAGGACCCAAAATAGATCCTTGTGGGACACCTAAGGGTAAAGGATACAGTTTAGAGTGAAGTGTATTAGTATTTGATGACATTGTAACCTGAAACGATCTATTTAGTAAGTAACTAGTGCACCATTGCAAAGCGCTCCAACCGAAATTATAATATTTTAACTTCGCTAAAAGCAAATTATGATCTACCATGTCAAAAGCTTTAGAAAAATCTATTTGAATAAAAAGGGTCGCCTTTGAATTATTATAATTATGTAACATTTCATCAACGATAGTCAGCAGACAAGTATTTGTACTATGACCTTTTCTAAAACCAGATTGAGTTGATGGTAAAATATTTCTATCTTTAATGTAATTGTTAATTTGTTCACAACAGATTTTTTCTAGTATCTTTGACATGGTAGGTAAAATGCTAATAGGTCGTAAGTCGTCGAATGATTTCACGGTACCGTGCTTAGGAATCGGCTTTACAATGGCTGTTTTCCAAATATCAGGGACAATTCCTTCAATAATGCTGGTATTAATTATATGCGTAATATGATCAATTATTTTAGGCAACATAATTTGTATCATTTTAGCAGAAATACCGTCCTTGCCAACTGCATTAGATGTAAGTGATTGAATTATTCTTTCAATCTTTTCTCTATCCACACAACTAAAACAAAAATATTTAGTGCTTCTACCGTCATGGTAATTACAATTATAAAAGTCCAGTTTTTGTGGATTTATTGTAGTAGCGCTAATTTTTTCGGTATTATTTTTTATATATTCATCCGGTTTTAAAAAACAATCCGGTATAGGGACTTTAGTTTCATTTTTAACTCCAACACGTCTCAAATTATTCCATAACTCTTTTGAATTGTTAATTTTATTATTAATATTATATAAAAGATACGCTTGTTTTTCACGCCGAATTGCAGCTGTCGTTAAATTTCGTAAATCTTTATAATATTTATGTTTAGCTTCAGTTTTAAGATTTTTATAATTTAACAACGCTTGATCCCTTTTTTTCTGCATTACCCTTATAATTGGAGTAATCCATGGGCTATATCTTTTATTAACATGAATTGTTCTAACTGGAGCATGTTTATCAAATAGAGAACTTATGTTTTCATTAAGATATAATAATTTATCATTTATGTTTTTTAAACTAAACACATAATTCCAGTCTACCTGATCACAATCCTCATAAAAACTGTTCAAATTAAAGTTTTTAAAATCCCTATATGTAATTGTTTTAGACGTGACACTACTTTTAGGAAAGTTTAAGGTGGAGTATACACAATCATGGTCTGAATCCACACACAATTTACTGTCAGATACAATAACTACATCTAGAAGGGTTTTTGAGATTGGTCTAGTGGGCTGATCAATTAGTTGAAACATTCCATTTGTAGTAATTATGTCTAATATATATTTAGATTTATAATTGGCAGAGAACATGTCCACATTTATATCGCCAGCACAGACAACATAATCATATCGTGAATTGAATTCAGTGAGTAATGGATCCAGGATTTCAAGGTCTTTATAACAGTTTTCATGCGGATTATAAATAACTCCGAAACATATCGTGTGTTTATTAACAATGCATTTTATCCATAGATGCTCCAAATTATTTATAGTATTCATAAAAGTAGTGTCTAATATTGTAAAGGTGATGCCCTCACGAACATAGAATGCCACACCTCCACCTCGCTTATTAGTAGGCCTTTGTAAGCTTATAAATTCATAGCCGTGTATATTAAACAATTGCGAAGGACAGTTGTCACAAATCCATGTTTCCGTGAGGGCGATATCAAAATAGTGTTCCAGAATAAAATCAGTAACATTTAGGAAACATGAGTTAAGAGATCTAACATTTATTTGTCCAAATGTAAGCATGTTGTCGAGTTCATTGACCGACTTAATTTCGACAGGTGGTTCTACCATTTTAAACAAAAAGAACTATAATTTTATGCGGAGACAGGCAAGAGACAAAATAATAGTTAAGTTTGGAAAGAGTATCAAGGTCTTTTATGAAGTGATTCTGTCTTTCTCGCATAAATTTTACAATTTTTTGTCCAAATAAATTTATATCCTTTTGGCTTTAGGAAATCACGTGCTTTTTTAAATAGGATGCTATTATCATGAGTCAAATGTTCATTGATGTAAATTTTATTATTAGGGCCGTCAAATTTCAAGGCAGTAGTTTATAGTTCCTTATTTTTTCTCGTCGCTACCAAGAACTGATCTTTCACTCTACGAGAAACGAATTTTACCACAATGTTAGACGATCTGGAGTTATTTGATGTATTTCGGGGAAGTCTATGAGCCGCATCAGTGTCACCGCTTTTAATAGACACACCTACTTTCTGTCCGATGTCGCAAATTAAATTGTCAATATTTTCGTCGGGTTTCTCAGGAACATTATTAATGATAATATTGTTAATTTTTGAGTACTGTTCTAAGTTATCAAATTTTTTATTTAATGATTTTATCTCTGATTTTAAAACTTGGTTTTCATTTATTATGACATCCATAGCTTTGCATTTATCGTTAATTAATTTTAATTTTGATTCAAAATCACTTACTTTATCACAGCAGAATGATATGGATTTCATTAAAGATTCAAATTTATTGTTTATTATATTTGAAATATCTTTTTTAAACGCTTTAAACAATGTCTGTAAGTCGGAAGGTGCAGAGTCGTCGAGTATGTTAGAAACATATGGGGACATCTTACTAGTAGTAGGTTTAGGTCTCGACGGCCGGCAACAACTATTACATTGCCAAGATTCAGCCGCACTGGCATATAATTTATATTTTTCATCAGTGATGCCCGCACAAGTAAAATGAAACGTGGTAGAGCACCCAGAACATACAACACCGGGATACTTTAAGTTAACTCCCCGCTACAAGCACCGCACTGGCGAGTCATCACGGACGAATTTATGAAGTTTAATTAAGAAAGCGACTTAAGATAAGTAAAAACGTGTTTTACTGAATTTTGAATTTTGTTGACAATTTACACCAGTTTTTTAGATCTAAGTCCACTATTCGTATATGAAGAACGCACACTTCTGCACACCACTTCACTGGAATTTATTATACAAGTTGATATACTTTTCAAATATGAAGGATAAGAAAAAACCAACATAAATAGTTATATTTACAGAACTGAGAACAGCACGTGTGTCTCTACTCATATATAAAGTTCTGATTCTCGCGTTTTGCCTGTGTTCTTTACTAAGTCGGGTCTAATTATAGTCTTCGTCGCACCCGTATCCAGTAACATTTTTAGTGGTCTTCTATCAACAGAGCCATTCACGTAGATGCTGCTGGCTTGATGATGAAGGGATGCGACATAACTGATGGATTGTGGGGCTACTAGATTACGTTTCTAGAATTTTCTGTTATTTTCTGTTTTAATTTTTGTTCCAATGTTCTAGAATTTTCTGTCAATTTTTGTTCTAACAGTTGACTAATGTCACACTGAATTTCGAATAAGTAATCATCAGGATTTTCACCAGCATCGATTAATGCTTGTCGCAGACGAGATTGTAATACGATTTTCAGTCCTGTTGTATCCAAATCTCGCTCATCCAGTTCTTTCCTGAGATCACTTACTTTTAACTCACTTAATTTTACTTGTTTAGTTGCCATATTATTTTTATTTAACACTTCATAGTTTATTAACCCCACACCTGACACCAATTGTAACGTTTTTATTTATTTGGGTGAAGTGTAAATATTAGGCAATTGTTATTAATGTAAATAAAAGTTTATTATAATGATAAATAGATATGAAATATAATTAAAAGATGATAAATATAACTAACACTACGACTAAACAAATATTAAACACTAATTAAGAGTAAGAATATTATAAAACACTTAAACACTAAGATTATTTATTTAAACAATATATAGATCACTTATTTATTTATACAACTGTATTTATTTATATTCACCACTTGTCTACTATCCGTTTATATCACCAACTGTTTAACACGCAACGCTTATTTATATCAGACTGTCCAGTGCCTTCGCTAACGGTGCTTATATCCCTAGCCGAAAATTCGAGAACTCACTGGAATACTTCTAGATACAACACAATAGGTTACATCAACCGCGTAATTAAACAGGCGCCGACCAGTCGGTTGCGTCATCGCTAATAGACATTCGCTCGACCCCGCGACAGTGGCGGCGATAGCGACGGGGACAGCGGCGGTGACAGTGGCGGCGACGGCGGGCACTGCACATTACACTGCCCCCTCCTTAAGACTGATTCGTCCCGGAACAGTTTGTGATGACGAAATCTGCATGCATTACCCTTGGTACATTTCGAAGTTTTGAAGAAATGACAGTCGATGGTCCGCTCGACATCTTCTTTATGTCCGTTAGGGTTAAAGCTGCAAACGAGAATTTCAACACCGGTAAAACGGAAGAGAACAATCCTCCAATCTAAACCATCTAGACCACAGCCTAACTTCGGTACGGCTAGCTTCAAAATGTTATGGTGCTTATATACCCTAGCCGAAAATTCGAGAACTCACTGGAATACTTCTAGATACAACACAATAGGTTACATCAACCGCGTAATTAAGACGAATAGATACAGCACTATCTAAATTCAGAGCGAAGGGTCGGGTGGAAAGGGGTCCACTCTAATTGAAGTAAAAGGCGGAGCTAAGCAATAAACAACTCAGGTAGTGGGAGACGACAGACTACAGGGGGACAATACACGGACTGAATTTTATTTCACTGCAGCTCCAGCATATACCGAAGAGGAATGGAATAAGGTGATAGCAAAACATGGTTTAGTTATCAGTTGTCACCTTAAAATCAAATCTAAATGTTAAAATATTTTTTTAATTCTTTTTTTATTTTGTAGATGTGAGTTGGTTACATGGCATTTGAGTATTAAAATTTTAAATTTTTGCCTTAATTTTTATTAATTACGTTATAAACTTCGTCAATTTTTATTTACATTTTAAAATATAAAAATTGTATAATTCAAAATACAACACAGTTAATCCGAAAATAAAATAAAAAAAGGTGAATAAACCTTAAATATGTAAATTAAAATATTTTTAAATAAGGTATTCTACCATTGCAAAAAATAATAAACTTCAATAATTATAAGGTAGCATCTGTATGTTAAATTAAAAGTTTTAGTAAAAAGAAAATGATGAAATATTACTTTGTTGTAATAAAACTGCTTAGTTATTGTAAACATGACGTCATATTCCCTGTGGAAGCCCTGAGCCTTCTAATTGGTTATTTTCGTAAAATTTTGGATGAATTCGGGTGAACTAGACCTATTATTCATTGTTTTTTACCTTCCGTCACCTTTAGGTAAGGAAGGTATTGTCTTTGGTCAAAAAATTCGGTGGTGAGTTTTTGATGAATAAGCACGTTTTAGGATCCCTAGAATACGATTTTACTATTTTTACGATAGTGTGTGTGTGTGTGTGTGTGCGTGCGGGCGTGCGTGCGTGTGTTTTTCTTGAAAAAACGATGTTAAATATCATTTTTTCACATTTAATGTTATTATAAATTTTAAAGAATATTTTATTCTCTATACGATTTTATATTAAATAGATATAGAGTTAAAAAATTACAAAGAAATGAAATATCATTATTAGCCAGCTTTGCTATAACTCTGGAAACAGCTGCTATATTAAGAAAATTCTGATTGAAAGGTGTCAGTGTCAAGTGCCGTTGACAGTAGGTTTGTGTTATAATTTTACTGAAAATATAGGATCTTTTGCTTTCTGTATGGAATTTGTATAACATACATACAACTGCCTTAAGGTAATGTACAAGAACTAGAATCTTTTGCAAGGAACTTTCCTCGGAACTTACTGTATGACATTTATGAAAAATACATAGAACTGACGGAAGGTAATGTGCTGGCCACATCAGATTTTTTTTATTTCAATTTAAGAACTAGCAACACTAGTCATCCTAATGATATTGTCAAAATATTTCATGATATAGATTGAAATATGTTTTTATTTTATTTATTTTTCTTTATTTCTGTATTCATTACTAATTAATTTGACAAGGGAAAATACATTTAATAAAATAAATGAAATACAGTAAACTTCTCCTATAACGTACATGGGATATAACGTATTTTCGGTTATAACGTACTGTTTTACCTATCCCGTTCCCAGCTCTATTTAAATTAATGTTATTTTTTCCTGTTATAACGTACCGGCTTATAAGGTACAATCCTTATATAACGTACTACTTCATATATTCTTACATCGGTTCAACATCGGTTATTACGTACCAATCCGACATGTTCAAGACGTAAACAATCTCATTGCGCAGTTGATAGGTCAGTAACGCAGAAACAGTCGTTGATGGTAGAAGTCGTACAAAAAATGTATCAAATAAAGAAATGTAAGACACTTACTCTTTTAGAAAAAATAAATAAAAAAATTGAAAGTGGTATGCAACAAACAGTATTTTGTAAAGAATTAAACTTGCTGAAATCAACTGTATCAGGCATATGAACAGAAAATACTGAAGTGGCGGTACGTAAATCTCTATCAATTAAAGAAATTACAAAGTCAATTTGAGATCATTGAACATAACAATAAGCAATCCATTCTTACAAGAAAAGGCTGAACACTTTGAAAGAATAAACATATTTAATTTTTGTTTTTGTCATGATATATATCATGATAAAAACAAAAATTAAATATGTTTATTCTTTCAAAGTGTTCAGCTTTTTCTTGTAAGAATGGATATATATATATATATATATATATATATATATATATATATATATATATATATATATATATATATATATATATATTATTCAAATAAATTTAATGAATGTTTAAATTGATTTATAAAACTTTATTTCTTTTTTAACGTACCCTCGGATATAACGTACCTAAACTGACAGTCCGTTCGAGTCCGTTATAACCGGAGTTTACTGTATATGCCTAATGCAGACAACGCAGATACCCCTAAAATTAACTGTTTGAGAAGCACAAAGCACCCCAGAACTATGACCTCACAAAAAGCTGTGATTTTTAGACATTTTAATAACATAACCCAACCGTAATAAACTGAAAAAATACGTGTAATTTTATATATTAGTCTAAAGCTTAAAACTTTAAACGTGTTTGCATAACTGCGTCCGTTTGTATTGAAATGGCTCAGAAACACGTTATAAAGTTTTCTTCTATTGTAAATATATACTAACCCGACTAAATTTTAAAAAATACAAGTTCCACGTTCTCTATAATTATTGCAGTTTGCTGCGAAACACATCACCATGGTGAAACAAATTTCAAATAAATCCTTAAAATATGCACTGTGCAAGTTACAAGACATAACAAGTACTAATAAAAATTACCTTTCTTTCATCTGTGCCTTTTAAAAAGCCTAAATTTTAAAGAAAGACGAAAGGGAAATCTATTTCACTTTAGTTTCGCGGTTAATTATTATATTCTTTACAAATCCTTCAACTAATATTGATGCTTCTATACTTGCGGATAAGCCTTCCAAATTTTAATACATATATGATTAAGAGTGTCTTTATTATTTCTTTCAGAAAATGTAGTACCAATTATGTATAAATACATTATTGTTGCGTAACCTACACATTTCGTTATAATCGAGAATTATTGCAATCCTTTGCTGAAAATTTTGTTATATGCGAGCATTCGCTATAAACGGGTTCGTTATAAAAAATCGCAAATAAGATTTATATTCAGGAAAAATATTTTTGTTCATTATAGGCGAGCTTTTTTATATCTGGGGTACGTTATATCCGAGTTAATCTATATTTGAGTTTTAATTATTTCTCACCCACTTCACTGCTAATTTGATAAGCGTTACAACATTATGTGATAAATAATCTGATCTTGGTAATTAAAAACTACGATAACAATACCTAGCCACAAATGTATTTCATATTAGTTACTATTACTGATACTGAACATAAATATACAGAATATTATATCGAATACAACCCTGAATTGGGGGCGGAGCTTAAATGAAATTCGAATATTTAACATTAGAGGCGCCACTGCTTGAACCTATTTTTACGTCGACAGTGCTTTTTCTTTTCACCTTAAAATTGGATCTATTTATGAAAATATTTTTATAATTCTTTTATTATTTTATAGAGAAAGATTGATTGTATGACATTTCAGTGTTGAAATTTTAATATTTTATGTACAACATTCTTAAATGTATTACAAAGTTGGCAAAGTTAGCAAAGTTCAGAACGCTATTAACATAAAATAGGGCAAATATTTAAAATTCCAATACTGAAATGTCATACAATCAATCTCTCTCTATAAAATAAAAAAAGAATTATAAAAATATTTTGATAAATAGATCCGATTTTAAGGTGAAAACAAATCCCGATTTCGCCCTCCCCTTCCCCCAGTAGCCATTCCTCTTAAGCAGGCGCCGACCAGTCGGTTGCGTCATCGCTAACAATAGACGCTCGCTCGACCCCGCGACAGTGGCGGCGATAGCGACGGGGACAGCGGCGGTGACAGTGGCGGCGACGGCGGGCACTGCACATTACAATACGTATTAGAAAAATGTAGTTGCTTCCCTTTGGAAAATGATTTAGGAGATAGACTTCTTTCGGGCATTTTGGGAAGAATTTCTTCTTTCACAAATTTTCAGCCGTCAATTCAAATATTTTATTTTTTATATTTCAAGTTATTCCACGTAAAATAATGTAAAATATAACACAAAATACATCAAGCACTAATCCCTTAAAAAACAAATAGAATGGAGGTGATCACACTGATGATGTCATTTAAGTTTAGAATCATAACTGAGCTTTACGAGCAAACATATCCAAAACACAATGAAAATTAAAATGTAAAACCATATTCTCATAAACATGTTAGATTTGCTGAAGATGAAGGCCATTGGGCCTTCGAAACGTTCAAAAATTGTAAAGAAGTAAATTTAAAAATAAAAATTCTTCCCAAAAAGGCAGAAAGAAGTCTATCTCCTATATTAGAAAAATGAATAAAATTACTTAAGAAATTCAATTCTACAAGTTAAAATAAACAGGTCACAGACAACAAAAAATACTCTTTATGAGCCTGAAGCTCGAAAATGGTGCGTTTCCGGATATGAGTTTATTAGTAAAACTCGATTTCAAGGTTCTTTTTTAATTATTTTATTAAAATATAAGAGCGCTAGTACAAAAAAGGCAATAAAAATTTTATAGCACAAAGAACTCGAAATATTAAAATCTCAAAAACACAAATAATTGCTTGGAACGTGACAAAACAAGGTTGATCCTATGAGCCCAAACTCATATTAATTGGGCCGGTTTACATTTTCAACAAATTATAAAATCTACACAAATTGTTTGAAAAGTCTACAAAATTCTTTCGACTACTTAAAATATAGACTTAAAATTTTAAGAAAAATGTGGGCCGAATGACTGCTGATAATAGTTCGACCAGTATTTTAAAGGTCATCTTCTAGTCCAGATTTAGCTTCTACGAAAACCCTGTACTTTTGGTACAATGAAAAGCAACTTTGTAAAAATTCAGTGCGTACAGTAAAATCTACCTTGCAAGACATATGGGACAATACTCACAGTAAAATGTGTAGGATTTAGGGATCCAATGCCTAATAGAATTAACACTGGTATTAGTAATAGAGGCAATGTAACCCAATATTAAATGGCGGAATACTTGAATAAGAAATTCAGGTTTTGTAAGTTTAAAAAACATATTTTAAACTAGTTGAAAGAAATTTGTAGAAATTTCTCACCATTTGTGTAGGTTTTATAATTTGTTTGTTGCAAATGTATTTTCCCAAACAAAAAACAAATTAATAGCAATTTGTTAAATGGGGTATGTGACCATATTCGAATATATATACAGTGTGTTTGAAAAAGTGGTTACACCCATTTATCTGGCTTATTATTGCAGATACGCTTATTGCTTATAGGACATAATTTATTCAATACAATATCTGCGATTATATTATATGAAAAGTGTAATTCTGGGACTTCCGGTATAACTTTGTAAATTTAAATACAACCTTTACAAGTTTTTTATAAATTTAGATTGTATTTTTTATTCTCTTTACGACCATACGAAATGTCTTTGTATTTACCATATTCATTTGTTAAAAATAAATACTTTCTTTTGCTGAAATTTTATCATTAATGGATGTAATTTAATATGTGAGAAGGCTATGACAGCAATTGTTTTTCATGTTAATCAGAAATAAATAATATGAAATTCAAAATTTACAAGCAATAAAATCTTTATAATCTTTATAATATGTCCCCCATTTAAATTAATACATTTTAAAATACGTTTTCTTAATTCTCGCATAACACTATTAAGCTCTCTTCTGTCAATTTTTTGCACCGCTTCACGAATTCTGTTTTTTTAATTCTTCGATGTTGTTCGGTTTATTGAAGTAAACCAAATTTTTAATACGTCCCCAAAAATAAAAGTCGAGAGGGGTCAGATCCAGCTGGCCAATGTATTGGCCCGTGACGACCAATCCATTTTTGCCCGAATCTGTTGTTTAACCAGTTAGTTATTGGTCGAGCAGAATGAGCTGGTACTCCGTCTAATTGAAAATAAAGTTGTCTTCTTGTATCTAATGGCAAATCATCTAAATAATTTTCAACTTCATTATTCAAAAAATTAAAAAATTCTACATTATTCAAACTGTTTAAAAATACGGGCCAAATATTCTATTTCCCAGTATCTCACACCATACGTTTACTCGTTATGAATACTGACTTTTACATTGTATTATCCAATTCGGATTTCTATGAGGCCAGTGGCGTAAATTTTGTGACGAAACTACACCATTTGTGGTAAACGTTGCTTCGTCAGTAAAGAAAATATTATAATGAAAATTTGGAATGGTTAATATTTTGTTGTTCAACCAATGACAATACTGTAACCTTTGTGGAGGATCATTTATTTGTAAGCAGTGTTTCTTTCAGAGGGGGGGTCGGGGGGGTCCAAACCCCCCCGAAGAAGATTATATTAAAAATGTCATATAATAGTTGATATGTGTTAAAAGAAACTGTGGAAAACTAATTTATTTTCGTTCCATTATTTATTACGAATTAATGCAATGTAGACATGAATGTAAGGACCCAAAATCAACAACAATGAACTAATGCAATAATTGACAAATTTGCTCGTAAAAAACAGCGCAGAATTAGATTATTATAGACATTTTCATTGTAACTGTGATTTATTACTTATTTATAGTTTTATTTTTATTATACGTAATGTACAATATGTTAAAAAAATATTTAAACTTAAAACAAGATAATCTTGCAAAATTAGTTTTTGTTTTCTAATTCATCCCGCTACTTTACCACTCTGCCCCCCCGGAAACAATTATAAACCTCACCCGGGTAAAAGGGTCTGAAAGAAACACTGTTTGTAAGGTATGTAAAAATTTTGGTTTAAATAGTCTGATCTTATTTTTTCTTAGAATTTTGTACATTTGATACCTGTCCTGAATTTTGCGCAATGCTTTGTAAACTTGATCTTGGATGAAGGTGAACAAAGGCTAAGACATCAATTTCATTATTCTGGTTACACATAAAATTTTCGTTATTTTCTTTACAAACTGATCCACTATTTTAAAAACGCCGAAAATTTTTTCCTACCATAGCATAAGATAAATTTCGCCCAGGATGTCTTGTATTAAATTCTTCTGCCGCTTCTCTAAAACTTCTATTATTATCTCCTACTAATAATACTATCTCCACTTTATCTTCCATTGTCAGCACCATTGTAATTAATTTTATTATTTATTAATAACAAACGACAAAGGTATGACAGTTCTAATTAGTATATCATGAAAACAATCGAGAAAACAATTGCTGTCATAGCCTTCTCACATATTAAATTACATCCATTAATGATAAAATTTCAGCAAAAGAAAGTATTTATTTTTAACAAATGAATATGGTAAATAGTAAAAAATTTGGTATGGTCGTAAAGAGAATAAAAAATACAATCTAAATTTATAAAAAACTTGTACAGGTTATATTTAAATTTACAAAGTTGATATCACTTCCGGTTATACCGGAAGTCCCAGAATTACACTTTTCATATAATAAAATCGCAGATATTGTATTGAATAAATTATGTCCTATAAGCAATAAGCGTATCTGCAATAACAAGCCAGATAAATGGGTGTAACCACTTTTTCAAACACACTGTATATTTATATATATATATATATATATATATATATATATATATATATATATATATATATATATATATATATACCGTGTGTCTGTCTTAAAGGTGTACATAGAAGATTAACATGGGAAATCAGTTTTTTGTAATTTCCTGCTCGCCTAATTATTTTAAGCAAAAATGCGTCAGATAAAAGTATTAGAGCATAAAATTCTGCATCTAAATCAATAAACAGTATTACCTTTCCATACATCGTAACGACAGAAATTAAATATGAAAAAATCAAAAATTACGTTGAAAGTATCGACAGCCATGGAATTGAACAAAAAATAAATAAATGCTTGACGTTTTATATGTCACAATGTAAGTTAACTTATTTGACGTTTCTGACAATTTGATTTTGTCTCTAGTTTTATTGTCTGAAATGATTAAAAAATGAACATTTATACGTATGAAGAGCTAAATTCGTGACAAAATTTGAAGACTGCTAATGTGTCTTCAAAAAATATACCTGAGCCGCGTAATCAGAATATAAAACGAGCAGAACATGCGTTACTCTAAGAAAGAGTGTTAGGAATGATAAGTGTAGATCCCTTCTGTAGTACTAAGGTAGATGTATGGGAAATGAGTTGAGAGTACATCACAGCATCATACATAATTTTGTTACGCAATGTTGAATTTTTGATATATTCATATTATTTAAACAAACTGTATTTTCTTAACTTTATTTATTAATTTTATATTTTTATTATTGCCATAATCAACGATATTTGTTCAAATCAAATTGTCAGAAACGTCAAATAACTTAATTTACGTTGTGACAGATAAAACTTCAAGCATTTATTTTTTGTTCAATTCCATGGCTGTCGATATTTTTAAAGTAATTTTCGTCATTTTCATATTTAATTTCTGTCGTTATAAAGCATGTAAAGGTAATTCTGTTTGTTGCTTGAGATGTAGAATTTTATACCCTAAAACTTTTATTTGACGCATTTTTGCTTAAAATAATTAGGCGAGCAGGAAATTGCAAAAAACTGATTTTCCATGCTAATCTGCTATGTACACCTTTAAAATAGACACATTATATATATATATATATATATATATATATATATATATATATATATATATATATATATATATATATATATATATATATATACGTTTAACGTCAATTTTCGAGGCCACGTCGCTAATCCAAGTTTAACTACACCATTCCGTGAAGCATACTATTTGTAGGCGTATATGGTAAAAAAAAATTTGCCAAATATTTGTTGATTTAGATACGTTTTTCAACGCGTTTGCGTATTAGTACTTTCGAGACCATTTTAGTTCAAAATTAATCCACTAGATGTAGATGCAAAATGCTTTCTTTTTATTTGGTTTGGATCCATGATAATTGTCTTCAAAAACCTTAATGTCATTATTATGTTCATGTGTACATATTTTAATAGTTTATAAATAAAGGCTTTCACATACATACAAAAATAAGTGATTTAGCAAAGCCCTATTTAATTGTTTTAGCGAACTTGTTAAGAAATACGGAAATAAAACTCCAATATCGATATCGTAAACAACACAGATTTCGCTTGAGAATCCAGAAGAGTCTAGTATTCATATCCCATTCGGGTATGGACATTTGTGTTATAATTTACTTTGTCATTATCCATATCAAAAAACGATTATATAACTACAAATAATGAACATTTTAAAATATTCTGATGCGGCATATATACGTATATGCATGACCATTTTTAGTAAAATTATTTTAAAAACACACAGTATGATAAAGAAAAATACATTTATACAGTTTTTAATAAATAAGAATAAATAAAAGTTCCTATAATCCAATTTTATTATTTTTCTAAAGATGTCCGTACGTACACATGTATCTGTGACATTTATGTATGTATGTATTTCTAGGTAAAGAGCTAATTAGTTTGGATATAAAAATTAAATTTGTTAACAGTTTTCCCTAAAAAAATTGCTAAATAATGTACTTTGGCTATTTACTTCATTACGAATTTTAAACAATACATTATTTTTTATTAAATCTGATTTTTAATAACAAAATCGATTTATTAAAAAATGTGATTAATCAATCTACCCTTTTCTTCTGAAATTTGGAAATATGTGTTTATCACTTTACTGACCGTCTCTGGCAGTGTTTCAGAGTCACAGTAGTATTGTTAAATTAAAACTGCATAAAATATGGATAGATAGTAATATCTCTTTCTTATTGAACCCCGAAATATCTCAATAACATGTGTAAAAACTTAATGTTTCAACCACCAACGATAACTTCAAGAATAATTTAAAATATGCCGTTTCTTAGTTTTAATCTTATTTGAACCTATTTTGTATCTCACTGGTTAATTTAAAAGCGTCGTAATTTTTTTTTTCTTTTTTCACAAAATAGATGTTCACATTACAAAAAACTGAATTTTTAGTTGTCAAATCCATCTCTGTTGAATAACAATTTTAAGCAGTTGTTAAAAATTAACCCCTTTGTTACAGAATAGACCCAAATGTTAGCGATTCTGGCATATTCCGTATAACTGTGTTTACTTTTTAACTGGTTAAAAAAATTAACAAATCAAGTATGTCGTTATATAACAAAAAATTGGATTTTTATTAACCAGTTGTTAAAAATTTACCGAGTTACAGAATAGACCTTATAGTTTAAGTTTTAGCACCGTTTAGTTACTTCAGTAACAATGAACATAATTTAAATTTTGGGACGGTTAATTTTTCCCAATTTTCTTTTCAAGATAAAGGAAACAGGTTTCGTGTATAAAGTTCTTTATTCATAAAATAAACATTCATTATAAAAGTGAAAACAATACATATATTACATTATCAAAAGTGCAATGGGATAGTCACCAAATACCATATGTAAAATTTCATCGTGACGTCACATTTGCTTACTAAAAGCCGCAAATAGCGCTAGTATGACAGTTGATATCTGACAATAAAATAATTAGAAATATTTATCAAACAAGTTATGTATATATACATGACAGGCTGACACTGAAAAACAGGCCAGCCAACACAACTATTTATTATTATATTTGTGAGCTAGACTTAGGAGCTCACAAATCATGGTAGTTGGCATGATGGTAGGGCTTCCGGTTTATCCGGAAGTGACATTAACTTTTATATTTCAAATAGGATATTCTATATATTTTTATATATTTGGAATCTACGTAAAATTACGAAATCAACGTTGCATTCGCAATTTTACGTAAATTTCAAATATATAAAATTATATGTGCCCCATTTGAGATATGAAAGGGAATATCACTTCTGGTTAAACTAGAAGCGCTACCATCGTGGCAAATACCAAGATTCGAGAGCCCCTAAGCCTAGTTTACAAATATTTCAAGAAAATTGAAAAATAATGTTATTTTGTGTGGCCCGTTTTTCAGTGTCAGTGAAAACCAAAATTGTGCAAAATAAAAAATTATTGAAGATTAGTCTTTAAAAGTATTTTACAAAAACAAAATAGGCACTAACTACCCCATTATTCAGTTTTCTTATTTTGGTTGTTAATCCAAGCTTTCAACTGCAATGATATACGTTTCTTAAGTTCAGGGTGCTGCTGAATCGCCTTTGCGGCTTGTTTTTCGCTTGGTAAGGTTTTATTTTCCAAGTACTCTTTAAATACATTTCTGACAACTCTTTTCTCTGGCGTTGTCCATGTTTTACGATTAATTTTTGGTCCTGTAAAATACAAATATACAATGCAAACTTCAGCTTTTGACAAACAAATCTACTCATATACCGGAGGTATTAGACAAGTATAATAGACCTTTTTAAATTATCAGCTATCTCTGTTTCTTTAACTTTCATCTCATTTTTGTGCAACGTTATCAAATGATGGGCAAAACGTGCCACTAAATTTTTACAATATATACAAAAATATTTTTTGGTATGTGTACCAATGGCAGTTGAGTTAGGAACTTTTGAAATTTTAAAGGATTGTGGTACGTTTTCTTTCTTTAATACATTATTAAGACATTCATCTTCGTCAATTTGAATCGATTCATCAGATAATGAATCACTCTGAGATTTATCTGAAGGTACGTACTCAGACCCAGAATCGCTATAATCCACATCACTCATTTTATCTAAAAATATACATACATATTGGCTATACTTTTTACGGGGTGGGGTAGGGGTTAGGGGATGATATCTTTAATGTGATTTTGTTGACAAGTTATAGTCATTTGAAATTTGATTAGCTTTATTGAACACCCTGTATAATTATATTTAAGAAAAAAAATTATATGAGAACATAGAGTAGTTATAGTTATACCGAAAAAAAATTCTTAATTTTTTCTATTAAAATAACTTTAGTACGCCTTTGTAAAGCAATGCGTGTATTAGGTCTTTTTTAGAGAAAAAACGGAATAACTTGGCAACGCCGCGGAAAACTGAAACAAAATATAGGTGAATAAAATACAATTCAAAATATATGAAAATATATAGGTGTTTCATTTGAAAAAAAAAACAATTCTCGCCGAACCGTAATGCAACATCCAGTATATATGAAAATAATTTTACTTTATGCTCCTTGAGTAATCGAATAAGTTCTGTTAATAAATTTATGCTGTATTTCTAACGACACGGGAGATATCGAAGACGATCATTTCAAAGACTCACCCTGTATATGAACATTTTCAGTGAATAATTATAATAATATTACAATATTAAGAAATTTATCATTTTAAATTTACTTTTATAAATAAATCACAAAAAATAAATGAAGAGTAACTCATTAACCAGTTATGTTTAGCACTTTATGGTTCACCTCTAAATAATTTCCCCAGTAGATTCCTAAAATAATTCTGGTACGTTTTCAGATACGCTGGATTTAGTTACAAAACATTGTATGAAACTTTTATAATAATTTCGTAAAACTTACCTTCACTTAATACTGTGACAGGAAATTGAGATATTTTTTGACTCTCCTCTGGATTTATATTACTATATTTCAGACTCGATTTCACAGCATTACTCTTTTTAAATTTTGGAGCTTCTTCAACAATATTCTGTTCAGTTTCCGGTTTTTGAGGTGTAATCTCTGCAAGTAGAAAGTACGAATGATAAGTATGATCCAGAATATACAAAGAAATACACCAGCACTTACTTTTTTCTCGAAATTAGTGGTTTCTTTCGTACTTCTTTCATAATGTGGAAGATTTAACATTCATTTGCTTGCCTCACTAGCCGTAGCCAGTTTTAAGTTTCATTCCTCGTAACAATCTAAAAAGTATTTTTATTAATATTATATTATACACAATGCTTTGCGAAAATCAGTATTTTATCGATTTTTAGTAGTGCGATAGTCGAAGTTGATAATATAATATGTGAAGTTGCAATTCATTACCACATTTAAATTAAAGAAAAAAGTGACATTATAGTCCGGTTGTTAAGGGCTAAATTTTGCCTCCACCCTGCATTTTGTGATGCAAGCAAGCTGTTTGGGTCATATGTTACTGGGACTATACTCTACCGATTAAGAGATGTAGCCACCCGGAAATATCCCGGAGGCACAAGTTATTGCGGGTTGTATACCTCATTGGCGCAGTTTTCTTAAAGTCGCCGTGGTTCGCAAGCCATTGGATCTTCAGACTTAAATTTTTCTAATAATAATAACAATGGAAAGGTCTTTGATACTGCAGTGCAAAAAAAATGTTTGGTTACATATAACGTATCTTGAATTTAGCACATTGTGTTTTTTTGAAGAAAATTTTAGCTTCCTTGGCCGATTGCGCAAGAACGCTACGTCATATTAGAAAATAACCCGAATAAAAATTGTAGCTCGTTCAAAGAGCTAGCGATATAGGGCTTAGTAGCGTGTCTGTGACTTCCAGAGGCCCACCGACACGGAAGTTTCTAAAGAGACGCGTAAGTGAACCGAGCCGCCCTGTGCAAGACAGACCATTGTTACGTCAATTGGAGCAAGGCTTTTAGTTTATATGTTGATTGGACAATACTCAACCGATTAAGAAATGTAGCCACCCGGAAAGGTTGCATAGGCTCTGTGTATTGAGGGTTGTATACTTCATTGACGCGTTTTTCTTAAAATAGCAGTGGTGTGCAAACCATTGAGCCTACAGAGCTGATTTTATTTTTATATTACTTCTAATGATAAGGTCTTTTATGCTGCCGCACAAAAAAACAAGTTTGGTTACATATAACGTATTCATGTTTCTCTTGAATTTAGCACATTGTGATTTTTTGGAATACATTTTGGCTTCCTTGGCCGATTGCGTAAGAACTCTACGTTATACCGGAAAATAATCCAAATAAAAGTTGTAGCTCATTCAAAGAGTTATCGATATAGGGCTCAGTGGCATGTCTGTGGCTATCAGAGGTCAGCCGACATGGAAGTTTCTAAAGAGAGGCGTAGGTGCACAGAGTCGCCCTGTGCAAGAGAGAACATTGATGTGTCAGTTCGAGTAGCCGTTTAGTTCATAAGTAGCTGGGACCAAACCCTACCGATTAAAAGGTGTAGCCATCCGGAAATGCCGCGCAGGCTTTGTACATTGCGGGTTGTATACCTCATTGGCGAGTCTTTTCTTATTAAAGTCGCAGTGGTACGCAAACCATTGGACCTACAGAGCTGATTTTATATATATATATATATATATATATATATATATATATATATATACAGGGTGTAAATGAAATAAGTGCATTAAATTTGACCAGTAGTATAACTCATCGAGACCAACAATATTTCTTAATAACTTTTTCTCGAAATCGCATATTTTTTTAGCATTTTTACCACCCCGTAAATTGACGAGTCGTTCCAAATATTTTTGTGATAATTGAATGCAGCAGCAATAGCTATGAAAAATTTTGTTTTAGCAATTGACAGTCCTGTCAATTGTTGCAATTAAATTTTGACATTAGTAATAAACTTGTTTATAAGGTAAAATTCTGTCAAAATGCGAGTACACAGACATTGTAATTACTTACCTATGGTTTATTTATTTATTTTTTACTCGTATCTGTACTACATTTTACTTGACATCACGGTTCACATAAAGACAGTGTCATGGAGTTGCCAACGCATTTACACGGAGCGTTTCTAAATCATCACCAAATCATTCTGTTCTTAATATTCGCACATTTGTTAATCTTGTACATCTTTATCACAATCCATACCATGTGCAAAAAGTTCAATGTTTTCAGTGCATAACAGACTTCAATTTTGGGAATGGCTCATAATGTTCATTTATGAGACTGAATTTACTTGGGAAGGTGTATTTATTATGCACAATACACATCTTGACAGACGAAAATGCTGTAAAAATTTTCATTAAAAAATGTTTGGGGAACAATAAATGGACGACTAATTGGTACTCATGTACTTCTTTTAAATGGACAAAAGTTTGTACTTACATTTTTTGAATAACGAATTTAAACTATTATGATTTGTCGACAATAAATAATCATCTCATAACCTAATAACTATGTTTTTGGTCTTCGTCTCGTTACCTCGTTTCTCCTTGTCTTCCACTATTCACGTGATTAAAAACCTGGTTCAATACACAACTTTATACTTTTGTTATCCAATATTTAAATTTATCTATTTTAAAAATTGTACTATTACGTATTAATTAATAATAATGTTATTTCCCTTGATTCGTTTATTAATGACTGTGACTTTAAGTGTAACCGATAACCGAGAATTTTTGAGCTGTATGTATCTCACTTGAATACGGTAGCGCAGCCATTTGTCTCTTTGTTCTCCATAGGCGGGTAACGAAATATGCAACAAATCTTTAAAGAATTTTAACTCAAAATCTAAAAGACTTAGAAAAAAAAGTTATTAAGAAATATTGTTGCTCTCGTCGAGGTACATTACTGGTTAAATTTAATGCAGTTATTTCATTTACACCCTGTATATATATATATATATATATATATATATATATATATATATATATATTATTTGTAATGATAAGGCCTTAGATGCTGCAAAAAAGAAGCTTCATTACTTATAACGTATCCATTTTCCTCTTGAACTGAGCACATTCTGGTTTTTTGGAGAAAATTTTGGTTCACCGACACGGAAGTTTCTAAAGGGACGCGTAGGTGCGCCGAGCAGTCCTGTACAAGAGAGAACCTACGTGTGTGTGTGTGTGTGTGTGTGTGTGTGTGTGTGTGTGTGTGTGTGTGTGTGTGTGTGTGTGTGTGCGTGCGTGCGTGCGTGCGTGTGTGTGTATGTGTGTGTGCGTATGTGCGAGTGCGCGAGTGCGAGTGTGCGAGTGCGCGCGTGTGTAAGTGTGCAAGTGTGCGTATGCATGCGCGTTCGCGTGCGCGTGGGTGTGTTTGTTTGTGTGTGTGTGTGCACGCGCATGCGTGCGGGTGGATGTGGGTGTGGATGAGAGAGAGAGAGAGAGAGAGAGATCACCGTAAAAATAGTAAAAACGTGTTGTTGGAATCCTCATTCGTGCTTATTTACTAAAAACTCACCTTCGAATTTTTAGCACGATTACATTACCTCCCTTACTTACGGAATGACGGTAGGTAAATATTCGTAGAGCTATATCCAAATTTGGATATGTCGACTATTTTTGCAGATGAATTGAACATTTGCGCCGTGTGTTGTTAATTTTTATTTTATCTCAATGCTTGGGGTACTATCGGCCAGTGCCCCCTGAACGTTTTTGCCCCTAGGCAGCCGCCTAGTTTTGCCCATTGGGTAATATGGCCTTATTAATTATTGTTTTTTTTAAATGTTATTTCCCTCCCCATGATATATATATATATATATATATATATATATATATATATATATATATATATATATATATATATATATATCACCGTAAATCAGTATACTTTGCCATGGAATCAAATAGTATTAATCTTGCTTTATATTTTCCCTAAATTTTTTGCCCCATATCTGTGTAATCGCTACTGCAGCCTTTTTGTTATATTATTCTTTACTTCATTCCTATTTCTCATTTCTGTTTGTTTCTCCTTCTTCTCTAAATAGTATCGTATTAGATTTATCTGGATTTTATTTTATTAGTTCAATAATAATCTCATTCACGTAGCAACAATAATGTATTTATAATAATCGCATTATTTCATAACTATGGTGATTATATAAAAATATATGTTTGATTCCGCAATGATATGGCCATACAAGCTCAATATATTTTTACTTAGCGCTGCAATGGTAGTACTTCCTGCAGGAATATACTGTTGCAAGAAGTTCTTCAACAAAGATGAAGAAGGAGAAAAAGAGGAGGGAAACGCCCCGGTCGTGAAGAGGAGGTAATACAACGCGGTACAAAAAATGTTATAAGTGAAGACGTCCTGCTAACGAGGTAAACTATTCATTCATATTTACATATCTTTTTTAAAATTCATAATTCTCACACATATGTATGTACGTAGGCATTGGAAAACTTTTTACGTAGTGCTGCAGTGGTAATAATTCTTGTATGAATTTACTGTTGCAAGACAAGATGAAATTCGAAGTAATAAATTTAAAGTGAGAACGGAGCACATAAGGAGACGTCAACTTAATGTGGAGGGCAGTTTTCCAAGGCCTACGTACATACATATGTATGAGAATTATGAATTTATAAAAAGATTTGTAATTATGACTGAATAGTTTACCTCTTTCGCAGGGCGTCTCCACTTACAACCCTTCTTGTAACGAATCACATTCCTCCTCTTCAGGACCAAGGCGTTTCTCTCCTTTTTTCTCCTCCATCATATTTGTCGGAGAATATATTGTAACAGTAAATTGATACAAGAAGTATTACCACTGCAGCACTAAGTAAAATGTTTTCCAATGCCTACGTACATACATATGTGTGAGAATTATGAATTTAAAAAAAAGATATGTAACTATGACTGAATGGTTTACCTCCTTAACAGGGCGTCTTCACTTATAACCCTTTTTGCGCCGCGTCGTATTCCTCCTCTTCACGATAGGAGCGTTTCTCTCCGCTTCTTCTCCGTCTACATCTTTGTTGAAGAACTTCTTGCAGCAATATATTCCTACAAGAAGTACTACCACTGCAGCGCTAAGTAAAAATATATTGAGCTTGTATGGCCACATCATTGCGGAATCAAACATATATTTTTATATAATCACCATAGTTATTAAATAATGCGATTATTATATGTTTGTTCGCGGTGGCAATCCCAGACTTGTTTGAGCATCACCCGGACTGGTCTGATTAGTACGTGACCAATCAAGTGTCAGTCAGTGTCGTACCGCGAACAACTAAAGTAAAACTGAGTATGCGTATGATGCTCAAACTAGTCCGGGATCGCTACCGCGAACAAACCAAATACAATATATTATTGTTGCTAGGTGAATGAGATTATTATTGAACCAATAAAATAAAATCCAGATAAATCTGAGATGATACTATTTAGAAAATGTGGAGTGAAAGACAGAAATGAGTAATAGGAATGTAATAAAGAAAAATATTTGGGTTAGTACTTTCAGAGAGGTAATGGTACAGAAGAGCATATAAAAGAAATAACAAAAAGACTGGGGTAGCGATTACACAGATATGGGGCATAAAAAATTAGGGAAACTATAAAGCAAGATTAATACTATTTGATTCCATGGCAAAGTATACTGATTTATGGTGCAGATATACAGGGAAGGAAGGAAGGAACACGAAAAAAAAAATACAAACCAAATACCTACGACAAGATTAGATTTACTTAAACACCAAAGTATAAAATGAGGATAGAAGCAGAAAGATGGGCATTAAAATATGAAGAAAGAATAATAATACAAGATAAAAAGACAATTCTAGTTAGTGTTTCACGGATTTGGCTTGAAGCTTAAAAGCTTGGCTTGGTTTGAAAAAGCTTGAAAAATCAAGCCAAGCCCGCCGTTCAAAAAAGCTTGACTTTTCATGCCAAGCCAAGCTTCTGTTCCACCAAGCCCAAGCCAAACCAAGCCTAACATTTAAAAAAGCTTGAATTTTCAAGCCAAACCAAGCCTGTGACTGTCAAGTAGCTTGGTTGAAAAGAAGCTTTTTCAAGCTTTTCTTAAGAAATGTTGTCGAGGCCGACAAAACCGTAATTATATGGTGATAACGTACTCTCTCACTGCTTCGGCACATTTTTGCAAACTTCTAAGAATTGGACTTTTCAAAACGACCAGCCTTCATTACCTGCCAGTCCAGTATGATTCAAAACTTTATAAATTGGACACTATACCCTTCATCATTCTTATTATGCAAAGACCACTTATTTTCTGAATCTGAACCAACTATCTGTTTTAACTATAGAGTGGTGGGAAGATAGGTGCAGTTTGATCTTGTTGTTTGATTGGATAGTATCGGGATATTATCCAATCAAAACACAAGATCAAACTGCAACTATCTTCCCACCACTCCTGTAGTTAAAACGGATAGAATATAATCAATATTCATTTAAATTTTAACTAACTTGATTTTAAATACCAAGCTTCAACACAATATTTATTACTCGTATTTATTGGAATTCTACAAATAGATAATTTTGCTACAGAATAAAAATTATAAGAAATAATAATATACTCTACATCGTAAGGTGAATTGAGTGACAGACTACATAAATGATGATAATTATTGCATTTTAAAGTTTCATTTTGTACAATGTTTTGTTATTCTGGTATTTCCGAATCATAGAGACAAGACAATTTCTGTTTGTGGATATGTATATTTATATTCAAAGATTTTCAATGCTATTTTTAGGTCAACCCCTAATGTAGCCCTAATAAACCGACCTTGTCTGTAACAGGTATAATAGACAATAACAATATACCGACAAAGAGGGCATTCTCTTTTAAATATTACCTTGATACAAGTTTTCATTGTTTCCAAAAATATGAATTAATAAATAAGCAAATAAATATATAATCTCGGCTTATTACCTAGTTCTGGAGGTTTTTAATTTGCTTTTATTCACAAATTTCTGTAATAACGACATAATCGTACCGTTGAGGGTATTTACTTTTGTATTATTTGAATTTGCACATGATTACTGTAATTATATTTATGATTCTGTACTCAAAAATTAGTAGAAATTTCATAAGAAGAGGCGTGTAGGTATTTGTCACGAAGGAACAAAAATTCGGGGAAATTTCTGTCTGTAGGGTTTTATGATTTCCAGATGTATTTGGAGTAGGCATAAAAGGTCAGTCTCAGGACATTTTCATCCCATTGTACATTCCAAAATATTTATGTATTTATTTGAACACTGTTGTTGCGTGTTTATAATCCTGAGTTTTTTTATTTATATAGGGTGATTATAAACTATGTAGTATGACAAACTTTAAAGCTTTAAAGTTTGTTAGGAGGTCATTTCGAGTTTTTAGTTAAAATACAATAAAGTCCAACTAATGCATATGTCTACTTGAATAAATGCAGTCAACGAAAATAAAAAAGAAACATAAAAATTGAAGGGTAAATATTTAGTAAAAGATAATAAATTTATGTTGATTGTTTACTCTTAAAAATAAAATAAATTAATAAAATATACATTTCAATATTTTTATATTTTAATAATTACAAAGAAAAAACACTTGGTGTATATTTCATAAATTTTATTTTATCGTTTTGTTTATCTTTACGCATAGGAAGATATTTTTCAATTGTGCCACAATAAATTTATGTAAAACAAAACGTGAAACATCGACATAACATATCGATATATTGATACATCAATATTCCAATACATCGATATATCGGTATATCGATATATTTAATTTAATTCACATCGAATATTTATATTAAAATCTTGATACCGAATAACTACTACTGGTTTTCAAAACCTATATACCTACTGTGCGCATGAGCATTTATAAAGCTTGAAAGCTTGAAAAAACTTGAAATAGCTTGAAAAGGCTTGAAAAAGCTTGATAAAGCTTGAAAATCAAGCCAAGCCTAAAATAATTAAAGCTTGAAGTTTTCAAGCCAAACCAAGCTGTTTCCATCAAGCCCAAGTCAAGCCAAGCCTAACATTAAAAAAGCTTGAAGTTTCAAGCCAAGCCAAGCTTTTTTATTTCAAGCCAAGTAGCTTGGCTTGGTGAATCCCTAATTCTAGTAAATTGTTGGAAAGAACTCATAAAAAAGAAAAGAAACAAACAATAATTAATAGGGCCATATTACCCAATAGGCAAAACTAGGCGACTGTCTAGGGGCAAAATGCTTAAGGGGCGCTTGCCGTCAAGTACCAAGCATTGAGACAAAATATTAAAATAAAAATTAAAAACACAAGACTCAAATGTTCAATTCATCTGCAAAAATAGTTTAATATCGACATATCCAAATTTGGATATAGCTCTACGAATTTTTTTATGTATCCCAGCTACAAATTGTTCTGGCGAACGTTCATTTTCGCACACTAAAGAGAATTAAGTACTATTACAGGTCTGAATTGGGACAAGAGAAGCTAAATTCGTTGCCAATATTAAGCATAGAAATTGATATTATCGATCAAATAAACACGCCGGAATTTATTTCGACTTTTCAAGAATTAAATCCAGAAAAGCTGAGTTTTCTTTGTTTATTGATTCAATGAGATGAAGTGTTATGCAATTTTTGTTGTAATTAAAAAAAAATTTTTAGGTTTCGTTGTGAATTTGTGATTATTTATATAATAATAATAATAATAATAATAATAATAATAATAATAATAATAATAATAATAATAATAATAATAATAATAATAATATTAATAATAATAATAATAATAATAATAATATTAATAATAATAATAATAATAATAATAATAATAATAATAATAATAATAATAATAATAATAATAATAATAACAATAATAATAATAATAATAATAATAATAATAATAATAATAATAATAATAATAATAATAATAATTTATTTTCCAAAGACCATATACAGCTGTATAGGAATAGTCAAAACATAAGCATAAAATGTACAATGCAGTCATAAAATGTACAATACTGGAATACCCAATTAGTATTTATCACTTAAAAATTCGCTTACATCATAATACGCTTTTGCAATTAAAAATTTCTTTATTTCTCTTTTAAATTTATTAAGGTCGGTAATATCTTTAAATGTTTGGAGCAATTTATTGTACAATACCAATCCATAATAATTTGGGTTACTTTTTGTTTTATTTAGCCTAATTTTTGGTACTTGTAGTTTTCGTTTTCCACGAGTATCGTAGCCGTGTACATCACTATTTGTAGGCAGTTTATTTATGTTATTTTGAATAAGTACAATGTGGACAATTTATTTTATATTTAATTTTAATTTATCGTTATTTTCCATTCTTCCTGAGCTATTGGTTCAATCTAATCTAAGCATTTATACTTTCGTTTTGGTAAATGAATGCCCTATTTTATTTTCACAGCAGCGCGGTATTTTGTTTGGTTGTGTAATATACTGACAGAGTAGTTATATGTCAGATTGGCTTGTGAAGGAGGTAAATATGTAACTACAGTGCCATTAGTTCCTGACTAAACGTTCTTATTAAGAATGTAGACAAGTGATACTTCTCTATATTGTATAGTTAGATATTTGGACAGCGAACGTTTTTTCTACTTTGTCGCGCATGAGCGACAAAGTGACATTTTCCGTTGACAAAACAGAGCGCAAACAGCTACTTTGTATATAGACTGTAGAAAAATTATATGCTTAATTCGGCCTTGATAATTAAAAAAATGGGAACAAATGAGAAGCAAATACTCCGAATGGCTACGCACCGGACGAAGTAGAAAAAGAGAGGTAGCTATGAATGATATAAATATGGAAATAATTTAATGAAACAGGGATAATCAAAAAGAAAAACGGAATAATATAGAAAACTCAAAATTATAAAATACCTACTAAGTGACAAGAAAATGAACAATTAAACTAATGGCAAGATTTTGTTGATGTGGTAATGAGAAGAGGGCAAACAAAGATTGTCAAAAGAAGAAGAACATATTTGCAGAATGTGTGAGAAAAACACTGTAGCATATATTGTATGAATGTAAAGTAAGAACGAAAGCAGAAAGAAATGTTTAAGAAATACTAAACGACACAGCGCAAGATTCCGAATGCCCGAGAAACTCAATTTGCAGAAGAGAAGAAAAAAATTAAATAAATTTATGTACCCGCCTATCGCAATATGTAATTTAAATAAAATAACTGTAGCATCTTATGTACCCTCATAAAAACTTAGTAAACGACACTACGTAATTTGACAGAACAAAATCTTAATTCATACAATTCGTAGATGACCTTAATTGATCATCTTTTAAAAAAATTACTGTATGTATATCACTACCAGGGGTACGTTCCGAAACAAAATTTTGTCTGTCAGTAAATAGACTACAAAAAACAATTTAATTTTATATGAAACCTTTTTCTCGATTTCTAATAGTTACGAGATTATTTGAAAATTAAATATTGGCCAATGTCGCCGCAACATATAACTTACTACAATTATTTGATTTTTTTTTAAAAAAACAAAAGCACATCTGAAAGATAAACAAAAAGTCTCGTTTAATCATAGTAGTAACTCTAATATTTTTCGATATAGCAGAGGTAAACCCCGTAAAAACTCATTTTTCACTGCCTTATATCTCCGAAACTATTGAAGATCGGACCCATATTGATTAATTTTTTTCTACTTATTTTGGTCAGTACTATGCCCTTAAAGCTTTTGCTCGAAGTATGGAAACACTCTGCTGAAGTGCGACATAATATTTTTTTTAACGTATAAGATACTCGGCGTGCCACTTAAATAAACTACTCCATTTATATTAAGAAAAAATTATTTGATTATAATAATAAACATTATAATAAACTATTATAATAAAAATTCGATAATTTGTAAAAAACAGTAAAAAAATATAAAATAAAATATGATTCAAATGAAGCATAAAGTTTCAAAAACTTGCTATGTTTGAAGCGCTGTAGCTCGTTATCTATTGGTTATAAAAAAATGTTTTAGATAAAAGTTGTAGGGAATTTTATTTGCAACAAATTCACCCTAATGCTCACTGGTGAAGAGATATTTTGAAAAAAACGATTTTTTGCGTCGTCTTTACCTAGTTGGCGGTGGTTGCCGAAGGGCCCCGATGCCGGAAACTAGTATTTTTTATTAGTACCCCTAAATATACAACTTTTGTGGAATAAATCCTTATTTTTCTACCCAATGACTAGACTATTAGGTGAGGGTATTGTTGTAATAGGTAGATGAATCTTAAGCAAAAAAAAAAATGTACGCGTATCTCTACATTTGCCGGGCATTGCGCACATAAATATTATTAAAGTATTTGTATCTCTTTGTAATATGGTGAGATTTTATATTTATATTGTTTATGACAAACTTGAAATATAAATAAATAAATAATTATATCATCACGGCTTATTACTCATTGCTGGGTGTGCCAATCTGCTTTGTACACAGATATCGGTAATGATGAAATATTTGTACCGTGTGGGCGCTTATCAGGCGTCACCTCATGGGCACTCATTGCTGGCGTGGAGAGTGCACCACAGGGGTCAATGTTGGCTATTTAAAATTGGAAATATTTGGCGTCGGTGGGGATCGAACGCGGTCCCCAGATTCGCGACCTAACAATCAGGCACAAAAAGTCATTCTTAAAAGTCTTCATTATTCCTATAATTTCTAAAAAGTTTGTCTGAAGTTAATTACTTTGTGGGGAGAGGATTTAAGGCGTTCATCTGACACTTAGCACCACCTTAGAAACACAAATGTCATGGCAAACTGATAATACATTCAAATATCATAATTTTGAAATAGTATATTACATCCGAAAGGGACACGTTTCATTAGACATGCAATATGGCGGAACTTAGTAGAGAACTTATTTTCGCTGAGTTGAACAAATTAAAAAAACAAGAATTAATGGAAATAATTCTAAATAAAGAAGTGTCTGTGAATTCAGTGTTAGTTCCAGAAATAAAGAACTATATAAATCAT
Organism: Harpalus rubripes; assembly: GCA_963082715.1. Classification (NCBI taxonomy): domain Eukaryota; kingdom Metazoa; phylum Arthropoda; class Insecta; order Coleoptera; family Carabidae; genus Harpalus; species Harpalus rubripes. The sequence goes on from OY720464.1 coordinate 9,842,580, forward strand.
GTGATATTTTCAAACAAAAGTGAAAACATAGGTGTTGAAAAATCTGAAGCAACTTCTGTGTGTGAAAACGAAGTGTGCAAAGTGAAACTTTCATTGCTAAATGATCAAATAAAGTTAATGGAAAAATTGATATGTAGTTATGAAAAGCGTCTCAATGACAAAGAACTCATAATTACTTTCCTCAAAAATCCGCAACGTCAAACGCAGAACACAATCATACCACAAAATAAAACTTCTACTGACACCTACCAAAGTAATAAGAAACCAATTGATTCTAAGAATAATAAGAAAGTGCTGGTTAATTCGCAGCAAGCGACATACGCTTCAACTTTAGAAAAACAAGTATCAACAAATAACTTGTCAAATATACAAACAAAGGGAATAACTGCCGAAGCTAGCGAGAATAAAGAGGAAGAATGGCAGCAAGTACAACCAAATCAAAGGAGAAACCGCAACCGAAACCGAAATATAATTTACGGTAATTCAGTGGACAACCTGGAAATAAAAAGTGCTACAAAGTTTATTAGTTTCCATGTTTATAGACTAGATCCCAATTTAACTGCAGACGAACTTGTAAAATATCTTAAAAAGAAATGCTCTCAATCTGTCGCATGTGTAAAAATGACCTCTAAACATCCTGATGAATATTCCTCTTTTAAGGTGACCGTTCCAGTGGAAGACAAAGAGATTATTTTGGATCCAGCCACATGGCCAAAATATACTTGTGTTAATTATTTTTTAGCCAGACTTCAAATAAAAACAAATCCACAATAACAGACAATAATCATAAAAAGAATAAATTTAAAATAATCAATCAAAACATTCAATGCATAGCTAATAAAATAGATATATTGGATATATTTATACATGAAAATTGTGTCGATGTATTAGTTATTACAGAACACTGGCAAACCACTAAAAGTATCTGCAATTTTAAACTAAATAATATGCATTTAACATCTTATTTTTGTAGGTCTAGTAAAAAGAATGGTGGAGTAGGAATTTTTTGTAAGAATAATATAAATGCGTACGAAATTAACTTTATTAAAAATTTATCAGTTACTGGAATCATAGAATGTTGTGCTGTACAAATCATTAATCCACAAGTTACTATTGTAGGCATTTATAGACCACCATCAGGTGACTTTGGAATTTTTCTTGAAGGAATTACAGATATTATAAACAGTTTGTATGATATAAACAAATGCATCATTATAGCTGGAGATTTTAACATTAAATTTGATATTCAGAATAATGAACTTGCACGACTGAAAGATTTGTTGGATAGTTACGGCATAAGTATCCTTTTTAAAGAACCCTCAAGAGTAACTAGTACTAGTGCTAACTGCATTGACAATATTTTTATATATAGAATAGACTGCTCTGATTTATATACTGAAACAATAAAATCTATTATGTCAGACCACTTTTCGCAGCTGCTGTCAATACCTGTAAACGTTTTAGAGAACAAAAATAAGCAGAAAACGCGTTGTTTTAATGAGCACAATATTAATATATTCATAAATTATCTAAAGCAAGAAACCTGGAACGATTTATTTAATATTACTACCCCAGATAATTCGTTTAATTTTTTTATGAATACAATTTCATACTACTTTGAGTTGTCTTTTCCTCTCACAGTTGTTAACAACAATAATAATAAAACTAATTTACCGTGGTATACTTCAGACTTAAAAGCAATGAAAAATATATTATGTATGTATGCTGATTTAAGCCATCATTCAGATCACTTTAAGCAATCATTTAAAAATTATAACAAAATATATCAAAATGCTTTAGCGAATGCTAAGAAAAATTATTTTAATACTAAATTACAATTTTCTGAAAACATCTCTAAAACTAGTTGGCATATTATTAATAATAATCTGAATTATCGTGCAAAAAAGAAAAATGAGATAATAATTGAGCAAGAAAATAATTTTTACACTGGCACTCCAGCGGCTAACTTATTAAATGATTACTTTGCAACAGTTAGTGAGAAAACTATTAAGAATATCACTAATAATAATGATGATTTCATAACAGAGAACGTCCCATTATTTAATAAAACGTTTACTTTATTCCCTATTAATTACATTGAAATTGAAATTATTATAGATAAACTTAAAAATTCACATTCTGCAGGATGTGATAACATTTCAAATTTCTTACTCAAGAAAATTAAATTTTATATATCCAAACCTTTAGAACATATTTTTAATTTATCTATTGAATCAGGAGTTTTTCCAAGTAAACTAAAATTCGGTATAATTAAACCACTTTTTAAAAAAGGTAATCCTCTACAAATTAATAATTACAGACCCATTTCACTTCTTCCAAGTTTTTCAAAAATAATAGAACATTTTATAAGTAAGCAGTTATTGTCTTACTTTAATTCGAATAATCTCATTTTCGACACTCAGCACGGATTTATGCCAAGAAAAAGTGTAGATAGTGCACTTGCAGAATTTGTAACAAAACTTGTCGACTCAAAAGATAAAAATAAAATTACAGTTGGTATTTTTATAGATTTTACTAAAGCATTTGATTGTATGGATCATAAAATTTTGATAAATAAATTAGAAAGATATGGGATTCGTGGTATACCTCTACAATGGTTTATATCTTACTTACTAGATCGTAACCAGGTTGTTGCTTTAGATAATGATATAACTTCTAATATATCTACTGTTAATGTCGGCGTCCCTCAAGGCTCTGTTTTAGGTCCAACACTTTTCACTATTTACGTAAATGATCTGTCCTCATTTATTAAAAATAATGAAATTTTACAAGTCTCTTATGCAGACGATACAAATATTTTAATCACTGCCAATAGTATAGAGTCTGCTCAAAATACTGCGAGAGAAACCATAAGTAAAGTATTATGCTGGGTTAAACATAATCATCTTAGTATAAATAAAGATAAGACACAATTAATTGTTTTCGGATCAACTCCTGATTTTGGAATCACTATTAATAATTCCACTTTTACAACTACTAATGCAATTAAAATTCTAGGTATATGGATTGAAAAAAATCTTAAATGGGTAACACAAATTAATCATTTATGTTCGAAAATTGCGCAACTATGTTTTGCCCTTCGACATCTAACTAAATTTTGCAGTTTAGAAGTTACTAGAAATTTTTATTTTGCATGTATACATTCTGTTTTAAAGTATGGAATAGTGCAATGGGGAGGATCATCTGACATTAAAAAAGTTTTTATAATGCAAAAAAGAGCTATTCGGATATTGGTTGGAGCTTCGCAAAGAGATTCTTGTAAACAACTTTTTATTAGTTTAGAAATAATGACAGTTTACTCTATATATATTTATGAATTAATCTGTTATGTATATCAAAATTTTTCTAAATTCTCTCACAACCGTGCATCTCATATTTACGAAACAAGATTTAAAAAACAGTTATTACCACCACATCATAAAACTAAATTTTATCAAGAACATTTGTTCTACAATGGCTCTCGTTTCTACAATAGGCTTCCTGAAGATATAAAAAATATAAATAACCTTACTTCCTTCAAGAAAAAGGTAAAGTCCTTTTTAATCAAAAAATGTCTGTATTCAGTAGATGAATTTATACAACTGTAATTATCTAGTTGACTTTGACGTTTGTACCTTAAGTGTTGTCCTTTGTTATTGTACTAAACTTTTGTGCCAATAAATATTATTATTATTATTACTGCCGAGGGCTTATATATATATATATATATATATATATATATATATATATATATATTAACGAGAGGAGAAGTCTCGAGGTGAAACACAGCGCAAGGCTGTGATGAAACTCCCACCGAGGTATGTGTACTGTTCATCCTCTTTTTAGATAACTAATTTTCCAAATAAATCATTGAGTTATAGCCTTTAATTTTATTAATATTTTTCACAGCTCTGTTAAAATTTGTTTAGCCTACTTTATTATACGCATCTATGAAAATGTTGCTAGGCAACCCCTACATAAACATTTTCAACCCGTAGGATTGGAAGTGATATCTATTATTTTCCACCCAAGAGATTGTCATTACAGTGAGGCATGATGTATTTCCCAACCTTTAAAAGATCAGGAATCGAAATATTACTATAATGATTACGAATATATTTCACAAATTCTTACACTATCTTTTTAACCTTTCCATTCCGCAAAACATATTTCTCACTTATCTTAAACAATCTTTTATAGTACCCATATTCAAATCAGGTGACGCAACTAACATTTCCAATTACCGTCCAATAGCTATTTTGTTCAAAATTTCAAAGGTTTTTCAATCCATCATCTTTAAGTATATTTATAACTCTGTTCATAATCAATTTTCGGTTCATCAACATGGATATATTAAAGAAGGTCAAAAACTACAAATCTTATTAACTTTACAGAATTTACACTAAATTCATTATATAACACTCAAGTAGATGTGTAGAAGGTTTGAACTTATGTAACAAAGCCAAGTTTGTTTAAATATTTTATTTTAACAAAATTAATTGCAATTTATGTCAATTTAATGTTATTAACCTTTCAGCTATGCGCGAGGGTATTGCACATATATATATATATATATATATATATATATATATATATATATATATATATATATATATATATATATATATATATATATATATATATATATATATATATACCGGGTGTCTTAGGCCGACCGACACATGGGCGATTAACATGTAAAATTAGTTAATTGTGAATAGTATCTCCCCAGTGCAAGATATTAAGATGAAATTTTGCATGCTTATCCGGGGATACTATTTCTATGGATTTCAATTCAAATCAGTCAATTTACAAGTGTAATATTAGAATAAATTAAGAAAAATTGTAGAAGTACCATGAATGTTATTCATATCTTGAAAATAATACTATCTAAGCAACAGCTCTGATAGAGTAGGGGTAACGTGCGCGCTCCACAATTTAGAGAGTCGGGTTCGAAACCAACCGACAGCAATATTTATTTTTTAATTTTTTCTTTTCAAAATAATTTTTATTATTAATATGTTTTTAATCTTTTATTAATATTTAATATAATAAAGTGGATACATTGTACGTAACAAGATTTATTTATTTAAAAAATATTTTATTATTTGCTTTATTGGTTTATTATAAATTAAATTTCTTCAAATTATAGTTAGCCCTGACGAAAACAAAAAAACGAGAACATTTGATTTGAATAATCAAACGTCAAATGCAGATTTGTATTGTACTATCTTTATTTGTTGCTAGTGTTATTTAAATAATATGGATTTAACTACAAAAGATAAAATTCGTATTGTGAAATTATTTCACATTGGTAATAGCCTACAGCAAACTGCTGATGTATTTTCTGCCGAAAATCCAGAAAAAGTAGTTAATAAATCCCGTGTAAGGCGTATTATTAACAGATTTGAAGAAACTGGGTGTGTTGCTAATCACACAAAGCAGGAAATACAACCAATTGAAAATGAATTTGAAGAAATAATAATTGCGCGGGTTGAAGTGGAGCCTACTATTAGTTTAAGAAGTTTACAAATGGAATGGGGAATAAGTAGAACAAAAATTGCTAGAATACTTAAGAAAAATGGATTTAGAAGTTACAAAGTAGGTAACCATCAAGAATTGCGAGACGGCGACGAAGAAAGAAGAGCAACTTATTGTGAAACAATTATGGATAAAGCCAATGAAAACAGAAACTTTTTGTATTCCCTCTGTTATACCGATGAATGCACATTTACTCTTCATAACGAACCGAATGTGCAAAACTTTCGCCACTGGTCAAAAGATAAACCAACTCTTCAAAATTTGTCAAGAACACAATATCCCCAGAAGGTTAATGTTTGGGCGGGAATTTTGGGATCACACATTATTGGACCATATTTTATTGAAGGGACATTGAACGGTCCAAAATATTTAGATTTATTGGAAACAGTAGTTGGGCCTAGACTTACAGAATTAAATATGGAGAAGATATGGTTTCAACAGGATGGGTGTCCAGCGCATAACGTGCAAATTGTCAAAGAATATTTGGACAATTCATTTCCAGATTCTTGGATTGGTTTAAATGGACCAATTAATTGGCCGGCAAGGTCTCCTGATCTAAGCCCCTTAGATTTTTTTCTTTGGGGTCATTTAAAATCAAAAATTTACGGCCATTATGAATTGACTACTTTAGAAGACCTAAAAGCGGCAATAAGGAATGAATGTAGGCTTATTTCTAATCGACAGCTAAACAACGTGAGACAGCAATGTTACGATCGTCTCGGATTTTGCTTAGCGCAAAACGGCGGCCATTTTGAATATTTATTATAATTTTTAAATTTTAATGTTGTAATTAGTAGGTACGATTTAATATTTTTTAAATAAATAAATCTTGTTACGTACAATGTATCCACTTTATTAAATTAAATATTAATAAAAGATTAAAAACATACTAATAATAAAAATTATTTTGAAAAGAAAAAATTAAAAAATAAATATTGCTGTCGGTTGGTTTCGAACCCGACTCTCTAAATTGTGGAGCGCGCACGTTACCCCTACCCTATCAGAGCTGTTACTTAGATAGTATTATTTTCAAGATATGAATAACATTCATGGTACTTCTACAATTTTTCTTAATTTATTCTAATATTACACTTGTAAATTGACTGATTTGAATTGAAATCCATAGAAATAGTATCCCCGGATAAGCATGCAAAATTTCATCTTAATATCTTGCACTGGGGAGATACTATTCACAATTAACTAATTTTACATGTTAATCGCCCATGTGTCGGTCGGCCTAAGACACCCGGTATATATATATATATATATATATATATATATATATATATATATATATATATATATATATATATATATATATATATATATATATATATATAAATAGAACGTTGAATTATAATTTGGAAGGCAGTCGATAGTCAGGCAATTATATTCTGATTACAATTTATTTCGTTTCAAACCAGTGAGGATGAGACCGTAGATCTTCAGGGGTAGTCTACCCGGAGGTATGAGAAATACATTGATAAATATCGTTCGATTATTATATAATATCAATATATTTGTATTTATAATTGTTTATTATTTAACTTGTTTTTGTTAATAATTATATTTGTTTTTGTTTACTTTTGTGTTTAACTAATTTATAATGACAGCAAATCGAGTCCACCATGAAGCGATTTGTTACACGTTACAGTTATATCTGAGGTTGGTAATTGCATTTATGTAAATAAGTGGGATAGAACGTACTAAAGGGACTTTTAATAAGTTTTATTTTTTAGTTAAAATTGTTTTAATTAATTAATTTGTTATACTTAAATTTAATTTAAAATAATAAACCAATATTTTAACAGTCGTAATAATTGTTCACCTTATTTAAAAAAAAGTAACCAGTTCTTACGATTTTAATAAAAAATTGTTATATGGTTTTAAGTCCATTAATGAGCGTTTCACCTACTTATTATTAAGTTTAAAGAAGTACAATATGTAATTATTTTTATTTTTCAGTTACAGTGCAGACCTGTGTGTGAGCCGACTATGCGGACTGCAGAAGCAAGGATGCACAAACAAATTCGACTCTACGGCGGTAATTGAGTAAGTCTCGCAAGCAATTACTTACTAATATAACAATTACAAATTTTATTTTATTTATTGTAACTAAAGTTTAAAATTTGAAAGATGTTGGATAATAGTCATCTGTATAATATTTGAATTAACAATTTGGCATGCATTTATCTCTCTCCTATTTCCTTGGTCAAGAAGGACGCGCGATAAGGATGGATATAACACGTATGCCTTTCGAAAATTCATATTGTTTCGATTATGTTACGACATGTCATTTTAAAACGATGCTCGTTATTGACAATACTGTAGCTGTAAAGTACGATTATTTATTTTATGTCAGAATCAGTAGTATCACTGACACTGATCCTGGGTCACTATTTTATTTCTCACATACATATTTGGTATCAACTTAACAGTTTGCTTATTGTTGAATTAAGAATGCTTTTACTGTAATATTTTATAATAACGAAATAACAGTAGTTTTAACCTAACTTTAAATTTATAACTTTATTAAAAACTTCTGTTAAGAGCCTTGAGTAGTTTTCTTTGACCATGTCTGGCGTTGGAAGTGTAAAGGGGGAAGGAGTCAGTAGGCAATACCAAAATGCTGTCCCCACCATTCATCAACATTAATTTAAAGCTCTAGCGACCCTTTTATACTTCACTGTGTTACGTCATTGCCAAATAGCTTAGTTACGTAGTCTAAATTATACTTGCTATAGTTGTTATACGTATATTGTTGCTGTCCTGTATTTATATAATAATGCAACCAGGAAATTAAATATGTACATTGTTGAACTATTAAAATAATTTAGAAAGATAGAAAGAAAGAAAGAAAGAAAGAAAGAAAGAAAGAAAGAAAGAAAGAAAGAAAGAAGGAAGGAAAGAAGGAAAGAACGAAAGAAGGAAAGAAGGGAAGAATGAAAGAAAACTAATTAAGACTAAAACTATAATGAACTAGTTAACACTAACATTATTTATTTATTTAACAATTAACACGACTATTTATTTATACGATCTTACTAATTATTTATTTCGACTATTTAGGTCACTGTCTATTTATATCACTGTCCGCCTACCAACACTCCACAGCGTCTATATACTCAACTGACTCAACAGCGTCTGTATATTCAACGCTCGGACAGAAGTCATACTTTTCACCTCACTATCTGTCTATTTATGTAACTACAGTCTAACTTCCGCAGCTTCAGTATCACCGACTGTCCGTATGCCACAATTCATCACCACTAATGCCGAGTATCCACTCCAACTTCATGTTACCGTCCTTTTATACCTAGCTTCATAATATTCGTCAACACTACCGAGGGGAATGTCTTCAACGCTCGAATATTCAAAACCAGAACATTCATACACAGAATCATTCAAACCCCGAATATTCAAAACCAGAATATTCAAAAGCAGAATATGTATACACAGAATCATTCAAATCCCGAATATTCAAACACAGAATCACTCATTGACCGAAAATGCATCAACAGAATCGCTCATCCACAGAATCGCGCAAAACCCGAAAGCTCTGCCCGATTAAGTGGGCGTAGTGTGTTTTAATTTGGTTAAAAGAAAATAATAGTAGACATACGTCTTCATTCAACTGAACTGTCAAAAATGACAGCTTGTTACTGAGTGTAATTTATTTCAATGAATAGTTATTTACGTAATAAGGCCAAGAAGTCAGTGATTATGGTACGAATGAGAGAAGTTTAAGAAATTTTGAAATGTGTACCATAATACTATTTCACGGCCGTATGAAATATACTTTATTTCATACAGTCTGTGTGTTTTAATTTTTTTATTAATTCATCATCTCTGAATTTGTGACATTAGGTGTGTATTTGTTTATTTGTATTGTTTGTCTTAATTATCATAAATGACAGCTGCATATTCTTTTGAAAGTGTGTTATTTAAAATAAATATACCAAAAATTGAAATTTCCGTTTCTTTTTGTTCAAAATAAACAGTCAGGGAAATGTTTCGTTTCCCTAACAACCATAGAAGTTAATAAGGAAACGACGTGTTATTTATTGCTACGCTATGATAGCGTAGTGAAAAATACCCCTTACGTTTCACCTTCCTTTCCCTATTAACTTCCACAGTTGTTAGGGAAACCAAGTGTTATTTGTCGCTACGCTAACATAGCGTAGTCTTGGGATCCCACCACTGGTACTGTAATGTGCTATATCTCGAACTTAAATTAACAATGTAATGTAGTATACAGTGGGCAGTATGAAATAAAATAATATACGTTTTCAATTTTCAAAAATAACATCTACATCAATAATTAGATATAGGATCTTATGTGAAATATTATTATTATAACTTAATTCTAGATATTAGGTATGTACAGTACCAGGCATGCCGACGGAAAATATGGAGAACTTAATAACTACATGTAAAACCATTTACCATTTAATAAATAAACAATCAGAATGATTTTTTTTTAATACCTGAAGATAAATTTATCAAAGACCCGAAGTGTCAATATTAAATAAAGTATGTAATAAGACTAAATAAATGTGTTTTTTTCATTACAAATGCATAGTTTTATTATAAAAGATTTCGTGAGCGCCGCAACACCTACTGCAAAGTTCCTAACAAACATCGATGATTATGATCTACGTCTACATGATAATATACAAAATCGTCCAGGCGTCGTACAAACCTCTAATCTGACATCTCTTATTTTCGCTCTTTTCATAGAAAATTTGTGCTCTGAATTAAATTCAAACAACGTGGATAATCTAAAAATACTAGAAATGTCCAGCCCGTTATATTCTTAATGATTTTAATATTATGACTTCATGATGTAGTAACAATTCCTAAATTTTAGAAAATGCCTAATCAGCAAATTACTCTTATTTCATCCACTACTCTGACACCATTAAAGACATTATACCGCGGTTTGAATTTGAATTCGACAAGCATTTTTCTTTGCTATCATGCACGATTGTTTCTGAAGAGTGGCTAGTAGATTTGACGTTTAAAGATGTTCAATATATGTATTACAGAAATTTCTTTGGAATGATATTTGTTTTATTTGTGTGAGAGTGGCGAATAAAAGAAGAGTATTGAGCCGATTTGAATATGTGTCTATAACTCGCAAATACTTAATCTTTATAATACATTTCAAAATCTTTTGGAAACCATTGACAAAAATGTTGCAAGAAATAATATTAATAATTCCAAGCAATTATTTAAAATTATAACTGATGCATGGAAATCTATAAACCATAAAATCATTCATAATTTACTTAATTCGATGCAACAACAAATGCAATCTATAATAAATAATTATTAAAGTATTAAATATGTAACATCGTTTACTTTTTATCTAATTTAAATTTTTCATAAATTGTTATTCCGATTAACTTTTATAAAAAATAAATATGATTCTTACACTCGCTCTATTTTTGTCGCACCTCACATATTCAAATAAAGTACCTACTTGTAAAATTTAGTACGATACTTTTGATTTAGTTAAGGTCCATTAGGTTTTATGAATATGTCACCTTTACATTATATAAATATATTGAATAATTTAAATATGGGGGAGTATTTTAAGTTCCGCCGGAATCACTTATTTATGCCTGATACAGAATATTTAACCAAATTAAGACTTTAGCCATTATTATTAAATTATTATAAATAAATAGTATGTATTACGTCAAATTATTTATTATAAATTTTAAAATAGCGCCTCCCTGTAGGAGTGTACGAAAAAAAATACATTTGTATTTTTCAATTTATATGTTTTCAATCAACGATAGAGGTTAGAATTTATGTTAGTGTTAGAACTTGTATCATAGATGTCACTGTAGCATAAAGCTTGATCTACATATTATTTTATGCAGGTAAACACGAAATCACGTGAATCCGTGACAAAATAATTTTCAAATATTTTCTATACCGTAAAACTTTATGCGATACATTATACGTTGAATTTTAGAGTTTTATGGAGCGCATTCGTCATAATAATATAAGATAAAAGTCAACTATTTTATATTAAATAGAGATATCATTAAGTATATATTTTAAATTAATTCTCTTGATATTGTACCACAAATTATAAAAATAATTATATTAATAAAAATAAAATAAAACACAAACGAATATATTTTCTAATCGATTTCGGTGTTTAATTCACAATCTCAGAGACAATACATATAACGAAAAATTATAAATATAAATAAATAAAAATGAAATATTTGACAAATAACAACAGATGAAATACAACATACAGGGTGTTTCTCGAATAGGGACAGCCCGATTATTTTCTTCATTGTAAGGAGAAGAAAATCATTCAAATTCAAGTTGTAGTATAGATAGTATAGAAAGAGGGACATACATTTGAAGAAAAAAAAAATAACTTGGGTTCTCACACTGACATGAAGATATATTTTTTTTAAATGGGATTATATATATATTTTATAGGTATTTTTTCTGAATTCAAACATGTAATCATTTTATATTTTTACATTACAAAAATATTGAGTAAAATGCAATTGAAATTTAAATAAATTTTATTATTATCCTTCCTATTGTCTATGGGTCAAAGTGACCCATCGTCATGTTAATATTAGGTAGTTTTTTGAAACTGTTGAAAATTATGGCTTCATTATACATGTAATTCTCAAACATGGTGAACAGTACATATCTTTTAAATTTTATATCATTCATTCCAAACTAGTAGACCGGCAACTCAACCATGCCATGAGGATAGTAACGGGAACACTAAAACCTACAAATACTGATTGGCTACCAGTCCTTTCTAATATACAACCCCCCGATTTAAGAAAAGACGCAGCTACACTACGGATGAATAGAAAAATTAATATGAATCCGGACCTTCCAATACATTCCATCTTTATGACCACGAATAGAATAAAATCAAGGAAACCATTTTGGGTAAGAGGTACCGAATTGGACAAACAATTTAATATAAAGGAAGAATGGCAAACACGCTGGTCTATTAGTGAAAATCCAAATAAAAATTTAGTTGACGACTCTACAATAAAGCTAGTGGGCTTTGAGAAAATCGTGGGCAGCATTAAATCGATTCAGAATCAGAACCCAGCAAGGTAGGTGTCAATATTTAAAACATCGCTGGAAAATTGCAAGTAACCCTGACTGTGAATGTGGTAATATACAAACTATGCACCATATTACGGACGAATGCCCCATGTACCAAATAAGTGGAGGCCTGCAAAATTTACATACTTGTTCTGATGAAGCTCAAATATGGCTAAGAAACCTAAAGCTGGAAATTTAAGTGCGTTATAAAGTAATTTATATAGTCATATTTGATTATTTATTTCATCTCTCTACTTCTTTTTATTGTTTTAATGTTTTATTAATATTTTATTATTGATTGTATTGCTCATGCCATATATATATATATATATATATATATATATATATATATATATATATATATATATATATATATATATATATATATATATATATATATATATATATATCATTCATTACATCTTTTTTATGAATAAAGGTAATGAGTAACATTTGTGGTAAATGGAGCAGTTCTTATTTTGTGTATTGCCGTTTGGTGTATGTAGAGGGTTCAATTTGCTTTCATTTACAATATTCCAAGTGAACTTTGGTGCAGTAAATATGACTCGGTGTGGTTGGAGCGAAGTTGAACTAGAAGAATTCTTTTATATGGAAGTGATAGTAGTTGAAGTAGAGGGTTTTAGTAATGTAGAAGACCCTAATGAAGACAATAATCCTAGTACGTATATTTATATGTAAAGTAAGAGAGGTTTGTAGGGTGAATTTGGCATTTGTAAGGCAATTTGTCTTCATACTTGCCAGGCCCGTTCGATTGATTTGTATTTCCTATAAACAAATTATAAAACCTACACAAACGGTGAATGATGAGATATTTCTACAACTTTAAAATATAGATTTTAAACTTACAAAAGCTGAATATATATATATATATATATATATATATATATATATATATATATATATATATATATATATATATATATATATATATATTTAATAATAGGGGCTTACATCGCCTTTATAAAAATATCTTTAAATCTGAAAGATAACAAATTTACTGGAAATCAGCCAACTTTAATCTCATTCCCGACTAGTTTCGACACTACATGTGTCTTCCTCAACAACACACAACAATTTTACTATTATCAACAAACTGTTAAGAAAACTCATCCCTTGAGGAAGACACATGTGGTGTGTGGTGTCAAAACTAGTCGGGAATGAGAATAAAGTTGACTAATTTCCAGTAAATTTAACTTTTATCATTTATCCCAGTCAAGAAATTACCATATCCCAATCTTTAATTCCATTAGGCATTGTATCCATAAGCCTTGCGCATCCTTCTGACAGAGTATTACCCCATATGTCTTGCAAGGTAGTTTTTAATGTCCACACTGGATTTTTCCGAAGTTTTTCATATTGTGCCAAAACTAATGTGTCTCGGTAGAAGATAAATCTGGAGTAGAAGATGACCTTTTAAATTTTGGTTGATGAATAGAAAAATTAATATGAATCCGGACCTTCCAATACATTCCATCTTTATGACCACGAATAGAATAAAATCAAGGAAACCATTTTGGGTAAGAGGTACCGAATTGGACAAACAATTTAATATAAAGGAAGAATGGCAAACACGCTGGTCTATTAGTGAAAATCCAAATAAAAATTTAGTTGACGACTCTACAATAAAGCTAGTGGGCTTTGAGAAAATCGTGGGCAGCATTAAATCGATTCAGAATCAGAACCCAGCAAGGTAGGTGTCAATATTTAAAACATCGCTGGAAAATTGCAAGTAACCCTGACTGTGAATGTGGTAATATACAAACTATGCACCATATTACGGACGAATGCCCCATGTACCAAATAAGTGGAGGCCTGCAAAATTTACATACTTGTTCTGATGAAGCTCAAATATGGCTAAGAAACCTAAAGCTGGAAATTTAAGTGCGTTATAAAGTAATTTATATAGTCATATTTGATTATTTATTTCATCTCTCTACTTCTTTTTATTGTTTTAATGTTTTATTAATATTTTATTATTGATTGTATTGCTCATGCCATATATATATATATATATATATATATATATATATATATATATATATATATATATATATATATATATATATATATATATATATATATATATATATATCATTCATTACATCTTTTTTATGAATAAAGGTAATGAGTAACATTTGTGGTAAATGGAGCAGTTCTTATTTTGTGTATTGCCGTTTGGTGTATGTAGAGGGTTCAATTTGCTTTCATTTACAATATTCCAAGTGAACTTTGGTGCAGTAAATATGACTCGGTGTGGTTGGAGCGAAGTTGAACTAGAAGAATTCTTTTATATGGAAGTGATAGTAGTTGAAGTAGAGGGTTTTAGTAATGTAGAAGACCCTAATGAAGACAATAATCCTAGTACGTATATTTATATGTAAAGTAAGAGAGGTTTGTAGGGTGAATTTGGCATTTGTAAGGCAATTTGTCTTCATACTTGCCAGGCCCGTTCGATTGATTTGTATTTCCTATAAACAAATTATAAAACCTACACAAACGGTGAATGATGAGATATTTCTACAACTTTAAAATATAGATTTTAAACTTACAAAAGCTGAATATATATATATATATATATATATATATATATATATATATATATATATATATATATTTAATAATAGGGGCTTACATCGCCTTTATAAAAATATCTTTAAATCTGAAAGATAACAAATTTACTGGAAATCAGCCAACTTTAATCTCATTCCCGACTAGTTTCGACACTACATGTGTCTTCCTCAACAACACACAACAATTTTACTATTATCAACAAACTGTTAAGAAAACTCATCCCTTGAGGAAGACACATGTGGTGTGTGGTGTCAAAACTAGTCGGGAATGAGAATAAAGTTGACTAATTTCCAGTAAATTTAACTTTTATCATTTATCCCAGTCAAGAAATTACCATATCCCAATCTTTAATTCCATTAGGCATTGTATCCATAAGCCTTGCGCATCCTTCTGACAGAGTATTACCCCATATGTCTTGCAAGGTAGTTTTTAATGTCCACACTGGATTTTTCCGAAGTTTTTCATATTGTGCCAAAACTAATGTGTCTCGGTAGAAGATAAATCTGGAGTAGAAGATGACCTTTTAAATTTTGGTTGAACTATTATCTCCCGTCATTATTTGGTCCACAGTTTTTTAAGTTTTTAGTCTACATTTAAAGTAGTCGAAATAATTTTGTAGAAATACCTCAACATTTGTGTAGGTTTTATAATTTGTTGAAAATGGAAGCCGGCTAAACTATGAAACAGGGCTCGTACATGGTTGAGTAAAATTTATTCATTTGCTTAAAAAATAGTTAATCGAGAAGTTTGATTTATTTAGATTCCTAGCATTTTCCTTTGGTCCACATTTAAACCATCAAACAAATATTACAAGTGAAAATTTTTGAAGTATAAATACATCATTTGAACAGAAAGTTCCTACGTAAAATACAATCGCCCTGATTCTGGTGACCATTGTATAAAATACGATATTATAATCTATACCATTACAATGTGCTATAAGATATTGTAAAGATTTGGTATTCCGGTGTACACATGGTAATCGTATAGTAGAGTTATTGTAATAAATACGATATTGGTCGCGTTCACCCGACACAACTGTTACGCAACTGTTGATTAACATTTGACTGAACGCACAATTTCTATCGCTCTACGCGGAACATGTTGTTGGAGCGGTCGCCATTTTTATTAGCACATTTCATTTACGCTCAGTTCACAACTGTTTTCGCTACTTGGTGGTAAAATGGCGCAATTTACAAGTTTACATAGTTTTAATAACATTGATTATTTGGTGACAGCAACTGAAGAAATTCATACAAGACTGATAAATGGTAAGTAATTACTTAAAGTAGACAACTAAATTAATTCATATTAAATCATTTCTTTATCTTATTTGAGGTTATTTACTTTTAAATTTAAAATAACATAATTTTACTACGAGTACTAGGAAAAATAAATTAATAGTTTTGTCATCCAAATTCTATAGCAAGAATGAATGATTTAAGAAAATTTTGTTGTAGAGCCAGATTTTAAGAAATTGTATTTTACCCAGAACAACAATGAAATAGTTGGAGTTTCAGAAGAACCTCAACAAACCTCAACAAAAGAAGTCTTTTCTTGGAATAAGAAATCAACTTTATTGTTAATTCAATTGTTCAACAACATGAAAATGCGTTTTCGAGATCCTAAAGTGAAAAAGAAACAGTTATGGAACGAAATTTGCCAAGCATTGGAGAGCCACGGATATTTGGGCGTTAACGAAGAAATAGTAGATAGGAAATGGCGAAATTTAAAAAAGACGTACAAGACAATAAAGGATAATAACAATAAGAAAAACACCGGTCGTTCACGAGTTCAGTGGGACCATTATGAGATATTTAAAGAAATTTACGCCGACGATAGGACGGTAAACTTTGGTCCAACAATTTCATCTATGGACATATCACAACCAAAGCCTACTTCTTTGCCAGGTATTCCCTCCAATCTAGTACCTGAGTCGTTAGAAGAATTACCAATTCAAATAACCATACCAACACAAATAGCCAAACCAAATCAAATAGAAACAACACCATATAACTCCGTAACACAAACGCCGACGAACAAAAACAAAAGTGGAAGACAATTGTACGCGTATAGGAAAAAAGCTCTTCAAGTAGAAGAAGAACGAGTGCAGGAATTAAAAAAACTGCGGCTTGCTGTCGAAATAAGCAACGAAATACAAGAGAGAAGAAATATCTTGCTGGAAAAATTATTAAATAAATAACTATAATGTTTTTTGTTTCAGACATTTTTATTCTAGTCTTGCAATCAATTTATTTAAAATGATATGTTTTGGGAGAAATTCTCCGTTTTTGTTTTATAATTTATAAATACATTATAGGTACGTTACTTATAATATAATATTTGATATATTTTTTTTATTGAAATATATTTACAATGGAAGCTCTTTTATTTTCTGCAGCCCCATTTCCTCTTCCAATATCTTCAAAAATTAGTTCGTCTTCTAGATTATCATCAAAGTTCTCCTCGAGCTCGTCAATATCGTTATGATCAATAATGAAATTGTGCAACACGCAAGTTGCTGCAATTATACTGTTGCTTAATTCAAAATCTGAGATATCCAAATACTTCAATCTTCTAAATTTTCCTTTTAAAAGGCCAAATGCGCGCTCAATAATTGATCTTATTGAACTTAATTTAGTGTTGTATCTAACTTGCTCGTATGACAAGTGGCCATTATTTCTAAAAGGTGTCATTAAATTAACCATCAATGGATATGCAGCATCTCCAATCAAATGTAACTGCGGCGGCAAAAGTAAATTAGCTTCGTCCGTTATCCTGCGGAATAGTGGACTGTTACGGAAAACCCTGGCATCGTGCATACGTCCTGGCATACCGATGAACACATCGATGAATTTCAGTTCCTGAAAAAAAAAATCAAAAGCAAATATAAAAATTCGTTTATAAGTGATCAATCACCTTGTAAGATAATCGAATGAAACCCTTTCCTGTTAAAAAAATCGTTTGCATTTCCAACAGGTTGTTTGCACGGTATATGGCAGCCATCTATGGCTCCTACAACTCCTGGAAAGCCATGTGAACGATTCTCGAAATACTAAAATATAGAAAATATTTATTTTAAGAATCATAAACAAAAAAGATTTTATCTAAATTGCCTACAATATATTATAAGTAGATATAAAAGAAGTATTAAGGTTACAATAAACTTACAACGGAAGAAGTTGTTGAGTGAGCTGGGCAAGAATTGTGACAATTTCCTTAAAAATCTTATGCCCCGTACTTTTTGCAAGACCAAACCGATCTCCAGCTGCTAAAAAGCTTTCGGGTTTACTAAGTAACCACAAAGTAAACATCAACTTTTTTTGCAACGGCAGAACAATATTTGGATTCTGCAAGTGATTCCCAACAACGATACTGAGTAACTGTAATTAGAGATATTTTATTTAGACAGTTAGCTATTTACATAGTTTCAATGGTAAAAGAAGTATATTATTATAATTAAATTATACTTAATATTAAAAGAATGTTTCTTACCTCAAAAGTAGCTCTAGACATCCGAAAATGTTCCTTAAATTGGAGATCAGTGTACAAAGGAATTACAATTTCAAAATAATTTCTATTTCTTTGCACAACTGCTCTTTCTTCTATATTTTGATCAATTGGCTGCGCTAAATATTCAGCAATACGTAAAACAATGTTCAAATTGGGTCGCTCATTTTCTTCCAATAAAAATAAAATAATATGCTCGTTCGCATTCATTTTACTAGACAAAAAACACGATTGAGAAAACCACTAACTGAATGAATTGAACTACACTAAATAATTATTTTCGGAGTGAAGCTAACCGTGACAGTTGTTTAAAATAGGCGCGAGATGTCCCCCTATTACACCGTTCACCAGTACCAAGAGTTGCTACCAGAGCGATACAAAAGCGCTCCCACAACTAATGTTTCGGGTGAACGCGGCCATTGTAATCGTCAAATTCAGTGAAGCCATTTTAAACCATATAAGTAAAACAAAGCATATATACTTTTAAGTCATCAATTATTCCGATATAAATATATTTATTTGTATAAAATTAATATTTTATGTATTATTAAATAAATTTAAATTTGTATATAATTGAATTCTCGTGAAAAATAAAGTATTAATGTATACAACGATTGGTAACACTGATTCCGACATAACCTTAAAATTTAAGTTAACATATGACAGCTTGTGATATACAAAACGAAAACGTAAATAAAAGTACGCAAACAACCTATTATATTTATAATACACCCATTCGAAGTATTTATTATGGGTACGAAAAAAAAAAGTATCGAAACAACAAATACAGATATTCGTAGAATATTTTGAGAAGTACGAGATATTAAGAACTGGAAAATTGACGCCAAATAATCGAAATATGTTCCTAAAAACATGCTCCGGCAGTATCAGAGGATCACTTACATCACGTAATTGCCTTGTCTGTATCAGTAATTCGTGTCTAATGTATCAATAATAAATAGCAAAATTATTATGTTTTAGTAAAATATCAATAACTGGTCACGCCCACTTATTCGGTTTTTGAATGATTCGGGCAAAGAGATTTCTAGTGATGCGCGATTCTGTCAATGCACTTTCGTGCAATGAGCGATTCTGGTTTTGAATATTCGGGATTTGAATGATTCTGTGCATTTATTTTCTGGTGTAGAATATTCGGGGTTTGAATGATTCTGTGCATGAATATTCTGGTTTTGAATATTCGGGCGTTGAGTATGCATCCCTACCGAGCTATCCCAATATACCAGTAACTTCCAGACTCGCCATTACTGTCCTCGTACACTATAGCTTCCCAATACTCGTCAACACTACCGAATATTCACATTTACAGCTATCCCAGTATACCGTAACTTCCAGAGTACCTACTCCACTCGACACTTTACTGCATATTCTCACTACTATACTACTGTGTTTAACACTCTATGTGAATATCTCTGTCTCTGAATGTAACTAACTCCCGAGCATAGCGGCGTCCCTTTTATACAGTTGCTATTAACTTCCAGAGAGCTCTAGAATGTTCGACCGCATAATAACAATGAACACAAAAGGTTCAGGCGACTGGAAGTAATTACGGCTTGTTTGTTTACGTAACTACATAATATATTTTTAAAAACAAAACGTAAATAGAATCAATATATATATATATATATATATATATATATATATATATATATATATATATATATATACATATAAATTAAATTTTCAGCTCTCCAGGTCTTGTAAGCCCATGGCTTTTTGGACCACTTCCTTCCACTGGTCCCTATTCGCTGCCATCTCTTCCCATCTTTGGACCCCTATTTCTTGTAGATCTTCCTTTACTGCATCTATCCATCTTCTTCTGGGGCGACCCCTTCTCCTTTTGGCACCCGCTCCACTTTTGAGAATCACTTTTAACTGTTCTAGACACCTCCATACGAACTATATGTCCCAGCCATCTTAACCTTTGTGCCCGAATTACCCCTGTTATTCCCGCACTCCCGAAAAGTTCCATTACCTCTGCGTTTGTCCTTCTCCATGTTATTTCTCCCATTTTTTTTCCACCAAAAATTTTTCTCAACACTCTCCTTTCCCATACCTCTAGTTTATTTTGTGAACTTTTGTTTAAGGTCCACACCTCACACCCGTACAGCACCGTAGGCCTGACCGTCTTATATGCTTTAATTTTCGCTGACCACGACACTTTCTTCTCTTTTAACAATTTTGTTAATAGACCTATGCATCTACTGCCTTTTATCAACCTTATTTTTATTTCGTCCTCCTCCACGTTATTATTTGTCAAATTCACACCAAGTACGTGAAACTTGTTACTTCCTCAAATTAGTATATTTTCCCTTTTACCGAGTTCGCTTTAAGCTTAGAAATCTCTTCTTGTTGTTTCTCAATTACTTTCATGTACTTCGTTTTGCTTCGTTGATACGTAGGCCTACTTCTTCTACCGCTGCTTCTATCCTCTTGAAAACTGCTACTAGTTCCTGTTTGGATCTTGTTAATATAGCAATATCATCTGCATACGCTAATATCTGCTTATGTTTTTGCCCGTACAGAGTTCCCTTTGTGTATACTTTAGCTCTTTTCATGACCCATTCTAGAATTATATTAAATAGAATTGGTGACATCGGGTCGCCTTGTCTAAGTCCTTTCGCCGTTTCGAAGCTCTTCGATACATTTCCATCAACCAACACTTTACTGTTTGCCCCTTTTTGTGTCATTTTTACTAGGTTTATTAATTTTTCCGGAATTTCAAAACCTTTCACAGCTTCGTACATTTTATTCCTCTTAACTGAATCATAGGCTTGTTTGAAATCCATAAAAAGTGCTACTAGTTGTTTTATTGTGTAGATCTGGTCCATAGTTGACCTGTTCCGTTTAAATCCCGCTTGGTACTCACCTACGACATTCTCTGTTTTCTGTGCTAACCTATCTCTAATGCAGTTTGCTAGGATTTTGTATGCGATATCTAGTAGGGCTATTCCTCTGTAGTTTTCACTATTCGTTCTTTCTCCTTTCTTATGAACAGGGCATATAATTGCTTCAGTCCATCTATTCGGCATTTCTTCTTTTCTCCATATTTCTTGTATCAGCTCTCCTAGCTGTTTTTGTAACTTCTCTCCTCCTTTTTTATATATCTCTGCAGCTATCCCATTTCCTCCGGGACTCTTGTTGTTTTTACAATTTCCCAATACTCTTATTATTTTTTCTTGACTTGGTGGCTCACTAAACTCGCTTGTTTCTCCTTCTGTTTCGTTATTTGGTCTAATGTCAAATTCTTCTGTTTCATATTCCCCATTAATAATTCACTAAAATATTCTTTCCATCTTTCTGTCTTTTTGGTTCCAGTAACCAGCTGTCCCTTTTTATCTTTGCAGTAGATTGTTCTTTGCTGGCCTCTATTTTTCTGTTTCTTAACCTCCTGGTAAAAGTTTCGGATCTCTTTGTTTTTATAGTTCTCTTCTAATTTTTCCAATTCCTCCTCCATCCTTTTCCTTTTCTTCTCTCTACAAATCTTCTTAAAATTTTTCTTTTCTTTTTGGTACTCTTCTTTGCTTTGTTCATCTTTTTCATGTAGCTGGTTTACTCTTGCTGTATTTTTCTTGTACATTGCTATTTTACATTCGTTGTCGAACCAATTTTTATTTTCACTTCCCTTTGTTTTCTTCAACATTTTTCTCGATACTCTTATTATTGTATCTTCCATTTTCTTCCATCTATTCTCTATTGTTGCTCCTTGTTCTACCTCTTTTAGATTACTTACCAAATTTTTTCTGAATTTTTTACATACCACTTCATTTTGGAGTGCTTGCGCATTAAAACGATCCATTTGGTTTTTGTTTTTCTTTCTGTTCTTTGGTACTTTTTCCTTTAATATGATTTTAACCATGAAGTGGTCCGTTTCAGCCACTGCCCCTCTTTTGGACTTAACGTCTCTTATTGCATTCGTATGTTTCCTCTCCACTACTACATGGTCAATCTGGTTGCATACTGCTCCGTTTGGTGAGACCAATGTATCTTTATATATATCTTTCCTCTCCATGTGTGTGCTTCTTAATACCAAATCGTATTCTAATGCGAACTCCACCAGTTTGATTCCATTTTCATCTGCTTCGGCATGTTTACTAGGACTACCCACTACCTGTTTGAATTCTTCTTCTCTCCCTAATTTTACGTTAAAATCCCCTATGATCAGTTTAATATCATATCTCGGAATATTGTCTAATGTTCTTGTCAAATTTAGTATTTACGACTTTTATATGAAGGGGAACAACATATTAAATTTTGGATACAATTGATAAATCGGAAGTGATACTTTATTTGAAGGTCTGAACAGATTTTCGTCAAAAATAAATTGATACACTCCAAAAATTTTCAAATTTGGTATTTAAGACTTTTATATTAATGAGAACGACATATTAGATGTTTTCTAAAATTACTAAACCGGAGGTACTACTTTACAGGAAGATATAAACAGATTTTCTTGAAAAAATATATTGAAACATGATCTTAAAAATCTCAAATTTGGTATTTAAAACACATGTATAATTTGAAACATTAAATTTTGACTATATTTGTCTGTTAAACCAGAAGTGGTACTTAATTTGGAGCTCTTAGCAGATTTTCGAGGAAAAACATAATAAAATATAATCCAAAAATTGGTATTACGTACTTTTCTATTTATTGGAACAACAAATTAGATTTTGTTTACGAACGATCAACCGAAAGTGATACTTTACTTAAAGTTCATTGCTATTTCAAACATGGAATTGACGGGAGGTCATGTGTTGGCCATAACAGATTTTTCTTGTTGTGAGGGGACAAGTCTACCTGTCTACCGCCTTAGTGTTAATATGTGTAGGAGTGTAGGTATTTATAAACTTCATAGCATGTAAAAAATAGTGACAATTTAAAAGTTCGATGATCCTGATCCTCGTTTTGTACCAATTGTCTCGCACAGTTAAATCTATTTGTAAGTACTACAATAATTTTTGTCCTGTCACTTACCTTTGAACATAATTAATGTACATTTTAGTATTCCCCGATAAAGTTACAAAAAGTGTAATGAAATACTGGAATTTTAAATAAAATTAACAATTCCATAAATTATTTAATTCGTACCAATCACCGCCGAAATATCCGTTAGAATATTTTATCTGTTAGAATTTAAGTTGGCTTGATAAAGAATTGCTGTTCTAGGGTGACTTGTTAATTGTAGTAAAATTTATTTTTTGTTTATCTCAATTCCTTGAACTGCCACAAAGCCATTGAAGTAATTATCTAATAAAAGGAGATGTAAAAGTTGTCTACAATATTTTTTTGTTTAATAATATTTAATTATATCAAATCACTCAAAAACGCATTTTTAAATAATGAAAATAAAAGAAAATATTAATTAGTGACATATTCATTTCTGTATTAAATTTCGGAATTATTTTTGAGATTCGATTCTGGTTTTTATAAATTCGTCTCGGTTGGATAACCCACATACAGTCGAAGATACGTTAGTAACAGTTTTCAGATGAAATTCATAAACGGTATCGGTAGATGTTCTAGAGAGGAGGACGAACGTGTCTAAGAATTGTATCAAAATTCGACTTATAGAAAAGTGAATTTCATTGAAATTGATGATAAATGCGCAATCATTTAATTTTACATGACTTGCAGTCTAATTTCAATAATGGAATGTAAAAGCATCATTCTTTTTTATTAACTCGTATTATTGTACAAATTATGTCCATACTTCATTATGTTATGGTTTTTAATTATTATAATTGAATTGATATAATATAATCGTATATGAAACAGTAGTTGCAATAAACTGAAACAGAGTATATTAATATGCATTATATACTGAACGGGCGATTTACACTTACAGAAAAAACGAAATTATAATTTATTGGAATTACACCGTTTGCTGTTATTTTTAACTTATTTTTATTTATTTTGTGTATATAATACGAGATCTAAAAAATATTTTGTTAGTTTATAATTTTTAAATATAGTTGCGTGCAAAAGTTATGAGCCAAACTTATCTTATCGCTTATAAAGGAATATATTTTTTTTGTATTACTTTTACATATTACACTAGTATTAGGCATATTAATTACATTGCCTGGTAGCACGAGCGTGATTCTAACACCGCTTTTAACTAAAACCATGCCAACGACTTGGCACATACTGCAGGGCTATTAACAAAATCAGTGTTGCCAATGTATTGGATAAGCCGGAAATGTACTGACAGCCGTATTCAATAAATTTGGCGACATTATTTAAAACTGTTTAATACGATTTTTATCTTGCCTTCTTTGTAGTATAAACAATTTAAAATAATGAAGCCAAATTTATTGAATATGGTTGTCACTACATTTTTGAGTAATCAGTATATTGGCAACACTCATTTTGTTAATAACCCTTAAGTATGTACCAAGTCGTTAGCATGGTTTTAGTTAAAACGGGTGTTAGAAATTCGCTCCTGCTACCAGCCAATATAATTAGTTTAGTTGACATGTTTTAATAGTATTGTAACGTTTTTATTTATTTGGGTGAACTGTAAAAATCAATTAATTATTATTAATTAAAATAGATGTTTATTAAAACGATAAATAAATATTTAAAAGATAACAATGACGATTAATAATATTAAACAAATATTAAATACTAATTTAAAACTAAGAATATAACTAACTAAACACTGACACTATTTATTTATTTAAGCAATTAACACGACTATTTATTTACACGATATTACTGATTATTTAATTCTACAATTTATGTCACTTCACATTCAACTGTCCGACCTACCGACCTCCACAGCGTCTATACAGGATGAGTCTGGGAAGACGCCCCCCCCCCCTTTAACTTTTTTATTATAAGTAATAGAAAAAAATGGCTCATACAACAGTTTTATTATTTTACATATACTATTTGATGGCAGATGTAGACATTTTTTATAAAGTCAGGTTTACAAGATACGACTATCAACTTTTATTTTCAAATGGCAATCTATGATTATTTTAATAAAATAGAAACCGCCATTTTTTCTCTTTTCAACGATGTATTATTTTTTATTAATGTACTTGAAAATTTTTTAGAAAATTGAGATAATTTAGAAATAATTTTTAATCAAATATTATAGGTGGCTATGTGAAAATAAACAAAACGTAACAACTTAGCAAACTAAAACAACAAATTTAGTAACGAAAACGGCTCCCGGTAAATTATTTTTGCTCTTCTTATGATTCCAGTCGATTCACCAATTATTATAATCATATCAATTAATTTGTTCTTCGTAAACATTTCAAAATGTTTTTTTTTCTTTTTACAAAATAAGTTAAATTAAGTAACAAACAAATGTATACTTTTTTGACATTAATTTAATTGTTTTACATTGTTACGTTTTGTTTATTTTCACATAGCCACCTATAATATTTGTTTAAAAATTATTTCTAAATTATCTCATTTTTCTCGAAATTTTTCAAATACATTCATAAAAAATAATACATCGTTGAAAAGAGAAAAAATTGCGGTTTCTATTTTATTAAAATAATTATAGATTGCCATTTGAAAAATAAAAGTTGAGAGTTGTATCTTGTAAACCTGACTTTATAAAAAATATCTACATCTGCCATGAAATAGTATATGTAAAATAATAAAACTTTTATATGAGCCTTTTTTTCTATTACTTATAATAAAGTTAAAGGGGGGGGGCGTCTTCCCAGACTCACCTGTATACACAACTGACAACAGTGTCTGTATATTCAACTGCTTGGATAGAATACACACCTTTCACTTCACTGTATGCATATTTATGTAACTAACTGTCCAACTTCCACAGCCTCAGTATTACCGACTGTCCATATGCCACAACACTTCAACACCACTGCCGAGTATCCACTTCTACTCGCCGTTACTGTCCCCGTATACCTAGCTTCCCAATACTCTTCAACACTACAGATTATTCACTTCCACAGCTATCCCAATACTCCACTCGACACCAAACTGTATACGCTCACCACGATATTGCTGTGCTACTCAAGCTCACTGACACCTTACTTCTTACTGTATATGACTACGTTTATCTCGACAATTCAAGCGGCTTCAGCTTCAAGTATATTGTGACTTGAAATAGCACATTGGTTTATTCCAGAGGAATGAAAATAGGATAGAATTATTTCCAATCTTCTTCAAATTCATATTGACTAAAAAATATTGTTAAATACTAGATTATGCAGACAGACTGGCAGAGGTATACTAAATAATTTCTTGATGTATATATAACCTCAAAATCTAAAAATTGTCATGTTGTTCGTCTTCTCTTTCAAATACATTAAAAAAATATCTGTTTCATCATCACTCACAATTTTACTAAGTTTATGTGGCGACTTTTATAAAATATAAATAAATATATCATCACAGCTTATTACCCATTGCTAGGTGTGCCAATCTGTTTTGTATGACTTTTATAAAATGAGGTAATTTGCAAACAACCTACAAATGATATGAATTTAGTAACACTCCAACATATTGCGAATGTGCGCATGCTTAGTTACATTATTTGAAGCTTCACTGTTTTTCGATAGAAGGCAAGCCGCTTCATAGGTCCAGATGTGTTATTTTATAGGCTTGAGTTGACATTTGAGAATACATGTCGAGTTGATTGGTGAATTGTGTACGAAGAGAGTGCTCATATCTTAAAGCCGATAAAAATCTCGTTTTCTCGGGTCTTATCGCTCAGAGTGTGAGTATAGTGATAGTTTAGTGAAGTTTAAACACAGTACGCAAAGTGAGAGTGGAGTGAATAAAAGATATACTCAAATAAAAGTGCGGTATCGATTTAAAAATCATTTAAAAAGAACATAAACATTGACAGGTGGATGAAGGTCACAGTCAGCCGAACGCTGAGCTCAGTACGGAGCGCGCGCAAACACACGGGCCAGTGTTGCCAACTATATTGGCACTAAACAAAATCAATGAGTATGAGTAAAAGAAATAGATCTATAAATACAAGTACAGAAGAGGAAACAAGTATATTTAGATCTAGCAAAAAAGTAATTAGAAGCCCAGAAGTAAAAACAACAAACAAAGAAAGCTTTAGTGATACAAAGATGGATGAATTTAAACAATTGAACGAAACAATGATGGAAATGCTCAGAGAATTAAAGGAAAACACAAAGGAAATTAAAGCCTTCAGAGAAGAAATGAACACTAAAGAGAAAAAATGGGAGAAGGAAAAGAAGGAAATAACCAAGAGATTAGAAAAACTGGAAACGCAAATAGAACAGCAAGAAAAACAAAAGCGTAAGAACAATATCGTGCTAAAAGGTTGCGAAATAAAGGAGGACATAACATCGGTAAAAGAATTCTTAAAGACGAATTTAAATATAGAACCAGCAATTAAAAATGTTAATTTATTAAATGAAAATCGAAATGGTAAAATAGTCTTGGTGCAACTTGAAAACTGGAACGATAAAGTGGAAATAATGAAGAAGAAAAATAAATTGCAGAAAATAGAACAGAAGGTCTATGTAGAAAACTACCTCACTAAAAAAGAGAGAGAAATTCAAGCAACGCTACGGAAAATAGCCAAGGCTGAGAAAGAAAAAGACAGTAAAAAAACTGTAAAAGTAGGTTACAAAAAATTATACACAAATGGCAAACAATTTGAATGGGATGAAGACGAGAACGGAGTAGTTGAAAAAGTCTTCATTCCAAAAAAGTAATCAAAGCCAACTATGAGAGGAAATACTGGAAAACAAAAAATGCGACGAAAAAGGACATGAATATAGGTAAAGAAACACAAATAATCAAATTAGGCACATGGAACGTACGCAGTATCGCAAGAAAAGAATATGAACTCATAAATGAAATAAACAAAATGAGCATAGATATTTTAGGAATCACGGAAACCAAACGAAAAGGTAAAGTATTTAAGCAAATAGATGAGAACCACTGGATGTATTGGTCAGGAGTACAAGAAACAGAAAGAGCAGCATCAGGCGTAGGTATAATAGTCAGCTCGCATCAAATACTTAATATGAGCAACGAAAAATATATTAACGATAGATTAATGACTATTGATTGGAAAGAAAGATCAGAAGAAGAATTTACCCTCATAATTGCCTACGGATCAAATGAAGACGATAAGAAAGAGAATAAAAATATGTTTTTCGAAGACCTTAACACGATAATAAGTAATACGAAAAATAACATAATAGTATTAGGAGATTTAAACGGAAGAGTGGGCAGGAATAATAATGGAATAGAAAGAGTATTAGGGAGAGAAGGAGAGAAAACTTTAAACAATAATGGAAAAAGAATCATCGACCTAAGCATAGAAAACGATTTAGCGATTCTAAACACATTTTTTACACATAAAGATATTCACAAATACACGCGAGTAGAACCTGCGAGAAATGAAAAATCAATTTTAGATTATTTTTTGATCAATAATGCACAAAAGAGACGTATAAAAGACGTAAGAGCATATAGAGGACCTGAAATAGGTAGTGACCACTATTTAGTGACTATGAAAATGCAAACTTTAATACAGAAAGAGAAAGAACCCAGAAAAAAGTAACTAAAGAAAAAATTAGAAGTCACAAATTATCAGACGAAAGCATCAAAATAAAGTATATGGTAACAGTTGAAGAAAAACTGACAAAGTTCAGCAAATGTGACAACGTAGAGAACATGTGGAACAAGTTTAAATCAACAATACTTCTAACAGCAAAAGAAATATGTGGCACAACGAAAATAAATAATAAAGGTATAAAAAGAAGCCCATGGTGGTCACCTGAAATAAAGAACATAATTAAGAAGAAAAAATTAGCATGGAAAAAATATCTAGCCAATAAAAACATGAAAAACTATACGGAATACAAACAAATAAGAACAGAGGTCAAGAAAAAAGTCAAAGAAGCTAAAGAATCGGAATGGATTAAATTTGGGCACAAACTAAATGAAGCACACAGAGAAAACCAAAAACTATTCTATGGAGCTATAAAAACAATGAGAAAAGAGAAAGAAAATGTTCTGTTCAATATCAGAGACAAAAAAGGGAATATTCTTAGAAGCGAAACAAACATTATGGAAAAATGGAAAGAATATTTTAAAGAGCTTTTAGAAGACGAAACACAGGTAAAAACAACAGAGGATCAGACACCCAAAAATGAGGACGCGCTAACAGATGAGGAAGGTTTTATAACAGAAAAGGAACTACTAAAATCGTTATAGAGAACAAAAGTTGGGAAAGCACCAGGACACGACGGAATAACAGCTGAAATGCTGAAATGTCTGGGACAAAAAGGACGACAATGTCTACTGGATATTTTTAACAAAATCGACAACAAGGAGTAATTACACCAATCTTTAAAAAAGGAGACAGTAGAGAATGCAAAAATTATAGAGGAATCACATTACTTAGCGTCCCAGGAAAGGTTTATGCAAGAATATTGGAAAATAAAATTAGAATTGAGATAGAACACACGATAGAAGAAACTCAATGTGGCTTCAGACCGAATAGAAGCATACAGGACCATATCTTTACCTTAAGACAAGTCATAGAAAAAGCAAAGCTGACAGGCAGAGAGATACACCTATGCTTCATCGATCTGGAGAAGGCCTTTGACACAGTCTCAAGAGATAAAGTATGGCATTGCTTAGAAAACCGCAAAATTAAAGAAAAAACAATAAACGGTGTGCGAAATCTATATAAACAAAACAGTAATTACGTTAGACTGAAAAATAACTCGTCAACAACATTTGAATCAGAATCGGGACTCAGACAAGGCTGTATTCTTAGCCCACTCTTATTTTCTGTTTATCTCGATGAAGCCATCAAAAACATAAAACCTAAACTAAAAACATACGAAATAGGATATCGAAATATTGAAACCCGTCAAACCAGTGGAACTAACCTACGCAGACGATATGGTTATCATCACAGAGAAGGGAGAAGACCTACAAAAAAACATAAATATAGTAAATGAAGAACTAAAAAAATGGAATATGAAAATCAACAAAGAAAAAACTAGAACAATGATAATAAATAGCAAAGGGAAAAAGCATAATATCAAAATAGAGAACACAGAAATAGAACAAAAGAAAACTTTCAAATACCTGGGAACAAATATTGATGAATCTGGTAACCAAGAAGCAGATATAAAGAAGAGAGTAAATAAAGGAGGAAGACTCTACAATGCAATAAAGCAGAATTTTTTGGCAAGGAAAGAAATATCAAAACAAACAAAAGTCGATGTTTTTAAGAAAGTAGTAGTACCAGTCATAACGTACGGGAGTGAATCTTGGACAACAACCAAAAAACAACAAAGCAGGATAAGAAGCATAGAAATGAAGTTCCTCAGAAAAATTGAGGGAAAGACCAAATTAGACAAAATAAGAAACGAAATATATAGAAAAAACCTTAACACCAAACCCGTAAAAGATATAATTCAAGAAAACCAACTAAGATGGAGAGCACATGTCCACAGAATGCCAGAAACTAGATTACCGAAAAACGTGTTAGAAGCTAGGCTCACAACAAAAAGGAAAAGAGGCAGACCAATAAAAACCTGGGAAGAAGAAGTTAGAGCAGCAGCGGAATGCAGAGGCGCCTCATGGAAAGAATGCAAAGATATGATGGAAGACCGAAACGTATGGAAAAAATTCTGGAGGAAAAGCCCAGCAACAACTACATAATACAACCGCACCGCCTTACACCGCAAGGTAGAAAGGCTTTAGGATTAAATAAGTAAGAGTTGACATTTTCAAGCGGCTTAAAATATTAATCTCGATCGTTTATTTCGAAGATTGAAAAGAGATTTACTAAATACAAGCGGCTTCAAACGTCGAGATAAACGTAGTCTATGTAATAGGGGTTTCCACTATTTTTCAATTTTTTTATATGTTATTCCTCATGAAAACTTATATGTATTACAATAAATAAAACATTTTTATCCTAACAGGTTTTCTGTAAAAAAAATATTGAAAACAGTATTTTTTGCAACTTGTTTGAACGGCCAATTTTTACCGCGCCGACAGCGCGTAAAAGGCCGGTTAATGTAGCTAATGCTCAACATATGGTGCATGAGTCTCTAGTGGCGTCATCTGTCAATCTTCTATTACAGTTTTCTTGAACTAACGCATAGGGGTAAGGATAGGAGTTTTCACTGAACTACAAACAAATGTTTTATTTCGAACTGAGTTTGTTTGTGACTTTACAATTCTTAGAATTAAAGAACTGAACTTCGAATCTTTCGAGTACGACGTGAAGATAATAAGACTTATAAAATATTTGGAGAGATAAATTATATCATACATAATTTATAATTTAATTTCTACGAATCCTAATCAAAAATTCCAAATCCCTCGTCAACTGAACATCTGGGTGGAATGTTTGTGTCCTGGTTTTTCCACAAATATTCTTTTACGGGGGTTTCAACATGTAAATAATTATAGGCAAAGGCATAACTTCTGGTAATCCCTTGAATTCGTTGCTGAAGATTTACCAAATACTTTACAAATATTTAATCCACAAAATACAATAATCTATAAAATATGTTGAATGACAGGTGTCACTCCTCATAATTAAATTAAATTAAAGTAAACAAATAATCAAGTAGTTTTTAGTTGTACATGTTTTGTTAATAATGTAATAAAAAAATGTCAAATATATTTTATGATGTTTTGTCAATCAATCCTTTTCTGTATGAATAAATCGTCCATCTTTACAAAAGTATAGCTTTATTCTACAGGTTATGGGCCCAGACTCGCATGCAGTAGTACAATATTTGTAAACTTGTCATTGATCAGCAATAGAATTTTTGGAGTTGTCATTTATAGAGAAAAAATTTTGAAATGGCTGAAACTCGGGCTGATTTCAATTATAAGGCACAAGTAGAGCATTTAAAAGGGCAAGAGAATTGGGCGAGATGGAAAAGGCAAATTACGATAGTCCTAAAACATCATAAGGTTCTAGAAGTAGTAAATGGAGAGCTTGTTTTGAATGACAAAAATAGGGATACTTTTGATTCGAAAGATTCACTTGCGCAGTTAATTTTGATCAGTTCACTGAACTCAACAAATGAGGAACTGACTTCGTCATGTGAATCAGCGAAAGACATTTGGGAAAAATTAGTATCAGTATATGAACAAAGCTCAAGTCAAAGATTAGATCGTCTGTTAGAAAAGTTCTTCTCGTCTGAGAAAATGGGACCAGAAGAAGATATAGTTACCCATATTGCTCGACTGCAGCATTAAATATTGAATTAAAGAATGTTGTAGGTTCTCAGTTACATGAGCTGATTTTGATGGGTCGCATTTTATCTACTCTACCCACCGAATTCTTTGAATTCAAGAGTGTTTGGGAGAGTGTTCCTATTAAAGAAAGAACTTTAAATAATTTGACTGAAAGGCTACGTCTTATAGAAATGAGACTTCCAGGGAAAAATGAAAGAAAAGATGAGTTTGCACTGATTGCCAAAAATAAGAATAAGGAACGTATTCAGAATAATAAATCTGATGAAACTAAAAGAAAATTTGTTCCGAAATGTTACAAATGCCACAAATTTGGTCACATTGCAAGAAATTGCTACAGTAATAAGTCACAAAAGGATCAAATAAAAGGTGATGCATATGTTTGTGACAAGATAAGAGCGCTTGATGTCAAAGGTTGTGATTGGGTGGCTGACACTGCTGCTACAGAACACATGACAAGCCATAAGGAATATTTTCATGAATATGAAAGTTTTAAAATTCCAAAATATGTGCAAGTCGGTAGCGGTGAGTATATTTCAGCATTTGGAAAGGGCGTTATTATTGTTAAAATGAATGATGGCAATGAATGGAATATTAACCACCTTCAAAATGTTTGGTATGTTCCAGAAATCAGTAGAAATTTATTCTCTGTTAGTAGAGCAATGGATAAAGGATGTGAGTTTCACGCGAATAAACACAAGTGCACTATTTTAAGAGAACAAAAGACCTGTTTAATTGGTAGAAGGGTATGCAAGGGACTGTATGTATTAGATATGAAAGTTCAAATTCCTTCCGAGGCAACTGAAGTTCCTGAGACTCACATTTCTGAGACACTCCAGTTATGGCATGAAAGATTATGTCATCAGAATAAGCGGTATGTGAGAAAAGTACTTAATAGGAATGGTATTAATATTGATTTGGATGATGAACTTTGCGAGGGATGCATCTATGGGAAGCATCACCGAGAACCTTTCCATACCAGAACAGATCGTCCTTCTGAGTGTGGACAGTGGATACATGCTGACGTTTGTGGACCGTTTCAAGAAAAATCTATTGGAGGTTCCCGTTATTTTTTATGTCTCAAGGATGATTATTCCAAATTTAGAAAAGTTTTCTTTTTAAAACAAAAATCCGAAGTATCAAACTGCATTGAGACATTTATCATCGAAGCTAAAGTTTTGAAGCATACTGTTCGAGAGCTGTTTTGTGATGGTGGAGGTGAGTTTGTAAATTATGAGACGAGCAAAGTTTTACGTAAGTATGGTGTGTCCATGAGACAAACAGTTGCATATACTCCACAACAAAATGGAGCTTCTGAACGAGAAAATAGAACCATTGTAGAGGCAGCTAGGTCCATGATACATGCAAAAGAACTGCCAATTAAGTTATGGGCTGAAGCAGTTAGCACAGTGGTGTTCGTCATGAATAGGACTGCACCAAGTTCTGAAGAAGAAAAATCCCCTATTGAATTATGGACTAACTGCGAGAAACCAAAAATCCACTACTTTAGAGTATTTGGAAGTAAATGTTTTGCTCATGTTCCAAAGCCTACAAGAAAGAAGATGGACAAGAAAAGTAAACCTTGTTACTTTGTAGGATATAATGGGTACAATGGTTATCGTTTATGGGATGAAATGAACAATAAAATAATTCTGTCCCGTGACGTGATTTTCGAAAAAGAAGAGAGTACGCAAAATTTGAAGTTACAAAATGAGACTTCAAAAGAAGATGATAAAACAAAAGATGATAGTTTAAAAAAGGATGCTATTTCAAAAGAGGATGACAAATCAAGAGAGAAACCTGATTTTGTTGTACAAGTTCCTGCTTTTGAAGAAAGTACGAAAGAAAACCAAGTGAAAGATGATAACCATGAAGAAGGTGATGTAAGAAGGAGTCAACGAATTAAACAATTGTCTTCTAATTTAAATAATTATGTATTAATGGCTGACGGTTGTATTTCACTAAATGAAGCTTTAAAGTCGGATGAAGTGCATTTATGGCGAAATGCTATGCGTAGTGAACTTGATTCGCTAGCTGAGAATAATACGTGGACTTTAGTTGATCCTCCTGAAAATAAGAAAATAATCACAAATAGATGGATTTTAAGAATTAAACGAAAACCTAATGGAGATGTTGACCGTTATAAAGCTCGTCTGGTGGCGAGAGGATTTACACAAGAAAAAGGTATAGACTTTGAACAAACTTTCAGTCCAGTTGCGAGATTTGATACTGTGCGCGCTGTTTTAAGTGTGGCTGCTGCTGAATCTTATCACTTAACACAGTTTGATGTTCAAACAGCATTTCTTTACGGCGAACTTAGTGAAGAAGTATATGTGTATCAGCCTGAAGGATGTGATGATGGAACTGGACGTGTTTGTAAATTGAATAAAAGTTTATATGGACTTAAACAGTCTCCACGGTGCTGGAATCAAAGATTTGTCAAATTTATGAATCGATTGGGTTTGAAGGTAAGTCAAGCTGACCCTTGTTTATTTATTAAAGATTGTAATAACCGAAAACTAATGGTGGCTGTTTATGTTGATGATGGCATTGTTGCTGGCGATAAGAGCGAAGTTGATGCATTTTTAAGAAAATTAAAATCAGAATTTAAAATTACTATTGGCACTTTAGAAAGTTTTCTTGGGATGCAGATCAAGAAATGTAAGAATGGAATTTTTCTATACCAGGAGTCTTACATTAACAGCATTTTGGCAAAATTTAATATGAACGATGCTAAATCTGTGTCTACACCTACTGAAAAGAAGAATATAGTAGAAGAAGATTCAATGCTTGATAAATGTGTGCCATTCAGAGAAGCTGTAGGAAGTTTGTTGTTTCTAGCTATGGCAACCCGTCCCGATTTGTCTTATGGAGTAAGTGTTGCTTCAGAAGTACTGGATTGTCCAAAACGATCAGACTGGATTGCAGTAAAACGAATTATGAAATATTTGACTGGTACTCGTAATTATGGTTTGTTTTATCAGAGAAATGTTAAGTTAGAATTAAAATGTTTTTGCGACTCTGACTTTGCAAATGACGAAAAGATGAGACGATCGAGAACTGGTGTTGTGACTACATTAGGAGGAGGAATGATAACCTGGTTTAGTCGCAAGCAGATCACAACAGCTTTGAGTACGACAGAAGCCGAATATATAGCAGCGAGTGAAGCCGCAAAAGAAATAGTTTGGGTAAATCGACTTTTATGTGAGATTACTAATTTTTCGTTTGTTCCAAAACTATATATCGACAATGCGAGCACGATTCGTCTAATCAAGAATCCAGAGTTTCACAGAAAAACGAAGCATATAGAAGTGAGATACCACTACGTAAGAGAGAAATATTATGACGGGATCTTCTCTCTAGAACATATATGCAGTGCAGAGCAACTGGCAGACATTTTCACAAAATGTTTGACTGCTGGACCATTTCAGAAAAATAGACAGTCTCTTGGAGTTATTTGTTTAAGGGGAGGTGTTGAATGACAGGTGTCACTCCTCATAATTAAATTAAATTAAAGTAAACAAATAATCAAGTAGTTTTTAGTTGTACATGTTTTGTTAATAATGTAATAAAAAAATGTCAAATATATTTTATGATGTTTTGTCAATCAATCCTTTTCTGTATGAATAAATCGTCCATCTTTACAAAAGTATAGCTTTATTCTACAAAATACGTATACCTTAGAAAATGGTTTACCAATATAACATACGGCAAATAATAATAATAATAATAATAATAATAATAATAATAATAATAATAATAATAATAATAATAATAATAATAATAATAATAATAATAATAATAATAATAATAATAATAATAATAATAATAATAATAATAATAATAATAATAATAATAATAATAATAATAATAATAATAATAATAATAATAATAATAATAATAATAATAATAATAATAATAATAATAATAATAATAATAATAATAATAATAATAATAATAATAATAATAATAATAATAATAATAATAATAATAATAATAATAATAATAATAATAATAATAATAATAATAATAATAATAATAATAATAATAATAATAATAATAATAATAATAATAATAATAATAATAATAATAATAATAATAATAATAATAATAATAATAATAATAATAATAATAATAATAATAATAATAATAATAATAATAATAATAATAATAATAATAATAATAATAATAATAATAATAATAATAATAATAATAATAATAATAATAATAATAATAATAATAATAATAATAATAATAATAATAATAATAATAATAATAATAATAATAATAATAATAATAATAATAATAATAATAATAATAATAATAATAATAATAATAATAATAATAATAATAATAATAATAATAATAATAATAATAATAATAATAATAATAATAATAATAATAATAATAATAATAATAATAATAATAATAATAATAATAATAATATATTTATTTATTGGGCATCAACTACATAGGTTATTACCCTACAACAAATTAACAGCGACAAAATAATAATAATACAATAACATCAAACTTAAACATAACACAAAATTATTAACAACAATAACAATATCGAAACAATAATACAAGAAACAATATAACTGAAAAATAATATTGCTACAATTTCTAATTTGAACTGTAGGTATTAATTTTAAATTTGGAATTACACAATATAAATATTATTTTACCCCTTTAAAGAAAACTTATAATTTTATATCTCATCATATATATTTACTGCTTTTAAAAATTTCAAAATATTCCTCAACTTGCTATGATCTGTCAAAATAAGAGGAAGGTTCTTGTCAATGCTATAAAGTTGTCTGACTGGCTCATACTGTGGACATTCAACAAGGATGTGTTTTACAGTTATTGAAACACCACATCTGTTGCACATGGGAGCATCATCCCTGGTTAGACGATAACAATGTGTCAATCTTGTATGACCCAATCTAAGACGATGAATTTTGACCAGTTCCCTCCTCTTAAGATCACTGGGAAGTAGTACTGGAGCAACCGACGGCTTTATAGTTCGTAGATGGTTCTGCACTTCATTCCATGTTGTTTGCCGGACAATACCTCTTTCTTTAGATGTAGACTGATATCTGTGTGTTTAATTAGTGACACATCAACAGAGTCATTTTCTGCAGCAATACGTGCTGCTTCATCAGCCATCTCATTACCTTTAATCCCAACATGACTGGGCACCCACAGAAATGATACATCTTTTCCTTGATCATGATGATATTTTATCAGGGATAAGATGTATTGTATTATCGGGTCAATAGTATAAGGATATGATATAGCTTGAAGAACGCTTAAACAGTCACTGACTATTAAGAACTTATGAAAGGTTCCAGCATATTCACAGTAACGTAGTGCTTGCCAAATAGCATATGACTCTGCTGTATATATGCTCGTAATAAGAGGCATTGTCCATGCATAACTTTTATTGTTTACAACAAATGCACAACCAGTGCCATGGTGAGTTTTCGAACCATCTGTGTATATAACCAATCTATCCTTGTAATTGTGCAAAATTTCTAGAAATTTTGATCTAATCATTACTGGCGGACTGTTTGATTTATCAAAATTAGTTAGATCGTAATTAATTTGTAATTTTGGTATTTGCCATGGAGGAACTTCAATTTCCCCTAGGGGAATCGGTAATGGTAGATCAAAATGTATTTCCTCTAAAAATTCTTTTGCACGGATACCTACTGATTTGGTTAATATCTGTCGTCGATTGCACCAGTTCCTGTTGTTAAAAAGTATTTTGAAATTCTTATGATTTGGCATTGCTTTTATTTTATTTATATATACGACAAGAATTTTCTTCCTTCTAATCTCGAGTGGTGTCAGCCCTGATTCAGCGTATAGATTTATTATGGGTGTAGTTGGGAAAGCTCCAAGGGCATATCTTAAGCCCTGATTGTGTACAGTATCTATCCTGCTAAGGATAGTTCGTTTTGCTGATCCATAAACAATACACCCATAATCAATCTTAGAAAGAACCAATGATTGGTAAACTTTAACCAATGTCCTTGGTTCTGCCCCCCATTTAGTCCCTGCCATCATTTTTATACAATTAAGAGCTTTGAGGCATATAATCCTTAGCTCTTCTATATGCAGTTTCCAAATGAGTCGCGGGTCAAAGATAAGCCCCAGGAATCTGACACTACTTACGACTTTAATTATCGCGTTTCTTATAAATAAGAGTGGTCCATAGTGTGGACGGGTCAGCCTACAGAAGTGCATGCATTGCGTTTTTTCTCGAGAAAACTTAAAACCTAACTGGTCAGCCTTACTCATTACTCTGTCAATTGCGGTTTGTAATTTATTATTAATGTCTCCCATCCTCTTGCTTGAACAGAAGATGGCGAGATCATCAACATATAAACAAATATGAACAGAATTACCAATTGTTGATGTAATCTCATTAACCGCAATAGCAAACAGAGTTACGCTTAATACTGAGCCTTGTGGAACTCCGTTCTCTATAGTTCTGAGAGAAGATAGAGTTGTACCTACACGTACTCTAAATTTGCGGCTTGAGAGAAAGGATGACACAAGCTTTGGTAATTTTCCTCGAAAACCCCACGCATGCAGCTTCTTTAAAATATTATACCGCCATGTCATATCATAGGCCTTTTCTAAATCAAAGAACACTGCAACTAAGTGTTCCTTATTATTAAAAGCAGTAAGAATTGCATTTTCCAGATAGACGAGATGATCAATAGTAGATCTGAATTTCCGAAAACCAGCCTGATGTTCTGATAACAGATTATTGGTTTCCAGACACCACACAAGACGTTTATTGATCATTCTTTCGAATATCTTTCCGATGCAAGACGTTAGACTAATAGGCCTATGATTAGACGGTATCATTAGATCTTTTCCATCTTTAGGGATAGGAACGATAACGGCTTCCTTCCACTTTTCAGGATAAATTTCTTCTTCCCATAGCTTGTTGTATACTGAAAGCAAATGTACTTTAAAATCATACGATAGGTGTTTCAACATATCATTTGTAACTCTATCAGAACCTGGTGATGATGATTTTGCTTGATTTAGTGCATACTCCAGTTCCAAAAGTGTAAAAGGATTATTGTATTCCAAAAATTCAGTAGTGTTGAAGTTCAAAGGTACCTCTCGGCTCGTTTTCAAATTACGAAATCCAGGATCATAATTTGAATTACTACTTGCACTTTGGAACTGGTCTGCCATAATTTCAGCGATGGTAAATGTATCACGTACGTAAGTATCATCACTTAGTTTTAGACAATTTACACCAGTAGAGTTATTATGTCCTACAATACGTCTTACTCTTGCCCAACATTCATTAGTAGTTGTTTTTGACGATATTTTAGACACGTACTCGTCCCAATATGTACGTTTGCTTTCAAGTACACCTCGACGAGCTAATGCTTTAGCTCTTTTAAAAGAAATTAGATTTTCTATAGTAGGATACCTCCTAAAGTGGTTGAAAGCCGTTCTCTTTCTATGGACCAACTCTTTTACATTTTGGTTCCACCATGGAACTGATCTTTTGTAAATTTTGGATATACTCCTGGGTATTGCAGCTTCCGCTGCTGTTATAATGTTGGCTGTTAATTCCTCTACATTAATATTTGATTCACTTGTCAATTTTGGAACATTTAGGGATGCAGTATAACATGGCCAATCGGCCTTATTTAAAATCCATCTTGATGGGGACACGCGGAAAAAATGTTGTAGGTACTCTCGCGAACGCCTGTTACCACTATTTTTCAACGAAGTATTCATTTAAATAATAAAAATGGGGTATTCCATTTAAAAACCTGAGTGTTTGAACTTCAACTTCACGTTCACGTAGAAACTGCATTATCCATTATAAATTTATGTTCACGTAAACAAAAGCTTTCTTTATAACACTGTTTTTACAGATTATATAAATTCGATTCCATTCTCGAGATATCGAATGATAAAGAAGTGGCCGTTCTTACAGAAAAAAAAGTTGAATTACACCGGAAGTGGTTGATCATGAGTAAAATATTTTTATTATATCGTATGTAAAATGTTCCGCTGAATTCAATGGTAAAATAAAAAATAACGTATTTCATTGAAAATAAGAAAGTTAGGGTCAACTTCCGGTTAAACTGGAAGGGCTACTGCTTTCAAAATATTTTAGTTCAAACGGGTATGTCATGTCGGAAAACTCCTAGATACCAAATTTCGTAAAATAATATTGGATAGTTTTTAATATAACGACAGCGTAAGCTCGTCCTGGGACACCTATATATATATATATATATATATATATATATATATATATATATATATATATATATATATATATATATATATATGTTTATTAATATAACAGTTTGATTTTTAAGTGTGTATACTGTGTGACTACTGTGGAAATGAGATATTTACGTGGTGTATGTGGATATGTAAGACGGGATCGCGTGATGAAAAATTCGGTGTATGAAAAATGTATGGTTAGGAAGAATGTTCTTAAGAGAGTAGGAATGAGTCAGTTGAGATGGTTTGGTCATGTGGCGAGAATGAAGAGTGAACGGCTTGTAAAGCGTATATATCTTGGTGAAATTGAGGGTATTCGATTGCGTGTCCGTCCAGTGTGTAAGTGG
The DNA here is from genome assembly GCA_963082715.1 of Harpalus rubripes. Taxonomy (NCBI): domain Eukaryota; kingdom Metazoa; phylum Arthropoda; class Insecta; order Coleoptera; family Carabidae; genus Harpalus; species Harpalus rubripes. The sequence goes on from OY720464.1 coordinate 9,884,207, forward strand.
ATGGATGTGATTGATAAGGTGCTAAAAGAGAGAAAGTTTCCGAGTGGGAAGAGAAGAAAAGCGTGTATTAATGCGATTATGAATGTGGCCGAGGCGAAAGAAGTGTGCTTAGACAGGAATGTGTGCCGAACGATGATTGTTTCGTAACTATTATTGTGGTCCGGTTGCGGTATTTCGCTACCGAAAATCGGTCACTTTAATATGTTAAGAGTGAGGAATATTTGTTGTATGGTGTCAGGTTAGTTGTTAAAAGAGAGAGTGATAATTTTTGTGGTTGATGTTAATATTATTGTTTCGGGTTTTATCACCTTTACAATATAAGATATGGTTTAAAAATTTGTTTGGCTTTAAACTTTTGCACGCCATTATATATACATGTAACGGTAAATTTGATTATTCCGGTGATTATGCATAATCACCAATTATTAATTAGAAAATAGTGGGACAAAATTGAATAAGTGTAACAACAATAATAATCTTTGTGCGTGAGGTATCTAACGCACAAAACTCGCCCCGAATTTTCCAATAGTAATTTTTTGCGTTAGGTGACGTTATTGTTGGTATATTTTAACTGTAAATATTGCAGATTAATCATAATAGCCGCTGATTATGTATAATCATCGATTTATCGTAACATATATTTATTTATACTTCTTGCGAATCCTCAATACTTTTTCGTACTTTCAGAACTGTCATATTTATTTTGGACGCCTAAAATTATAAAATTAGATTTAATGTCAACCGGGGAGAATTAAATGTTATGTGAAAGCAAGAAACTTCGAATTTTTAATATCATTTCCTTATTTCTATATATACCCGTGCATCACACATTTACTCTATTCCAAAATCTTCTGCTATCCCCTTTTTGAAATATGGATTAAACTTTCAAGTATGTATACAGAATGTCCAGGATAACTTTTCCAACATGGGGATCTCGAGAACTATAAGAGATACGAAGTCGGTTAAATTAGACAAAAATTGCCCCATTTCAATGGTATTTTGTTATTTGAGAAAAAATATATAGGTCACTAGATATAGGCGAAAATGTAAATTATGCAAATATCTTCCAAATGTGATAATACTGGATTTTAATTTGTTCATCTTCAAGGCACTTTTTCATGTTGTTTCTAATGGCGATGCTTAATTTTTTTAACACTATTAGTATTTTGTTATTTGAGAAAAAATATATAGGTCACTAGATATAGGCGAAAATGTAAATTATGCAAATATCTTCCAAATGTGATAATACTGGATTTTAATTTGTTCATCTTCAAGGCACTTTTTCATGTTGTTTCTAATGGCGATGCTTAATTTTTTTAACACTATTAGTTTTCGAGTTGTGATGTCAAAATTTTAATTTTTTTATGGACGCCATATTGCAAAGTGACACCAACAATTTGATTGTTTTCACTGATAATTTCTTTAATTAGTTTTCAAAATTTTATAGTCTTAATATTTTTATTTGGACGTCATAGTAGGCAATGACATTTATAACGAAATTTAAAAAATGTTTCAATGCTATGTATGTTACAAATATTAAAGAATATGAATATTATAAACTTAAAATTAAACAAATGATAGTATCTGACTGATTTGTTTGTTTAATTGCAACAACAATTGTTTTTAATCTATAAATTTAGAAATCGTATTTTCGGTGTTTGATACAAATGAAAATAGATATTCAGTATTATTTCACATTTGGAAGATATTTGCAAGAATAAAAAACTGCAAAATTTACATTTTCGCCTATATCTAGTAGCCTATGTATTTTTTCTCAAATAAGAAAGCACCATTAAAATGGACTCCTATAATGGGACAGCTTTTGACTAATTTAACCGACTTCGTATCTCTTATACAGTATGTTCAATAAAATTCCTAACTCGTAGTAGGCTATAAACAAATAAACGTATGTCTGATGATTATTCAAGTCAAAATGTGAAAATTGATCTTGAAATGTAATTTTAAGGAGAAAAGACAATATTACATTATATTGACTTTCGCCGTTTTCTAATTTGTTCCCATTTCTAAAATAAGATTCAAAGAGAAAAGCTTTGATTTCTTTAGATAACATTTTTAACAATATCTTATGTCAAATTGACATTTAATTAAATATTTTTAAATTGACACACGTTTCTTTGTTCATAACCTACTCTGAGTTAGGAATTTTTTGAACATACTATACTCTATCCGTTTGAACTATACAGCATTGGATGAGATAGGGCCTAATATTCTAGCTCTCTGATTGGTTCAAACGTGAACCGACTTTACACAACAAAATAATTGACGCGAAATTTAAATTTACTTGACAACTGTATCAATTATTTTGATTTATGTTATGCCGTCTGACATAAAATAAATAAAAGAGTACACGATTTATTACATATTATTAATTTCTGTTCAGTTCTGTTTTTTAATTGTATTATTGCTCTTTTCGTTTATATAATTTTCATAGTGTTTTGGCGTTATATTTCATATTACATAGGTTTCGTTGTGCGCGTTTTCTTAGTTTTTCGTTAATTTTGTTCTTGTTCTCTTCGTTAATATTATGGATAAAAATCCTGAACCTGGCTCTGCCAATGTTTTACAACATCTAAAAGGAAGCGGGCAAAAAGTGGCATAAAATTTATACTGCACATATCGTGCCACGAATCCATATTCCAAATCAGAATGTGTCCAAATTGTGGCATCAGAACTGGGCATAGGACGATGTAGTATTTGGAAAGCCATAAAAGAACATGAGGAAAAAGGATCATTCTGATCACCCCAGGAACAAAGAAATTTGTTTAGAATATACATATAATGTATATATTTCAGAGAGTAAATATTTAGGTATATTTCAAAGGTGAATTATATTTTTATTTTACGTCGTTTTCTTTAAAATTTATTTGAATAATGTGGTTTTCATTTATGCATGGCCCTTTCGCCGACATATAGAGAAAGGAACGGAGATTATAAGTAAGTGTATGCATAAACAGAATGTCAATGTCAATTAGAAAGTAATTTTTTTAAATCCAGGAATGACGCCAATATTTGAATTCTTTATTTAATACATGTAAAATCGGCCGCGCTCGAAACGCCATCTAGTCTATTGTTTGTGACAATGGTTACTAGATTTGGATTTAATTTTCGTGTTTAGCATTGTAGTCTTGTGGTTAACAAGTTAGTTTTTTGCTAAAGTTAATAAATTCAAATAGAGGTTCAAATCCCACCAGTAAAAATGTTGTTTTACATTTTTATTATTTATGTATTGGTTGAAATTACGCATACAATGTAATTATTTGGTTATATTGTATGTCGTTTATTGTAAAATGAATTGTTGTATTTTTGTTTAACGTTACTAACGTTTATAAATTTGTTGTTGCATGCTCGACCTGGGGATCGTGGGGTCGACCCCACATGAGTTTGTACTTTTTTATATTTTTAACTTAAAATAGCAAGCAACGGTTTTTCGGGGTATAAATATGGGCTCAAACGATAGATTTATTTGGGGAGACAGAGTGTGTGCTCTCTCGGGGAGACGGTGTGTGCCGTCTTCCGCGAACCTGGTGAGTGCCGGGCGAGCAGTTTGTTAGGACATTGGCTGCCTCTGACTCAGTGCTGTTGGTGTGTGCCGGCAGCTCGTGAGGAAGTGCAGAACGTGCATTGTACGGCTACGGATACCGCCGTAGCCGTAATTTTGCTGTAATCGCGATTGCCGATGAGTGTTGGTGTGTGTCAACACGGCCCCGTTTCCGAAATCGTGATTGTTGATGAGTGTTGTCGAGTGACAACACTGTTACCGTTTTAATTTTCTTAACTTTGGTGTGTGCCATTGTTGCCCGTTCATTGTTGACCGTTTCTTTTAATGAACGATTCCTGCAAGTATCGTTGGTTCACTTGTATTACCCGATTATGTGCTAGCGATTGTTGTTTTCATTTATTTTGTTATTATTCTCGTTTCAATATATTTTAATAAAATATTAAAATGCATTACATATGATTTCATTGTCAAAAACCGAACTCTGTTTCCACTTAGCTACCAGAGTCCTTTTTGGCGTTCAAGCCACTCTTTTCAGCGACGTTATAAGAAAGTCCTTTACTGGATTTACCATACCTCTTTTGTGCTGTGTTATCGACCGATCGATTGGCGACCGCGAAACCCGTTTTGAAAGCAAGGTGAAATACAGAGAACGTCAAGTAAAGTTGATAGGCACTTTTGGCCATTACAAGTTAAACCGGATAGAGGATAGTTCTCGCTCGAGATCCCTATTTTGGAAAAGTTATCCTGTACACTCTGAATATAAATGCTAATGTTAAAAATAATAATAAAACAAAAGTAAATCAAATAACACTTATTTAAATTTTTAATGCGTTAGTATAAATGTGAAAGGTATGTTTATGTTGAATGTCATAGGCTCCCGGTGGCACTTAAACCTTGGACTTAGATTTTTTAATTAATTATTTTATTAAATTGCTTACGAATTGACAACATAAGTTATTTTTTCAATTTCTTTTTGAGTCTATAAAAGCATAAAAGCACTGAAAACACGTCGTTAAGAAGATCTATAAACGCAATGTTTTTTACGCTTTTCGTTTTCTGAAGGTGGTATGACTCTTTTCAAAACTGGCAAATAAATTACATATAACCTCAAATTGCTGTCAGTCAACAACGAATTTTTAGCTGCGAAGTAAATTTTTTTAATGGGAAGCGTTATCAACATAACTTATGAAAACACCAAGTCATATTTTTGACAAGTCGCATTAAAAATCTAATAGAATTATAAAATTTCCTCAATAGAAAAAACAGTATAAAAACATGTTTCATAAGGTCTGTTATCGCATTCGTCCATTGTAAAACACGCCGCAAAGCGGCTCGTTTTCCAAACAAGGACCCGTGCAATAAAAAAAAGCCTTAGAAAAAATAAAATTTAAAAATAATACCGGAGGACTCTAGTCTAGCACAACCTTCGTATATGTATGTATACCTGTTCTATAGTGTTGTTAATCCAATATACCAAAGAAAAGATTTCTGTGAATTCTTCGAATATCCAAAATACCAATAAACAAGTATTTGAAATATCTATGTTTTGCATTTCTTTAATAGAATTTGCTATAAAAAATGCCCCAGTCACAATAAGCATAAAAGATATTGAAAACCTTTGTAAAATGTTGACAGTAAAAAAATCATCAAATAACATCCCATTTTCACAAAGAGAACAGTGTAGATCTACATAGTTTTTTAATAGTTGATTTGTTAGCTTCTGTCTCATATTTAAATTTTCTAATACTGTTATTATTGTTTTAAATAAATAAGCGAATTCCCTAAAAATGATTATTGTATGAAGCAAAAATGTTACTTTGTTTAAATATAGAAAAAAATGTACAACGATATCTAAAACTGTTATTTTTGTAGTATGAATTATAGAACTTATAAGTGCGACTAACAAATAATCCAAAAACCAACATATTAGTGATACTTTTACAAAAACATTAGTGTTATAGTTAATATAATTATTCTTTAGTAATATATTTTTAATTCTGGATAATTCTTTCAGCACCATGAAATATTTTTTTCTTTTGACATAAAAATTTATTAAATTCACTATAATAATTGCTATAGGCAATATTAGAACACTGTCTAAAACAGTATTAACTACTTCAGTTCTTTTGAAATCATACTGTGTACTATTATATAAATTGCCGAAGAATATTCTAAGATTATATGTGACATATAAAACCAGATTAAATAAAGATATAAAAATATCTTTTGCAGATATATTAAATATTTCGCTTCCATTAGAATTACTAATTGTAAAAGGTGCAAACGCTGATAATTTTTCAATTAAATATATGATTTTCAGCTCGTCATGTAAATTGACTGTCGTTACCATAATGAAAATGTTTACTGAAATATTGTTATTGAATTGAAAGCTTTTCTACGTTTTGTATAATGAATTAATTCTTTTAACAGTTAATTTTTTCTTACTGTAATAAAATTATTGAATATACACTATAGGGTGGGTCGAAATTATTGTTGTTCGAAATTGGTTTTCGGTCTATGCGGAATAGATGCTACATAGAAACAATAATAATTGTCAAAAGATTTTTACAAAATTTGATTGTATTATATTGCCCCAAAGACACAAAAGTTTTAAAAAATTGTGAAATTTGTCAAAAACTCAACAGAATTTTTAATAAATAAAACACAATAAAATATGTTTAAATATTTTTGTTATTGCTGTAAAGTTTTGTAAGTATGACAAAGTATAACAAAAGTGTAATACAAATAGTTGCACGACACATAACATTCAAATATTTCCGACCTAACCTGGGTCAATTCTAGGCAAAGTTAAAATTATAAAATTTGTTTCTAATAGCGTTGCAACTTTGAGGATGATTTATATCTATCCTGAGGGTAAGCGAGCAAAACTACTATGGTAGGGTATTTGAAGAGTCGTTTATTTGCAAAAAGGAAGAAATTGTAAGTTGACATTCTAAAACAAATTCTATACAAAATTATATATGTTTGTTCGAATAGTGGTGCAACTTGACGGTGATTTATATCTATCCTGAGGTAAGCGAGATCATTAATCTATTAATAAATATGTGCTCTCTTTAAAATAATAATTCATATCTCTTAAAAATTATTCTTATATTATTTGATGTATTCAAAAGCAATAATCAATGTTTCCAGTTGTATACAAATATTAGGATTTTTGGGGCAGTATTAAAAGTTAATATTTTTGGACATTTTTGTAATCTTCAAAAAGTGTACTTCTTAGAACAACTGTTACACACTGATCAATTTCACAAAAAACATATTTTTGTAACAAAACAATGATAGAAAAAATAATTACTTTTCTCGATTATATTAGGCACCTTGGGTACAGAATATATATATATATATATATATATATATATATATATATATATATATATATATATATATATATATATATATATATATATATATATATATATATATATATATATATATATGACTAACGTCAACAGAAGCGACACTGTTGTATGTATTGCCGTCCGTGTGCTCATGGCTATGTGTGCGTGAACTTGGACCAGGGAACGGTAACGGCTGAGCCGGATCTAGATAATTTAGCACCTGAGGCAAAAGGGAAAAATTGACCCCCCCCCCCTTCCAAGTGTTTTGAAAAAATATATATTTGTGTTTTAGAAAATATTTGTAAGGATAAAAAGAAAAAGATTATATAATTTTTTTAGAGTGAATCTACTTAAGTTTACTAAAAGATCTTTCGCACGAAGCAACCATAACGGGAATCGATAGAAAAAGCTACTTCGAGGTTGGGGTACATTCTGTTAATCTATATTCATGTATAATTTTTAAAGGTCTAAACTAGAAGCTATAGTTACATTGGGAAGAATGGATAAAGCGTGTATCTTAAAACTCGAAATTACATCTGCTATTTCTATAGCATTTAACTCACTTATATTTTAGAGCTAAAGTTGCAGTTGATTTTTGCAAATCACACTCATAGCGGCTAGTTTCTCACCAGAAAGAAATCCGAAATCTGTTGCCACGCTGTTTTTTATACCTCCAGTTTAAATGAAATATAAGAGCATCCAGTTATTGATTTATTTCAATTACAAAAAGTTTCTGGTCAGAAAAATTGCTTCTTTCGTCCGTCCTGTATTTCATACATATGTAACCTCTTTGTCTTCATTTTTCTTTTATTTTTAAATTCAGGTGTAATGTATAAAAGTTGCGCAATATTTTTGCATTCCTCAAACACGTCTTCGAAACCATGATCTCTCATTTCTTGCAAACATTACCAGTCCTTTAATAAGTTTAGATGTTTTCCTTAAACACAGTTATATTTTTTGACTGTACTACTTTATCTACTTGAGTTAAAATTGATAGCGTACACAAAAAATTGTAATTAATTGTCGATTTTGTCAATTATTTCTGTAAGATCAACTTACACAGGCGTGTGCGCAACACGAAGGCGCCCTGCCCTAAATGTTGATTGCATTATTTAAATTCGCCTGCGCGGCCTGTGTTAAACATAAATTCATTTAATGTCATTTTTATTATTACATATTGCAAATAAATAATCTTCATTATTGAGGTAATTATCTCATTGAGGCGCTTTTATAAATAGGGAGTAAAAACTGCTCTTTTGGTCTTTTGGTTGGCGCCTCTTTAAACTTTAAACCTGAGGCAAGTGCCTCGCTCGCCACACCCTTGATCCGGCCCTGGGTAACGGCAAGGAGGTTGGGCGTACTCCGGTACGCCAGGCGATATCAGTGACGGAGTGACGGCGATCATGTGCAGGGCGGGTCAGCGCAAGAATATTACGACTACCAGACTAGACTACTAGACATAATGTCGGGTGATATTAATATATTGTTGCGCAAAAGGCTTTCCAAATAATAATAAGGTTAAAACAATTCTAAAAAGCTTTTTTAGATTACTGGATGACCCAGAAAAGAATTACATTTATTTTATTTTACATATCTATCGACCACCTCAGTATATTATGGCTACACTAATTTTTATATGTAATTGTTAAGAAGTTTTATTAATTTAGAACAATTATTATATTTTCATATTTATCAAATGGACATTTAAATTTGAATTAGGTTTTACGTGTTTTCTGTATGTTTACTAATTAATTTAAACCGGAAAAGGTTTTAAACGAATTTCAAAGTTTTCATAGTACTAACATTGATATTAAAATAAATAATCTTTCCTATTAGATACATCCTAGCGAGCCTGTTGAAGGTCACCAAATTCAAATATCAGTGTAGTGTCGAACCAGTGCCCTGGGGCAGTATTAAAAATGAACATTTGTCACGCCACAAATTATAGTAGTTAATTAATTTGTATGTGATATACGTAATACACTACTTATATAGCTTGGAAATCGGGAAACATTAATAAGTCAGTCTGGCAAGTAATAAATGAAAATACCAGTAATAAACCTAGGAAACCTAATGTCAATGAATTAAGCATAAATAATAAATTAATTACCGATCCTCAGTCTATAGCTAATCAATTCAATTCACATTTCTCCTCACTAGCCGAAAATCTCACTAATACGACACAATTCCATTGTAAAAATGCTGATCAATCTACTACGAATATCATAAACAATCACTCAATCTATTTAGCCCCTACTGATGAAATTATCAAACATAATAATAACTCTAAATAACAGTAAGTCCACAAATCTAGATAATATGTCAAATGTTCTCATTACATGCATTAAAAATTACATTCTATCTCCTTTGAAAGCAATTATAAATTGTTCGTTAGAAACAGGACATTTTCCTACTGCACTAAAGAAATCTAAAGTTGTTCCATTATATAAGAATGGGGTAAAAAATTCAGTTACAAAATATAGACCATTAACCTTGGTATCCCCTTTTCATAAAATATTTGAAAAAGTTATGCATGTAAGAATTCAATCATTTATTGATAAACATAAAATTATAATTAAGGAGCAACATGGCTTTCAAAAGGGATTCGTTTGTATTACGGCTTTGGTAGAATTAACAGAAACAATATTCTCGATGGTAGACAAGAAACAAATAATTGTTGGTACTTTCACTGATTTATCTAAAGCATTTGATTGCATAGATGATGAAATATTATTAAACAAATGTGAAAAGTATGGTCTACGTGGTACTTACCACAATTGGCTTTAATCCTATTTACATAATCGCGAGCAAGTAGTTGAGATTAATCTAGTAGAATCCACAGTATGTATTAATAAAATGGGAGTACCACAAGGATCAATACTTGGACCTTTATTGTTTTTATTACATATAAATGACATTAAATTATGTATTAAAAGTGGTCGCTTAGTCCTATACGCAGATTATTTATCTCTACTTAATTTCGACTCGTCTCTTCCACCCGCTATTCACCAAGCAAATGATACTATTTTTAATATTTCTGAATGTTTAAGTAGAAATGAACTCATACTCAACAATGAAAAATCTCATGTAATGAAATTTTGTAATAGGCCAGACAATAGTGCAAGCATTTTGATTAAGTGTAATGGAAAATCTCTACATCAAACCAAATGTACAAAATTATTGGGTATAAAGATTGATGAATCCATGACTTATAACGCACATGTTGAATACATATGTACTAAACTCAATACAGTATGTTATGCCATAAAACGCCTAGCAGATATTATTAACACGCATACTGTGAAATCTTATTATTACGCTAAATTTTATTTTTTAATTAATTACGGCATTATCTATTGGGGTTCAGCCACTGACGGTTCTAGAGTGTTTATAACACAGAAAAGAGCGCTGCGTTATATGTCTGGTCTATCATGGTGTGATAGTTGTAGAAACGCTTTTGTTGAACAAAAATATTAACTTTTCCGTGTGTCTATATATACAATGTACTAATCTTTGTAAAGAAAAATTTTAACAATTTCGGAAAACACTACAACTATCACACGTACGATACACCTAATAAAAATGAATTAATATTGCAACACCATAACTCAACTATGTTTGAAAAAAACATTTATTACATAGGTGCTCTTTTCTATAATAAACTACCTAAAGCCGTCAAAACAATTTCTCAAATAAAAAAAATTAAAGAACTATTGCAACTATATCTAATTAATAAATGTTTCTATTCAACTGAAGAATATATGTCTCAATAAGATCATCATACAAATATTGTAAAAATTATTTATCTAATGCTAATGTATACTGATTTATGACCATTTCCATATCATGTACAAATGATCACAAGGAATAAATAAATATTATTATTATTATTATTATAACCTATTTTTCAAATTTTGCGTACCTACTTCTTTCATTTTCTATATCCACTATTTTTCAAATGCATTTTTACCTCCCGCTACCCTTGGTAAGGGAGGTATAGGGATCATGCTAAAAATCGCATATCGAGATTTCGGTAAATGACCACGTTTTAAGGTCCCTAGACTCCAATTTTAACATTTTCACGATGATGTCTATGTGTGTGTGCGCGCGCGCGCCTGTGTGTGTGTGTATATGTGTGTATGTGTGTACGTGTGTACGTGTGTACGTGTGTACGTGTGTATGTGTGTATGTGTGTATGTGTGTATGTGTGTATGTGTGTATGTGTGTATGTGTGTGTGTGTGTCTGTGTGTGTGTGTGTGTGTGTGTGTGTGTGTGTGCGTGCGTGTGCGTGCGTGCGTGTGTGTGTGTGTGTGTGTGTGTGTGTGTGTGGATCCTCCTTGTATTTCGAACTTTTTCTGCAATGGAAATAGCCCATTAGATTTTGGTGAAATTCGGATTTACTAGAAACTCAAAATAGTTTTTCTTCGAAAAATACCTTTAAATGATATTTTTTCGAGATTAATGTTATTATAAAAATTAAAGATTATTAAATTTTCTATAGATTTGCATTAAGCATTATAGCTCCGGTGGCTCAATGGTTAGAGCAACGGCTCATGTCATGAGTGCCCTCGAAGCTCTGGGTTCGCCCTCTAAAGCATGGATGTGTGTGAATGTGAACTCTGTAGTTGGGATTTAATCCTGTTGAGGAGTTTAAAAAAGGTAGTTACTTGGATTTGATTAGACTATATTTTAAGAAATAAACTGTCAAAATTAGAGTAAAATTCGCTAATCCAAAAATGAGGATTAACTTAATCTTTTTTGTGACTCGGGCTGTAAATGGTGGGAAGTAGTGTTGGCCACACTAGATTTTTAATTTTATTAATTGGTTATATTTAAAAAATTTATCATAGTGTTATATAATTAGCTTTATAAGAAACAATTATTAATTCTAAAAAGCTTTGTATTTACACTTAACATATGACAGTTATTTAAATTTGGCGCTAGTACGGTTCATTCACAATAAACTCTTTCAATTTGCAGTTACAAAACCGGAAGCCTACTTTTAGTTTTTGTAATTCCCGCTTGATTTCTTCGTCACCACTTTCGAAATCTATTTTCTTTCGTGAAAAATATTTAGTAGTAAACAATTCCCAACTCTGTTAATAAAATATTTGTTGAAATAATTATAAACTACAATATATTAACATATATTTATTCAACATTATAATACGAACATAAAATATAGCATTATTTATCCCCATGTTTCTTTGGGATTCACAAATTTACCTATAAAAAATATACAGAATAATACATATTTTTCATTTTCCATATAAATAAATATCCTTACCATTTTTATCCTTACAAGCATCGCAGCAAACAGTTATCTGGATCATATTTGACCAAAGTTGATCCTTCGTGACACGTTTTTGCCGTTATACACTTTACTGTAGAACATAATGAGGCGCCGTTTGTTCCATTTATAAAAGTAACTAAATAAATTTATTTTACACTGATAAATAAAATTTCTTTCAATAAATATAATTTTTTTATTTGATAAATAAAATATTTATTGAGAAATAAAAATATTTATGATAAATAAAAATTTCCGTGTGAAAAATAAAAATCTTTATGATAAATAAATTTTTTGTGCGAAAAATAAAAATCTTTATGATAAATAAAAAAATTTGCGATAAATAAAAGTGTCTACGATAAATAAAACTTTTTGTTATAAATAAATATTTTTATGATAAATAAATCTTTTCGAGCAAAATATAAATGTTTCTCTGACAAATAAAAGTTGTATCTTTCAATTTATGACGATAGAAGGCGCTGACACAACAAGCTACCTAAAGCTAGGTCCTTACTATCTATTAGAAAACCTTCCGTCAACTGACCGTTAAAGTAATATAAATTTGTTAATATGAGGCTTGGACATCGAGCAATGGGTAAAAGGCGTTTATTATAGTTTATAGTATGCACATATACCGTAACCAAAACTACTGACCGTGCAACAGCTGATCATCAACTTATTTTTCTATGCGTTTTTGTATTATACTCTCAGACAGTTTTGGTTACGGTCTATGTGCAAACTATAATAAACGCCTTTTACCATAGCCTCCTTCACTTACCAAGCCGTGTTGTGGTAAGTTTGGCAACATTGCAGATGGTCCGGCTCTCAGCGACAGCTGTTTGTGTTTATGTGAGATCAGCTGTTTTAATTTGTGATATTCAATGTAAGTATAATAATTTGTTATTCATCAGATACATTGAACAATTAAAAACGATAATTATAATTAATACCCATAATTTAATTGGCATGTGATTCTAACAAAGAGTAAATTCTACAGATACATAACCTAATTTTTATGTCACTATATTTGTTATTTTATAGATGCCAAGACGGTGCTGTATACCTAGCTGCAACTCAAATTACGACAGCCAATTAAAGTTAAATAATGGGCAAATTACAACAACGTTTTCTTTTCCAAAATCTGAAGAGAAGAAAAATGCTTGGTTGAGTTCTATCCCAAGGAAAGATTGGACACCTACATCATCTACCGCAGTGTGTATTAAACATTTTCAAGATAAATATATAATAAAACATCAAAATTATAAAAATTCTAAAACTGGGCATGTTGAATTGTTATCTTTAAAGTGCCTTTTATTAACATCTGATGCAGTTCCTACAATTTTTGAAAATCTGCCGACCTATTTTACAAAAAAGCCAGCTATTACTCGCAAGGACCCTGAAGAAAGAAGAAAGAAAATATTACAAAAGAATGCCCAACTGGTAGAAAACTTTTTCAAAAACGATATTATTGAAAATTATAAAAAAAATGTATGTGACTTCTGTTAGCTGTATTGGCAGTGTAATTAGCGTATTGACTATGAGAAAGCAAATACAGTAATAGATTAACTCTAAACTCTAAACGTTTTTATTTATTATAGTAATGACAATTATATTTTTTTTATAACAAAAGAATATCTCATGATACAACTATGATACAATAATAATTCAAAAATGTAAAGTGTGAATGCTAACTTCTACACTCCTCCTCATTCACATAAGACCACATTTTTTACGAAGTATCTCAAGTCTTCTTGCTTGTAGTGGTTTCGTAAGTAAATCCGCCAGCATCAAATCCGTGGGACAATACTTGCACTGTACATTTTCCTTTACTACGAAATCCTTTACAAAACAATAACGTATGTCTATATGTTTAGTGCGATTAGACAACTTCTCTTCTTCAATGAGCTTCAGACAGCTTTGATTGTCTTCATATATCTTGATAGGACCTTGTACGGGATATTTCATGTCCTCAAGAGTATTTCGGATCCATAAAGCTTTCTGACATGCATTTGACAGAGCGATAAATTCCGCTTCAGTAGAGGACAATGCTACACATGACTGTTTTCGGCAAGTCCAATTGATTACAGCACCATTCATTAAGAATACGTACCCGCTGTTAGATTTACGGTCTGCTTTATTTTCAGCCCAATTTGTATCAGCATATCCAATGACGAATTCCTCAGTCTTTGCACTCCTCAGGGTTAATTTTAATTTCGATGTGCCAATCAGATATCTAACTGTACGTTTTAGCTCGTTCCAGTCACGCTGAGTTGGTTTGCTTACCTTTTGTGCCAGAATTGACACGCTTGATGAAATATCTGTTCGAGTGCTTACAGCTATATAAAGTAAACAACCAATCAATCTTTGGTAGTCTATATTATTGAGCAAAACATTAGTCTCGTCTTTCGATTTATAGTAGCATGGATCAAGTGGTACGTTTGATAATTTTGCATCTTTCAGCCCAAACGACTCTGCCACTTTGTTGATCTAACCCGTTTGTGAAATTTGGTAATATCCATCTGGAGCCTTTATAATTTCTAGACCCAAATAGTGTTGAATATCACTCAAATCATGCATTTCAAACTCCAAAGAAAGTAACTTTTTCACCAGTTCAATTCCTTCTTCTAGCTTACACGCTATAATTATGTCGTCAACATAAATGAGTACATAGCACCATTCATTTTTGTGATTTTTCATATATAAACATGAATCAGCTGTGCTTTGTGTAAAATCCGCTTTAATAAGTACTTCATGTATTGTCTGGTTCCATGATCTTGCTGCTTGTTTAAGCCCATATATGCTTTTCTTAAGTAAACAAACTTCATCTAGTTTGTTTTCATCCTCATAACCGGGTGGTTGTTTCATATAAATGGTCTCCTTTAACTTACCATTTAAAAATGCCGTTTTAACATCTAAATGCCGTACCAACATTCTTTGACTACCAGCAAGAGTCAACAAAATCCTAAATGTTGTTTGCTTTACAACTGGTGCAAACACTTGATCGTAGTCAGTCCCATACTTTTTCGAAAAACCTTGCGCTACTAACCTGGCTTTAAAACAGTGTTTTTCACCACCTACACCAGTCTTTAATTTATAAACCCATTTGCAACCTATTGCCTTTCGGTCACTGGGCAACTTGCATAGTATCCAGGTCCCATTTTTCTTCAAAGAATTCATCTCACTATCCATTGCTTTGATCCATTCATCCTTATCAACGCTGTCTAATACCTCAGCCAAAGTTTTTGGCTCAATCAGTTGAGTCTGAATCTTATTGATTTCTTCAATGAGTCGTGTTGGTGGTATCCCTTTATTTGCACGCTGTGATGGGCGCACGATTTCTTGCTCCAATGCTATATCTTCTTCAGCTTCATTGAAATCTTTGTTTACATGAATGTTTGTCGAAATATCTTTATTTTGCTCTTCTAAGTCTATCTTGATCTCAACAGACTCATCTTCTTCATTTTTCTCTTTTGTCAGTTTGGAATCAACATTTGCTTCTTGGTATAACTCTTCCACAAATTTTACATCACGACTTATCACAATTTTTTCTGTGCATGGATCATAGCACCTGTAGGCCTTTGAATGTTCATCATAGCCAAGGAAAATCATTGGTGCCGCCACATTGTCCAACTTCTTGCGTTTTTGCTCTGGAATGTGAACAAAACATTTACACCAAAAAATCGATAAATGTTTTATACTTGGCCTGATTGCATTCCATAACTCATAAGGAGTTTTGTCAACAACTCGAGTTTGAGTGCGATTTTGAATGTAGTTTGCAGTCTTCACTGCCTCAGCCCAAAATTTATGTGGGAGTTTTGCATCTAAGAGCATACATCTCGCCATCTCAATGAGGGCTCTGTTCTTCCTTTCTGCTACACCATTTTGTTGTGGTGTGTATGGCGCTGTATGTTGCTTTTGGATTCCTTCTTTACGCAGAAATTCTGTAACTTTATTCCCAACGTACTCTTCTCCTCGATCCCATCTAATTACTTTAGGCTTTCTTCCGAATTTGTTTTTCACTAATTCTACATACTCTTTAATTTTCATTTCCACTTCAGATTTATTTTCAAGTAGGTAAATAATTGTAAACCTGGAGAAATCGTCGATAAATGTGAGTATATAGCGTATACCGCTAGGTGAAATTGTCTGCATTGGTCCGCAGACATCCGTATGGATGAGGTCTAGTACTGCCATAGACTTTCCTGATGATTGTTTCGGAAATGTTAAACGTGTCATTTTACCTTTTACGCATGTTTCACACACGATTTGAATACCACAATCTTCTATTTCCAAGTCAATAACCATCTTGTTTGAGCTCATAGATTTTATTGCCTTCGGGTCTCGATGCTCAAAAATTCGATGCCAATAATGAATACACTTTGGCTTGTGTTCTTTCACACTATACGAGCACGGTATATGTTGTTGACGTAATTTGTATAATCCTGAATGCTCATCTGCAACTCCAATTTGTTTGTTCTTGTGTAATATTTCGCATATACCTTGATTGAACTTTACTTGAAAACCATTTTCTAAAAGTTTCGGAACTGAGAGTAAGTTTCCTTTAATATCAGGAGCGTAAAGAACATCGGAAACTGTGGCATTAGATTTTTCACCATTGTCATTTAAAAATTCGATTCTGCAGATGCCTTTTCCCAAAACATTAACTTCTGCACCATTTGCCACATTTACGTTATTATGCTCCCCATACTTTAAAGAAGTAAAATAATTTCTATCACTTACTATATGACAAGTGGCTCCTGAGTCAATAACCCAGCCTTCCGTCCCCTTTTTCGAAACCATAAATAAAAATTCTTCGGAATGCTCTACTTTATGAACTTTTTCACCCTTTATTTGCTGGTCTTTCTTTAAATTTTCAGATTTATTCTGCTTTTCTTTCCATGCTTTATATTTGACACAATCACGCTTTACATGACCACCTTTTTTACAAAAGAAACATGATATTCTTTTCTGTGTTGTTTTAAGTATCGTTTCTTTGTTTGTTTTGTAAATGTCATCCGCTTCTTGTTGACGATTAAATTCACTAAGCAATTTTGATTTAACCAAACTCAAAGTTAAATCCGCTTCCGGCCTTGTCTCTAACGCTGTAACAAGTGTATCGTAACTTCGGGGTAAACTGCTTAGCATCATTCCAACGACCCAACTATCATTGAGTTCTTCACCTAAATCAATTAACTTTTGAAATAAGTTTGTTAATTTTGCAATGTGTTCTTCCATATTATCATTTTCAGACATCTTTGTACAGCATATACGTCGAATCAGACATACTTTATTGCTCAACGTATCCTTCTCATGGTGGTTTTTGAGCGTACCCCATGCCTCTTTCGCTGTCTTTGAATTTCTGATATGACATAGCTGGCTGTCATCAACTAATAAACCAATCCATCCGCGAGCTTGATCGTCACGCATTTGCCAATTAGCAATTTCTGCAGCATTTGCACCATTGGCCGCTGCCTCAGGCTTAACTTCATTCACGACACTCCACAACTTTTCTCTCATTAGCAGCATTTCTATGCGATATTTCCATGTGAAATAGTTCTCGCCATTCAATCTTGTAATGCTTAGTTTTGCTTCTGCCATTCTTCATGATATTAATTGCATAAAGAACTCTAACTGAAAAAACGAAACGTCTTAAAACGTTCCCGCCAAGAACTTTACCTTCACTTTCCTTATTTTATTTACTACTTTATTCTCACTTCGTGTTCACACTGGGCCCATAACCTGTTAGCTGTATTGGCAGTGTAATTAGCGTATTGACTATGAGAAAGCAAATAAAGTAATAGATTAACTCTAAACTCTTGACGTTTTTATTTTTTGTAGTAATTACAATTATATTTTTTTTTTATAACAAGAATATCTCATGATACAACTATGATACAATAATAATTCAAAAATGTAAAGTGTGATTGCTAACTTCTACAACTTCACGAGTCGTATAAAGTGTTTAGAAAACTGGAATCACAAAATAACTGAGTGTGGTGTTTGGTTTTATAGTTTAAACATTGATGATGGAGTGAATGTTTGTGATTTAAAAGTGAATTGCAGTGTAATGGTATCAAATAATTTAGAGGTGAAAATTTTCGTTGGAGAAAAAGAAATTTCAGCCTATGATTTAAATAGGATTTTGTCTTCAAATCTAATATTAGGAAGGTGGTCACAAATTGAAAATATTTTATCAAGGTATAAAAACGAAAAACAAAACACTTCTTTTGATTATTGTATAAAGAAAGCAAATTTATTATTAGAACAAAGTTTGTCTCTCATTGAAAATCATTCAAATAAGAATAATTTAGAAATAATAGTTGACCAGTTAAAATTGTTGCAGTTAAAACAAAATCGATATCGACCGGAAACTGTTATTTTTGCCTTTTTGGCATACTCTTATTCTCGTGCATGTTACAGTTTCTTAAAACAGTACTTTATTTTACCCCATGAAAGATATTTAAAACAAATTTCTAGTTCGTTTAACATTGGTCTTGATAATACCTATCATTATTTAAGTAAAATTTCTAAAACCTTGTCTGATAGGGAAAAATATGTCTGTTTATTAATTGATGAAATATATGTCAGCAGTTGTCTTACTTTTAAATCAGAAACTATTGTAGGTCAGGAATCTAACTCAAACGAACTAGCAAAAACTGTACAGAGTTTTATGATTTCGTCAGTATTTGGAAATTCGAAACATATTGTTAGATTGCTTCCAGTATGTAATATGTCCGGAGATGAATTACAAAGGGCAACAAATGAAGTCATTCAATTTGTGCAAAAACTTGATTTTAAAGTAGTTTTAATAATAACTGATAATAACAGAACTAACCAAAAAATGTTTTCATTGATGTCTAATAATGAATATTTTAATAATCCAACATTTGAAAATTTAGTTATATTTTTAACATACGATTCTGTTCATATTTTCAAAAATATTAGAAATAACTGGCTCAATACTAAGGATAGTTTCAAAACATTTATTTATCCAGATTTTGAAGATAATAAAATTCGAGAGGCTTGTTTTCAACATTTACGAACATTTCAAAAACAAGAAGAAAATTTGTTAGTGAAAAAATGTTACAAGTTAAATAAAAAAAGTTTATATCCAACAAATTTTGAAAGACAAAATGTTAAGTTAGTTGACAATATTTTTCACTCCTCAACAATTGCAGGACTACAGACTGTGCCAGAATATGAGGGTACAGTTGAATTTTTACAAATCATTAGGCGATGGTGGGATATTGTTAACACAAAAAACATTTTGAAAGGTACGATTAAAAGAAATCAATGGTCATCTCCAATTACTGATTTGCATTGTCCTCAGATATTTTTTCTGCAAAAATTTCTATTATGGTTAGAAAAATGGAAGTTAATGGCTGCAATAAATGGTGCTGGTTTAAGTGTAGATACTTTTAACGCAATTTATCGTAATACTTTGGTTATAACTAACTTCAGTAAATATGCTTTTGAAAATTTCAACATTAGTTACATATTGCTGGGGAAATTACAAACCGATAATCTGGAGAAACGGTTTGGACAATACAGATATCTCTCTGGTTGTAATTATAAAGTTTCGTATAGAATAAAAAATATTTTTAACTGTTTAAATAAAACTAAGTTGTCGTTTATGGATGTAACTTGCGATGTAGAAACTGTTTCTTTCTACTTGTGATGAAGAATTAAATAATAATTTTTCCGAATTTTATTCCGTTCTTGATTCACAATATCTTAATCAATGCGAACTTGAATCGTCTACACAGACTTATGTAGGTGGATATGCAGCACATGCAGTTGCTACCAAAATGACTTGTAATCTTTGCATAAACATTATTAGAGTTTCAAAAGGGGAACTAACAAATGACAAAAATTCATATTTTGATTTCCTACAAAGGGTGGTCAACAAGAAATGGAATAAGTAATTTTTACATTTTTATATATATAAGTAAATTATACTAATATAGTAGAAATGAATAAGCAGAAGACTCACGTCATCGACCTGAAAAAAACCTTATAAAATGAAATATAACTTATAGAAATTATTGGGTGTTATTTATTTTTTTAAAAAGAGGGAATAAAAAAATACTTGTATTAATAAACGTATATATTAATGAAATTTACCTTCATATCAAAGTCAATCCTTATTCCTTTTAGGAAATATAAAATTATTTGAAATAATTGTACTTAATTTTCGTATCATAACGGTAGCACTACTGACAATGTCCATGTTTACATTGAATTTAAAATTGATCTATATCGATCCTGTCCCTGTCACTTGATTGACAGGTGATTGTCAACGCATCTCATCCAGGCACAAGTGACTTGAATTAATATAAATGATTGCAATGTGCAAATATCAAAGTAGTTATGTAGTATTGTTTTGCTAAAAATATATTGAACTGTCAATAAAATAAAATAAATCGTTCTAGTTTCTTCTTAGGGTACGTTCCACTTGGCGACCACAACGCTCGCGACCACGACCACGAATTTTCCCGTTCCAATTGCTTGTAAACGCCGCGGTCGGGAACGCAAGTGGAACGGCTTGTGGTCGTTGGTGAACAACAAGATGGCTGCTGCTGCCATTGGCGCGTTGATGTGGCGTAGAACTAAATAAAAAATTTATAAATCTGATATGACCAATGTCATAACCTTCCGTCAATTCTATATAATTTATTCTGTCTTTATAATATTTTATCTCTCAATACATTAAATATAAAGAAAAAATGCAGGCAAATCGTATGGAGAATAAAATATTCTTTGATAATTATAATAACGTAAACTATTAAAAAATGATATTTAACTTCCACGGGTGACCAAAATCTATTCAAATCTTCATAATATGAAATAATAGAAATATGAAAAAACTGTAATTTTTGGAATTGTAGTACTGGAATTTTTGAATCCGAAAGAATCGTCACGCACACATGAAGGTAAAAATGAAACTTTTTATGTGAACATTTTTAAAAATTGCGCGCATAATGCCAAACGACCGCAACGACCCATGCTGTTGGGATGAGCCGGAGCCTCCGAGATACGACGAGCCTACAACTGGCGCGCGTGACGTCACACTAGTGGCCCAACTTTTGTACAGTGTTTAATGGGAGATACACAGTTTTTTTTAAAGTATTGCGAAAACTGTGGCAGACATGAAAAAATGTATATAAACAATATTATAGATCATAAAATTATTTATCAAAATGCGTTAACAGAACATATTTATATTCTGTAGTTTAGCTGTAGGAAGCGTATAAAATAACAAGGTCAGATGACACATCTTAACTTTTTTCAAAATTTTGCGAAAACTGTGACAGATATAAAAAAAATGTATATAAACAATATTAGAGAACATAAAATTCTCTAACAAAGTGTGTTAGTATAAAACATTTATGTTAAGTCACTTGGCCGCAGGAAACGCATAAAATAATATATGTAAAGATACATATTGACTCTTTGTTTTCCCACTTAGAAATTTGTAAAAATTCTGCCTGTTTCGGTGCTAGAATGTAATTACAAAATAAAAATAAACGTAAATAATTGAAAACATTTATTTTTACCAAAATAAGCCACAGGGAACTTGAAAATTAGAAATAAGTTACAATTTTGACTTGATTAAAATATAATGCATAATTATATAAAATAAAACACTAATATTAAACTAGAAAACCAAATAAATATATATTCTAAACAATGATAATTACAAACATTAAACTTTATAAATAAATACAAATAAAATAGAATTTTTTAGAAATATTACCTACTTAATAATAGAAAACTGCGAGAAACAGTGAAAAATAGAAAAGTTTATAAATATAAAACTGGTACAATACATAATTAAATTTGAAATACATAGAAATATTTCATATATAGACTAGGAAATAATTAAGGAAATTAAGAAAAATTTCTAAGTTTTCTTTTTTTACTTGTAACTTCTTTCATAGCATCATTTTTTACTTTAGTGTAATTATTTAGTAGAATATTACTAAATGTACTTATGCTTTTTTTCGAAAGTGTTAGTATAAGAGTACTAGCCTAAGCTCGGCTTCGCCGAGTTTACCCTAGGGCTCCGCCGATAGTGTTTTATAATAGTTTATACGTACATCCAATCTGTCTACGCACAATTTAAAACCAAAGTGGTAACGCTAACAGTCTTGTCAGATACCCCAATTCCCCCTTCTATGAAACGAATTAACTTTATGCATAAACCAAAAGCCAATCAACCTGTCATAAATTTCCACACTTGTGTCTAAAAGTTCGTAATCAGACCTCTTATTTGATACCAAACACGACATATTTCTAGCACCTTTATACAGAAACAAAAGCCGACCGAGATGTCTATTTGTTGACACTTCTATGTTATAGCCCTGCAGAAAAAAATTCACTTGATCCTAATCGCGACATGGTTCTGACAACTTTATGTGAAAAACAAAAGCCGGTCAAGTTGATGTCAAAATTTTGAAAGTTCTATTGTTTAGCCATGCAGAAAACTTTTCATTTAATACTAAACAGGATATACAGGTGTTTCATATAAGAGTGCAAGGCGTTGGAGTATGAATTCTGATACCAAAAGGGGGAAAAATCCCAATAAACATTGGTGCTATAACGCTGACTAACAGAGATACCCAGGATTTTATTTTTTTTTAAAAAAACAGGAAATAGGTTAGTTTTATTTATTTTATATTGGGTCATAAATAATTCTTTATAAAAAGAATCCCAGAGCAAGTGTTCAAAATGAAAGCCATTACATTCAATAAATAAATCAGTATTATTTAAAAATACTACGGTAAATTATTAAAATATTACATTTTTATTAAATACAGAGAGCTTGGCAATACTTTTTTGTATTAGAAATATTATCAAAATATTAAATAACAGGTGTAATAATTAAATAATTATCGGATTGAAATGAGTAGAATTTTTAATTAATTAAATCTCATTTAAATTTTAAATGAATTAAACAAATGCCATCAGCCAACTATTTTCTATTTCAGTATTACGCTTCATTTAAGATAAATCCTCGGTATCTCTGTTATGAAGCGTTCTAGCACCAATGTTTATTGGATTTTTTTTCATGTTGGTGTCTAGAATTTATACTCCGAAGCCTTACATAGTTAATTGAAACACCCTGTATTTCTGACAAATTTATACGAAAAACAATAAATGTTTTCTCAGGGACTGTCATAGAGAATTGTCAAAAATACGACAGCTCGATCGGCTATTGTTTTTTTTTATAAAATTGTCAGTAATATTTCGGAAATGTAGTATCTATAGCTGAGTGCACGATGTATAATGTATTACAAAGAATGGCTAAATAAACCGGGTTAGTTCATACAGTATGCTGCTAGATGTCAGGTTTTTTGCGATCCGGTTTTTACAAATATTTAAAATAGTAAATTATTCCTATATAACGCACAATATTTTATATTTTCAATACATTACCTTTTATCTTTTGTCAGTTCTATGTATGTATTTTGGACAAATTCCATACAGAAGGCTTCTATATTTTCAGTAAAATTATAAAATAAACATTATGTCATGTAATTGACACTGACATCTTTCAATCAGAATTTTCTTAATCGTAGTACCTGTTTCTATGGTTATAGCATGGCTGGCTGCTACAACATCGCACATTTTGGCACCTTAAAAAGACTATGGCCCGTATTTTTACATCTTAAAGTAGCGCTACTTTTGAAAAATCGCTACTTCAACTGTTAAATGTCAACTTTAACATGAAAATTAGAGATATAAAAATAAATTAAATTGTAAAAAGCATTTATTTCAAATGTCATAGGTTTCATTTACAAAAATATGAAACCTATTCTTATCTATTCATAAAATAAAATAAATAAAAAATCGAAATAGCGCTACTTCTGAAGTAACGTTACTTCAAGAGGTGAAAATTCGGGTCTATATCTTTTTATTTGATCCATACCCTGTTGTGCATCCTATAGCACAACATTTTCTATTTAAACACGAACTTATTTTAACCGCAACCGGCACACTGCGGCACATCAACTTGCCAAACGCCTGTCAAATGGTAACGGGTCGCGTTAGCGTCTTTTGTACCAGCTAGTTATGTCAACGCATCTCGTGCTCTCACCTATAGATACTACACCGTGGTAGGAACTGATTAAAACATATAATAAAATGTGCATTTTATGCGAGCAAACATGACAAAATGTCCCAATTACAGGATAAATATAAACATAATACAGGGTGCCCATTTTATATGTTCCCGCCTAAAATTTTAAGAAGAAGCAAAACCAAATACATTTCATAAGCCACTTGATTAATATTAGTATTTTAAATCGAATAATCACAGTAGGTATAAGAGCAAAACAAAATTTTAAAAACCAACTCACTTATGAAATATATCATGGATTGCCTAAACATGAATTTTCAGGCGGGAACTTTTAAAATGCGCAGCCTGTATTAGTAACATGTATATGAATACACAATACTAAATTTAAAGATAAAAATAAATCAAACAAAACTAAAAGATGTGATATTTAAATTCTAGAGTAAACAGTTTACAAACTGCAGAAAAGTAAGTACTTACATTATATTAGATCTGAACTTTTACAACGAATTTGAAAATATATCAATAAAGTTTGGATTGTTAATACGGGGATAGAATGCAAAAATCATAAGATGACTTTTCTGGCACATGCTGTATGATTATGTAATTTAAAAGATTTTTTATTAGTGCGATACAATAATTGGGAATAAAATTTTTTTAATATAGATAATTTTAACGTAATATAAGAAAATAAAATACAGATTAAATTCTGTACCGTTTTAAGATAGATATCGAATTATGTATAATCTGAAATAATTTTAAACGTAATGTAAGATAATGAATTACAAAAAAAGAACAGATTAAAACATACTATCTAAAATTATTGAATTGTCTTGTTCCAGATTTTATGATTTTCCTGTAGTATTTAATTTTTATTCTTGCCTCTAAATACGTATTAGATATTGTACATGTGTTCTTTGTCGATTGTGATGTTTATTATGTCTTTCTCAGCCTGACATTGTTAAATCTATTTACAAAATAAAATATATAAATTAACAATAAACATACGTCTTAAAATAGGTAAAATAGGTATAGCCTTTCTTCATTTTGTACAGAGTTCCTTTATGGTGCCCTCATTCCTTATTTTTATTTTTTTATTCTGTAGTGTTTAATCCTTTGTGCTGTGTTTAGCACCAAATCTTTTTGGGTTACATTTAAACACGTATATTCTGTTTTGCATGTTTACTTCCAGACTATGTTTTTAGTATTGATACGACATGCATAATTTGTCATTAATATATTAAATATGACATGACAATGTTTATCTTTTTAATTTTGTACAACGATTGTGATATTATTCCTACCTTTCTGATCCTTTTCGACGTGTTTCCTTATACATTTTCCAAAATTCTATTTACAAAATAAAATATGTAACATAATAATAAACATGGCTTAAAATCATTACATATATAAATGAATGATTAAGTGTTAGCCCTGAAAATAAGAATATTAAAACACATTTATCACCCAAACCAGTATATTCAGTATTAATACAAAAAAATGACAAATCTAGATGACCGTCGCCTGGCCGAACCCGGTCACGTGGAATCCTCCTCCACGCCGTGATTATTTCTGCAAAAGAATTAGCACATGAGAAATACTCAGTGAGGAGGCAATCATTCACATAATACACGAGCATCCACCACAAAGCAATGTATCGAGAAATCACACAAACAATAACGCACGTATGCAACAGAATCCAATTTAGCAGGGAAAATGGATAAGTTACCGTATGCGAAACGCATACACCTGCTACTCAATAGCAGTGTGGCCCCGGACTTACGCGTACATACTCAACTGTACCTGCCATTACCACCCTGGCACCGGTCTTACGCGTACGTATACTCAACTGTACCTGCCCCTGCCAGACTGAGCGGTGTGGTTTATCCCGGCACCCAAATATGGTTACACAACCAACCTTGCCATTACCACCCATGGGAATAGGGAGCTACCCTAACCCGAATTCCGCTCAGGTGCTGATGACCCTAGTGGACTTACTTCGGCCTTAGGGGCATAGTTACAAAACCAGGATAAAACCATCCCTGCCGTACCCACGCGGTCAATCAGCGAAACCCACGAGGCTAGCAATCGTGGACACATAGATCGCATTCCTGGTTACCCTTATCAGCTCTCTCACCACACCTGGAGGCTCTACCGGGCGCGACCGTTCACACAAGGATTAGGATAAAGGACAACGCAGTAAAGAAAGAGTGTAATCATACAAGTCCGTACACACATGTTGGCAACTACGGGCAGTACCGCTAGTTACTACGGACCCTCTGCCGCTTCGGTGGTGATCCGGAAACAATCCTCTTAACCAATTATATCAGATCACTACAGCCCTAACTGCTGCTACCGTTGGCGACCACAGATGTGGGTCATTACAGCCTTCCCTGCTGCTACGCTGGCGACCCCGTGTCCACGCGAGAGGTCACTACAGTACACCGTACTGCTCGCACACAATCATACACATGCTAGATTAACTCTCTCACCTGAATCACTACAATATCGATGTTCTCACACTGAAATCTAGAAATAAACTGAAATAAAATACGTGAATACCAGTATCATTAAATGTAGCTCTTATCCAACAGCATCGGTTACGTACCTAAATAGCTAATTAGAGACAAAACATAATAAATTTAATAAAAATAATCTTACGCAAAATAATTACTGTGACACATATACCTACCTTGTTAAATTCATCATCTTTTCTTTAATTATTACATATTATTTAAACATTTTATTGCTTTTAAAAGGAAGAAAACTGATAATTTGTCATCATTGACATTGACATAACAGCGTTTATCGTCTTAAATTTTCAAGGAAAACTGTGATCGTTACTGTGAAAAATATTGTTTAGTTAGAAATATTTGTTTTTTACCTAGTTACTTATGACACATTTGGTAACACTGTCCAAGTACATATGAACCGTCAAATTTTAGAATTTTTAATTAAAATGGTTTTGGCCTTTTTTACCTGTGCGGATATAATTGCCCATTCTCAAAATTTATAATTATGAATTAAACTTCTTTCAAATTGTCTCCATTTCATAAATATTTCCATTTAAAGGTTCAAAATGACATGACAAACATGGCGTTCTTCGTCTTAAATTTTCAAGGAAAACTGTGATCGTTACTGTAAAAAATATTGTTTCTGTCCCAATTTTCAATCTTTAATAATTTTTTACTCGAAAACTATGCATCCTACAGAAATTCGTCCCATTAGAAGGGCCCTGAAGCCAATCATTTCCTACAATTTGATTTTATGAAAATCGGTCGCACCGTTTAAGCTGTAGCCTTGTCTAAAGTTAAGCGATCGTCGTGATTAAAGAAAATATATATATATATATATATATATATATATATATATATATATATATATATATATATATATATATATATATATAGAACTATAGATAGTGAATCTGATCGTTTAGTATTACGACTAGCGTAACCTCGGCTTCGCCGAGTTTTCCCTAGGGCTCCGCCGATAGTGGTTCATGATGCCCACGCAACATGCCCACTCAAACTGCCCACGCAACATGCCCACCCAAATTGCCCACGCAACATGCCCACCCAAACTGCCCACGCAATATGCCCACCCAAACTGCCCACGCAACATGCCCACCCAAACTGCCCACGCAACATGCCCACGCAACATGCCCACCCAAACTGCCCACGCAACATGCCCACCCAAACTGCCCACGCAACATGCCCACCCAAACTACCTACGCAACATGCCCACCCAAACTACCCACGCAACATGCCCACCCAAACTGCCCACGCAACATACCCACCCAAACTACCCACGCAACATGCCCACCCAAACTACCCACGCAACATGCCCACCCAAACTACCCACGCAACATGCCCACCCAAACTACCCACGCAACATGCCCACCCAAACTACCCACTCAATCTGCCCTAAAGAGCCCCACACACTCCTTTATTTGTGTACGGTTTAGGTTTAGATCGTACTGGTAAAGCTGTGCGAATAAAACACGCTGGACTGCCAACCCAAATACTACCAGTTTCTTTTTGTCAGTTTTGTACAATCTATTTACAAAATAAAATATAAATTAACATATCTTAAATTAATACACTGACCGGCACAGAAAACAATCCTTGACATTCTCTCTGTACACTGTACACTTTGTCCTCCACGGTCTTTCTTGTCGTTTATGCTTTTCCTACATTTCTCGTCCATTTCGTCGTTTAATAACCTCGAACATTTTCAACAATCTATTTACAAAATAAATTATAAAATAAGAATAAACATATCTTACATTCAAAGCGTACCTACCTTACGTCGTTTAATTCTCACATTCTTTTCTTCAATTTTAAACCGATTATTTTCTGTAGTTCAAATTTGTCATTAACATATCAAATGTGACAGAAGACAGTATTTATCTTTTTAATTTTACACATGTATTCTTCGTTCGATTGTGAAACTCTTCTAGTCTTTATCAACGTTTTCGTAGTTTTTAGTAACTTCTGACATTTCTTAAAACCTATTTACAAAATAAAATCTAAATTAACAATAAATATTGCTTAAATTCATTACGTATACCTACCTCGTTTAATTCATATTCTTTTCTTCAATTTTACACAGTATATTTATTTATATTTAGCATTGAAATGGTCGACAACCCATACGACATTCATAATTTGTCATTATTGACATTGACATCATGCCAAATTTTACACATGACAGCATTTTTATCTTCTAAATTTTTACATGTATTCTACGATCCATTGTTTAATTTTACGTTTAATAATTTTTTACTCGAAAACTATGCATCCTACAGAAATTCGTCCCATTAGAAGGGCCCTGAAGCCAATCATTTCCTACAATTTGACACAAATTTCATGAAAATCGGTTGCACCGTTTAAGCTGTAGCCTTGTCTAAAGTTGGGCGATCGTCGTGATTAAAGAAACTATATAACTATAGTGAATCTAATCATTTAGTATTAAGGACTAGCCTAAACTCGGCTTCGCCGAGTTCAGCCTAGGGCTCCGCTGATAATGTTTTATGATAGACTATACGTACATCCAATATGACGGATGACAATGTTTATCTTTTTGTATATGTACTCCGATCGATTGTCATAATAATTCTGCCTTTCTGATCCTTTTCGACGTGTTTCTTTATTCATTTTCCAATATTCTATTTACAAAGTAAAATATATAATACATTAATATAACACATGGCTTAAAATCATTGTATATACCTACCTCGTTAATTTTATCATCTTTTCTTTAATGTTACATATTATTGAAACATTTCTTTGCATTTAAAAGTATGAAAACCGATAATTTGTAGTCATTGACATTGACATACCATATGACATGACAGCGTTTATCTTCTTGAATTTTTCAATGAGAACTGTGATCATTACAGTGACCTACTGTTTCTGTCCCAATTTTCAATCTTTAATAATGTTTTACACAAAAACTATGCATCCTACAGAAATTTGATCCATTAGAAGGGAGCTGAAGCCAATCATTTCCTACAACTTGGTACAAATTTTACGAAAATCGGTCGCTCCGTTTAACCTGTAACCTTGTCTAAAGTTTGGCGATCGGCTTTTTGATTAAAATATATAACTATAGTGAATCTGATCGTTTAGTATTAGGATAATTGTAATTTATTTCTAATTTTCAAGTTCCCTGTGGCTTATTTTGGTAAAAATAAATGTTTTTCAATTATTTAAACAAAGAGTCAATATGTATCTTTACATATATTATTTTATGCGCTTCCTACGGCTAAATGACGTAACATAAATATTTTATATTAACACACTTTGTTAGAGAATTTTATGTTCTATAATATTGTTTATATACATTTTTTCATATCTGCCACAGTTTTCGCAATACTTTGAAAAAACTGTGTATCTCCCATTAAACACTGTACAAAAGTTGGGCCACTAGTGTGACGTCACGCGCGCCAGTTGTAGGTTCGTAGTATCTCGTAGGCTCCGGTTCAACAGGAGGCCTATTCTATAACTTTTACCAATATTGATACGCGCTCAATATTGGTAAATTTCCCAGCGAATATCGTCGACCACCGGCGGTTATAACCGATTTGCGAGACATTACGTCATACCCAGCGGTGAATTCGAGACGGGATTCCAAGCACGCATGGGATCTTGGAATTGTGTTATCCAGATCGAAGCTGTCATTTGTTTCGGCGCCATCATTGAATCGTTTAACTTTCGACTATGAATTTTTTGTGTTGATTGAATTTAAGTAGCTTTTAATTTCTTCTTTATGTAAGATTTGTAATTATTATTTTATTTTAACATGAATTTGTTTATACTTGTTGAAGACAAATCGGCAATGTACGATAACTAAATTTTAATCAAATTTCAGATTGAATAAGAATGCCAGTTGGTATGTTATCGACTATTCATCTCTTCTTTTGTATATCGGTAAACGGATCTAGCGAATTCCTACACAGTTGAGCATTTAATAAGTAATATTACTTATTAAATTATTTGACGTTAAGATAATACAAATTTTTTACAATTTTATACTGATGTCATTTAATTTTTTAACAGTAGAAAGCTATCAACGCAGTGTTAAAACCAACTTGCTGGCATGTAAAATCCAGCCATTTTGTACTTTAGATTTTGCGTATCTATCGCAAATTTCCACAAAAGCGATAAAAAGATAAATGACGCGAAGAACATGTACAAATAACTTTATAGGTAGTTGGAAAGAATTTTGTTAACAAAGGGAAAAGCGAAAGTAGTGATTTAGATTTACTTTGTTTCGAAAGATAAAAAGGTATGATTCCTATTAGACTTTGAGGATATGTATTCAAAACGAACATTTACTTTTATCATTGTTCCAAATATCCGCCAACGGTGCAACAACACCCGTTGTAACAGTTTCGCTAACTTTGGTGCATCAAGAAATCGGTGTGGAGTCTAGCCAAGGAGTTGGCTAAAGAAGTGGCGAACATGAACAAAGAATTGAATAATGCTATTATAATTCTAAAAAGAATAGCTGTGACGGTAGAAAGCATAAATGAAAAGCTATAATACATATGAAAATAAAGAATACCTGTATATGAATTGTTTTTCTTGTCATTATTTTTTTACATCCCTCTTTTACTTTTGCAAAGTAATTAATAAATATCGCATAGTTAGTTGTACATAATTATTATGCAATAACAAAATTACGTAATTATATGCATATGTTATAAAGCTGTTCCCATTAATTAGATTCATTAGATATAAAATAATTTCATGAGTTACTCTAAAAGTCTAAAGGATATTGAACATACATATTATAATATGTATAAAGTACTATACAACTTAGAACTAGAAAATTCCTTTGTTAATTTGTAAATATCGGATTTGAATATATTGCCAATCCATTCTCAAATTACCAACAATATGGGGACACTAAAATTACTAGTATAATCCCCATATCTATCGTTGGAGAGGGGGAAAATCAAACGATGACGTATACCAAGATCAAGATCTTGGTAAAGTTACTAAAGTTATAGAATAGGTATCCAGACCATTTTAAAAAATCTTAATGGCTACGTGTTCTGTTAAGAAGTATACATAATATGATGTGGATAGAGCTGTGTGAAACGAATGTTTGCTGATAAAATTTATTTTTAGATATTAATTTATCCTTATAGCCGTGAACTTATTTGGATTGACGTATTTTGTTTTTGATAAATATTTTAACACGTCTTGTGATAGTGATTTTAAAGCAATGTCGTTGACCGTTCGCTGGAGCTGTTAATGACTATGAGTTTTGCCCAGGAATACATATTATGTGTTAGAGCTGTGTGTGTGAAACGAATATTTTTAAATATTAATTTACCCTTGAACCATGAACTTATTTCGATTAACATATTTTGTTTTTGATAAATATTTTAACACGTCTTGCGACAGTGAATTCTAACAAAAAGTTTGTTAGCTAATAAATTTAACTTCAAACTTGGTTGCTAATAAAAATGATTATAACATAAATTTTTAATAAAAAATAGTAAAGAGGATTGTATAAAAATTTAATTTATATAATTGAGAAACATGCATCTATTGCATATGGCAACAAATTTCCGAGGAAGATTTAAGTGATATATTAAATATAAAAGATATATGTATAGAAAATATGTGGAAAGAACTTTCTATAAAATTTAAACTGCACCCAAATGTTATATTAAAATTACGTTGTGTGGAACATTATAATTTACCAATACATAAAACTCATATTGAAGTGTGAAGTTAGCAACGATTTTTTAGCGACGGAAACGATTCTGATCACTATTCATGAAGACGCATACACGTTAATATAATGGAATTATCGATATTTATACTTGGCGAATGTCATAGCAATATAAATTTGGCAATTGATTTATACCGAGCGGTATCCTAATTTGAGAACTCCACGTCGAAAAACAATGAATTTATTAATTATAATTATGCATCATTTATTCTGTCACTAAATTTTAATAGCCTCCTTGTAATTAGTGTAATGTTTAAAATAAGTATTAATAAAAAAGTATTAAAATTTTGTATTAAATTATGGTTTTTTCCACTATGTACTACAATTTTTTATGACCGTAAATAACTTCTTAATTTATAATTTTAGACCACTTATTACTTAATACTTTCTTAAAGGGTATCTAATTTACTATCAAAATAAATAAATAAATATATATAAGGTGTTTCATTAAGAAATATAAAGTTACATATTGTTACGCTTAAACGGAGCACCCTGTATACAAATGCATATGGTACGTACATAGACAATAATATATCATATAAATTATATTTGAAGAGTTTTTCTATTTGACTTAAAATAAAAGAGTTATAAAGAGAGGACAGACCGATGAATCAGCCTGTATATACAGGATGTTTCCTTTAAAACAACCAGCGCTTTTTTGGGCGAACTAATAACTTTAGAAAAAAAATTATATACAAGAAATGATCAAGAATAAGGGGCTAATTTATTAATAATAACAAACCGAAAATTCGACCAGTGGTTGTCAAACGGCAGAACAAAATTATATTTTTTTAAATGGTATCCTATATAATTTTTAGCCCATTAGATAGAGATTTTTTTTCTGATTTCTACGATATAAATATTTAAATAATAAATTAAATAAATAATTATTTCGAGAAAAATGGTATTAAAAATAATCATATAATATTACAGTAGGCTATGCAATATACGTCTGTTGCCTACTTACGCTAGTAGTAAACCTATTTTTTATTACATTATTTTTAGTTTTTAATACCATTTTTCTCGAAATAATTGTTATACAACCCTATGCTATATTTACATCGTTGAAATCAGAAAATAATATTCTATTTAAAGGGCTAAAAATGATATAGGGTGCCATTTAAAAAATATAATTTTGTTCTACCGTTTGAGAACCACTGGTTAAATATTAGGTTTGTTACTATTGATACATTATCCCTTTATCCTTGATCATTTTTGGTATAAAACATTTTTCTCTAAAGTTGTTAGTTCGCCCAAAATAGTTGTTTTAAAGGAAACACCCAGTATATCTGGCAATCTCGTTATCGTCACTGATAATAAAATTATCAAAGGAAATGACAAGGAAAACATATACAATATTGACGAGGAAAACAAATACAAAAAAGCATTTTATTACAACTAGTATAAATAGATGAAGAAGTAAGTAAATATTTTTACCCATCATTTTATAGTCGGTTAAACACCATGCTGATATTAATTTTTTTGTTGATATTGAGTGCAACCGCCGAATGGAGTCCAAAATGTACGGCTTGTGACTGTTCGGTGACAGAATTTACTGCTAATAACCATAAATTTACGAATTTGAAAACCGCACAATGTTTTGGGATAAATAGTATGACATCAGTGCCATCAGATTTTCCTACAGAGATACAGTTTATTAATATTAATGGTAAGTCACTTTAAATAATATCATCCACGACGTCTTACCGCCCGCCACCTAATAGTAAAGGGGGTATTCCTTTTTGTTTTATTATTTTACATCCCATTACCATAGCTATAATAAAGAGGATTATATATTTTCAAGTATTGCTTTATGTATGTGACTAAAAAATATAAAATTAATCAGTGAGTGAACACTTTCGAATCATTACTTATAGTTTCACAGCTTTGACAGATTTATGTTAGCTCAAAATTAATTTGACAGTTTTAAGTCCCCAGTATTAATTAAGCAGTTTTTGCGGCATTAATTTGTCGCATTAATATCAACAGTTTTTAAGTCAGCTAAAAATAATTTGACCATTTTTAACACTCCCAATAATTTTTTTGACATCTTTGGTAGTTTCTAAATCACCAGCAGTTAATTTGTCAGTTTTTAAGTCCCTTAATAGTTAGTTGAGAGACTTGGCACTTGGCAGTTTTCAATTCCCCAGAAATAAATTTGACTGTTTTATGTCTCCCAGAAATTATATTGTGGCCAGCAGAATGCATATTGCTATTTTAAACATGGTATTGGCGGGAGGTCATGTGCTGGCTACATCCGATTTTTTGTTCATATTATTAAATTCAAAATTATATGACAATAAAAATTTTAACAATCGTTAAAGTTCGTTTGCGATATTTGACAATTAATATTTTTTGACATTTACGACCAACAAAAAAAAATTGTACAGCACTCGATTGAGCTATTAATTAACTCTTTTGAGTGTTGTAATAGCTTAGACGCAAAATAGAAAAAATATTTTTAACAATTTCGTACACAATCACAAAGGGTCAGTTGTATAAAATGTTGTTAGCTGATAACTGGCTATATCATGTAACACATCACTTATATTAAACAGCGTTGTTACGTATTTTGACAAATGTAACAAGTGATACTAAGTGTTTTTCCTCACAGCCACATATTTTGATTGGATAACATTGTTAGCTATGTCGATTATTATAAGCGATGTGACATATGATACAGCCGTATGTGTTTAACTGCATTTTGCAACAATGGATACGTATACTATTCTAATCGTATAGGTACTGGATCACTACTAAAAATTACTTAAAAAAATCTTCATAATAAACATGTTTATGCATTTTAAAGGTGAAGTATTTATAATGTATTTACATTATCTATTTAAGTATCCCCAAGAGACTTTTTTTATTGATATTTACACTATTTTAATTACTACTAAGTACAAGTATATTTGATGAAGTGCTTAAAAATAAAGTATTTCAGGCAGTCCCTTACGTACTTAAATGACCAATTAAGTTTGGTGTTCTACTTATACTGGTACTGCTCTTATGGTATAAATGCATTAAGTACTGGCCAGCTCTGGTATAAACGTGATATACTTTGTTTTTCATAATCTTCAGAGGAGTTGGATACTCAAGCTACCGGTATGATGGTGTAAAGCAATTGCAGCAAACCACGTCGAACACCCGAATCACTAGAATTGTCCTTAACATGGAGTACTGCAATAAATTCACATACAGTTAATCTACTAAACACACTCTATACGTACCGTATAAAACCAATTTGTTTGTACAACATATTATGTCGCCTTACGCCAAATTACAAAGTTTCAGTATTCATATCTCACTTATTGCGATAGATTTTTAAAACTCTTTTTTGTTCATTATAAAATTTTAAAAAATCAACGATATGATTGAAGTGAATTTTTATCGAAGAAGTAAGAGAAAATTATGAATAATTAACCTGGTTAAAGCCATATCAGGTAGGCTATAGAAACAGTTAAGGTAATAATTGTTTACTGTAACAAAGTTATTCCTTGCAAGCGCCAAAAAAACTATTTGTACAAATGTCAATTGTAGTTCTTACACTATTCCAAAAAATGATTTGCTTTTCGTACAGTTGCTACGTTATCAACAATACTTAAATGCCCTACTTTTCTACAAAAAAATTTATATAAAATAGTGTCATGTTTATACGGTCGGGGAAACGATTTGAATAATATCAAATGGCATGGATTTACAAACATAACCTAAAAAATCAGCAAACATTTTTTATTGTTTTTGCATGGCAAGTTCAAATAAATGTAATTCGGCACTTACAATTTACCTTTAAAATGTGTTCATTTAAGTTACAATTATCAATTTAGAATTAAAAGTTATAACATTTTGCTAACTCTTGTGTTGAAAGTACTTATAAATTTAAACGACCCAGTTGTTTATTTTTATGTTAGGTCCAATAATTCAACTGCCTTCGTAGGTGACTATTAATTACAAAATATTTAATAACAATAAATATACCTTCTGTGAGGCGGATGTGATCCCCATGATGCTGACGTGCTTTGGGGCATCGCTCTAGTCCTTTGCCCCAAAGAAACTCCACCGCTTCAGGCAAAGTCTTGTCCTTAACGCTGCGTGGTGTTGCGCACCTCGGAATGTATTTATCAATATAATACATTTTACGGTGTACCACAAGATTCATCAGTTCACATATGGTTTCATCACAATGCACGGGGTTGTCATGAAAGTGCAATTCTTTTAAGCTGCTCAAATCATCTATAAATCTTTCGTTAATTTTAGTGAGACGATTATGACTAATGTCTATAAAATTTAACAGGGGAAGATTTACAAAACAGTTGTCGTCAATGGAAGTGATCTGATTCGCATTCATCCAGACTTGTTCCAAATGCTTCAAATTTGTAAATAAATTTCTTGGTAATGTTTTTATTTTGTTTCTCGAAAAATTTATTGTTTCTATGTTTATTGCATTGGAGAATAAAGAGTTTGGCAAATCTGTCAACTGGTTATTTATTAACCGTATATGCGTTAAATTTTTATATGGAATAAATTCAGTCCCTGCAAGTGATCTTATATTTCCTCCTAAAACAAAAATTTAAAAAAATAATATTAAAATACACGATAATAATAGATATGATTATATCAAGGCTTTAAAGTGATCTGCTTTGTCGAACCTTAAGTTAGCAGCCGAGGCCAGAAAATCAGATAAGATAAGTAAAGAACATTAAAATAAATGTAGTGCATGTAAGCGCATAGAAAAGCAATTATTTAAATAATTTTAACATGAGGCAGGTAACTTTATTTTAGCTAAAACAACTGTTTATGTAATAGCCGCGTATTTTTTTTATTGAAATAATTTTTAACGTAGACAAAAATTAACGGTAGGTTTCATAACGGCTATAATAGTTATTTATGATATAAGTGTTAAAAGTGACATTTTATTTTGTGAGACGGAAGTTTGGAACACGACGCGAAGCGGAGTGATCCAAACCTTCGAACAAAATAAAATCACTTTTAACACGTATATCATACACTATTTTTTCTACAAACACATTTATTTCATTTAAATTTGTATTTGTAATTTTTTTTTGACATATGTCAAAGATGTCGATTTTTTGTTCCATTCGTCATTACCAAGGTAATTTACTTTTAACACTAGAATTAAAATATCGCATTTTTAATTGAAGTATGCCGTGTTAAAAATTCAATTTTTAATAGTATTTGTAGATAATAGTATATCATGATATAAGTGTATAAGCCGGACATTAAAGCACGCGTGACAAGTTTAAAGGCACGAGTGCTTTAATGGCTCTTATACACATGTATCATACGCTATTTTTTATTATACCTGCACAATATGTTGGAAAAAAGAATCTAAAATTTTGATTTTGACGTTTTATAATTGTTTATGATATATGACATAACATCGTTTACACGGAGATTGTTTAGCATTTGTTGTTTACGTTACTATGCGGATTTGCCATTTCGCAATTTGTTGTTTATTTATTATAAACAAGATTATAAACATCAAAACTATCAAGATCCTTCTTAATTTAGACGGAAAACAAGGATAAAATGGAGAAGCATTCATCTAGTATACAAGAATTGGCTGAACAAGCTGAATAAAGGAAGCCTATTTTAAAGAGTATGAAAAATTAATGAAGTGGATGGAGAGCAAGAATTCGAAAACAGTCAATGAATCAGTAATGCTTGCCTACATGATGGAAATGGTAATATTCCGCAAGTATAATTACTTACTTGATTTTTTGACTAAATGTTTTTATTTCATCACAGTCTAGTATGTATAAATCTTCCTCTCTCTGGTGCATGCATTCAAAACTTCAAACAATGCTAAGGATCAAAAATGGAATAGATTTACTATCCTTTCATAAGAACTTTCTGCTAGTGGCTTCCTATTCTTCATCGTATACTTTCCCCATTAATAAATCCCAAAATTGTTCATTTGGGCGATGGAATATTTCTTGTATTGTCTTGTTCTCATTCTTATATGTCCCGTAGCCATTGTTGAGTGATTCTGGCAAAGAGGCACGATGCTAAATCAGGCCAAAATAGAACGTGGTTATTCCTATGTTACCAATAAATGAATAATTATTCCAATTTATGAAGACAATTTCCTTTGTAGGTGATATACATGATTAATTATATTCTAACCTACAAACAGTGGCTTCACGCCTGGTGAATTTTGTTCAAAAATACTGCGCATGTGCCAAGCATATGATGTGAAATGTGTTACATTTTAAATTTAAAATTCATCACACATTTATATGAATAATTGAAGTAAATCAGTAGGTATTGCTTATTTTCATTGACAATTATAAATAAACAAATTGTTAACGTTTGTTGTTGCTTAGCGACTTTAAAGCACGGCGTGTTTTAATCTTGAGATTAAGCACGCTTTTTAGTACGATGATCAGTGATAATGATGCAGGTATAATAAAAAATTACTTATAAATTTAAAAATAAAAAAAAATAGCGTTGATTTAAAAGGGGAAATATATTTTGAGTTCTCAAGTGCGATCTGTTATAAACCCTAAAATGTGATTATTGTTTAAAAACTCATCAACAAATCTTTTGATCACAGACAATACCTTCCATATCTAATAGGTGACAGAAGGTAAAAAAAAAAAAATTAATTTAAATGATATGCATAGGTCTTGTGACGAAGGTATTTAATTTTCTGTATAGCGTTGTAGTTTTGTGGGTAGCAAGTTAGTTTTTTGTTAAAATTTAATTATTCAAATCGAGGTTCAAATCCCACAAGTAAAAATGTGGTGTTTGTATTTTTATTATTTTGTATTAAATTAAATGTTGCACATAATGTAATTATTGTTTGGTTATATTGTATGTCGTTTGTTGTAATATGTATAACAATACAATATATTTTGTTTTTGTTGAGAATGTGTTCAACGCTCGAATATTCAAACCCAGAATATTCCAAACCAGAATATGCATAGACAGAATCATTCAAATCCCGAATATTCAAAAAACACAATCGTGCATCGTTAGAAAGCGCTTCGCCCGAATCCTTCAAAAACCGTATACGTGGGGGTGGTCAAGCGGAGATCACTCTAGGTTAGGTTAGGTTATGGTTGGATTTGGTTAGATACTACTATTCCAAAAATTATGATTTCACGTATTCCTTTTCCTTGTATCCATAAGCAGACGTGATTAGATTTTGGTTATAATTGGTCAACCCTCATTTGAAGATTTTAACAGTTTTTCTTGAAAAAATGCTGTTAAATATCATTTTTACCTCCCGTCATACCGTAGGTAAAGGAGGTAATGTAATCGTGCCAATAATGCGATAGTGAGTTGTCAGTAAATAAGCACGAATTAGGGTCCCCACAACACATTTTTACTATTTTTACGATGATGTCTGCGTGTGTTTGTGTATGTGTGGGTGTGACGATTTTTTTCGTCCACGATAACTATAATATCAAACTTCCAATAGTCTCTATATTGCGTATTTAAGCTTTCTGCATTCATATAAAGAGTTGATTAGATTTTGGGTATAATTGGACAACCGGAATTCGTACTTGATTTAAAGCCCATAACAGTTTTTCATAAAAAACTATATTACAATATAATCCAAAACTTTTCAATTTTAGTAATTAAGAATTCTATATCAAGGGAAATAACATATTAGATTTTGGTTAAAATTGATAAACCGGAAGTGATACTTTACTTGAAGCTCTGGACAGATTTTCGTGAAAAATATATTAATATTTAAAAACTTCTGAAATTTAATATTGAAGATATTTACATTAATGAGAACGATATATTATTAAAATATGTAAACCGGAAGTGATAGTTTATTTGAAGCTCATGACAGTTTTTAATGAAAAACTATATTACAATATAATCCAAAACTTTTCAATTTTAGTAATTAAGAATTGTATATCAAGGGAAATAACATATTAGATTTTGGTTAAAATTGATAAACCGGAAGTGATACTTTACTTGAAGCTCTGGACAGATTTTCGTGAAAAATATATTAATATTTAAAAACTTCTGAAATTTAATATTGAAGATATTTACATTAATGAGAACGATATATTATTAAAATATGTAAACCGGAAGTGATAGTTTATTTGAAGCTCATGACAGTTTTTAATGAAAAACTATATTAATATATTATCCAAAACTATTCAATTTCAGTATTTAAAACTTGTATATCAAGGGTAACAACAAATGAGATTTTGGTTAAAATTGAAAAACCGGAAGTGATACTGTACTTGAAGCTCTGAACAGATCTTCGTGAATTTTTTTTTGATATTTAAAACTCGTATATGATTGAGAATAACATATTAGATTTTGATTACATATGATAAACCGGAAGTGGTACTTATTTTGGCACTCAACAGATTTTGGAGGAAAAATATAATATCACTGTAATAAGAGTTTAGTAGACAGGTTTGTCAAATTGTGCAGCCTGGCTCGGTGATTGGTTCAGCTATATTCAGACTTCGACCGGAGGCAACCAATCACATTCAAACATAACCTTCGTTTCAAGCGTGGCTTCAAGTTTCAAAAATGCCAGTCTGTATAGACCAGAAAAGTTAGGTTAGAATTTGTCTTTGGCGCAAGTTCATAGTTTGAATTCCCTAGTATAGGTTTCATATAGGAGTTTAATTTTACAGACAAAAAAAGATATTTTGTAAAAAAATTAAACAGCTCTTGGTAAGAATTCGATAGTTTGTTTATTCAGCAATAGATTGCAACAGTTTAAACCTGTAGAAAAGATAAAGTAAGGAAATTATTAGAAATTAAAATGCTTGGTGCAAGGAAGGATACCGTATGTCGTTCATGTGAATATTATTGTACGAATCTGTAGATAAAAGATCGGTCTAGATGCTATATATAATGCTTTGCATAAGAGTACTTTTGAGATTTTTCGGCCTTTAAAGTTGAGCAAAAATATCCTTGGTAAGAAATACATGGGGATTGAAATTATGTTCTCAGCGTTATGAACTGAGTTTGAATTTCGCGCCTAAGTTTGACCGTTACACTTTTCTGGTCTATTAAATAGAAAGTCGTTATCTATTGTTAAATATTTTATTTTCTTGTATACAATTTTCACCTCCCGTCATATCGTAGGTAAGGGAGGTAATGTAATAAGCACGAATTAGGGTCCCCACAACACGTTTTTACTATTTTTACGATGATGTCTGTTTGTGTGTGCGTATGTGTGTGTGACGATTTTTTTCGTCCACGATAACTCTTATAACAAAACTTCCAAATATTTCTATTTTTCGTATTTAAGCTTTTTGCATTCATATAAAGAGTTGATTAGATTTTGGGTACAATTGGATAACCGAAAGTAACTGTTTACTTGAAGCCCATAACAGTTTTTAAAGAAAAACTATATTAAAATATAATCCAAAACTTTTCAATTTTAGTATGTAAGACTTTTATATCATGGGAAATAACATGTTAGATTTTGGCAAAAATTAATAAACCAGAAGTGACACTTTACTTGAAGCTCTGAATAGATTTTCGTGAAAAATATATTATGATATATTCCAGAACTTGTCAAATTTAGTACTTAAGACTTTTATATGAAGAATAACAACAATTTAAATTTTGGCTAAAATTGATAATCCGGAAATGATACTTTACTTGAAGCTCTCAATAGATTTTCGTGAAAAATATATTATGATATATTCCAAAACTTTTCAAATTTCGTATTTAAAATTTTTATATTAATGAGAACGACATGTTCAATTTTTTTCTAAAATTGATAAACCGGAAGTGATACTTTACTTCAAGCTCTGAAGAGATTTTCGTGAAAAATATAATAGGATATATTCCAAAACTTGTCAAATTTAGTATTTATGACTTTCATGTAACGGGAAGCAACATATTAGATTTTGGCTAAAATTGATAAACCGGAAATACTATTTTAATATATTTTTAATAAAATATAAATTTTCTAAACAGATATTCCTGAAAAAATATATTAAAACATGATCAAAACTGTGCAAATTTACTTGTTAAACCTTTAACCATAATTTTTAATTCTGCAATTCAATATAAGATATTTCCAAATTCATTAAAGCTGGGACGAGTGTGTCCCATATATAAATCTGGAAATCCTAAATTGGTAACAAACTACAGACCGGTGACAATTTTACCATCTGTTTCAAAAGTATTAGAAAAAATATTGTACGACAAGCTATATAACCATGTAAAATCAGTCATAGCCGTTGAACAGCATGGATTTGTTAAACAGAAATCTACAATAACCAATTTGACTACAATTGCTCAGGACATCTCGTCAGCTATTGACAATAACAACCAATTAGACGTAATATTTACTGATTTGAGTAAAGCTTTTGATAAAGTTAGTCATGAAATTTTAGTAAAAAAACTAAGTTCATTTGCAATTAATAATGATCTACTAGTCCTGTTTAAATCTTACTTATCAGCCAGAGTGCAATACGTTGAATATAATAAATGCAAATCAAAGGAATTTATTCCTTCCTCTGGTGTTCCTCAAGGCTCATTATTGGGACCACTGTTCTTTATTCTTTTTATTAATGATTTGCCAGAACATGTCAATTATACCAAATGTGTTTTATATGCTGACGACCTCAAAATATATAAAGAAATTAAAACTGTAATTGATTGTATTCATGTACAAAAAGATATAGATGCTACTAGCAACTGGTGCAAGGATAATAGTTTAGAATTTAATGTTAAAAAATGCAAAATTTTATCTTTTTCACGAAAAAAGGATGTTTTGGAATACAATTACAACATAAATTTCAATAAATTAGAACGTGTACATGAATTCAAAGATTTAGGACTGTTATTCCAAAATAATTTTAAATTTGAAAATCATTGTAAAGAGATTGTTAACAAGGGATACAAAACCCTGGGTTTTATTCTAAGAAATGCCAATAATTTAACGGTAGACACACTTGTTGTTTTATTTAATTCGTTTGTTAGGTCAGTATTAGAGTATGGATGTATAATTTGGAATCCTACGACCCAAATTATAGAAAAACAAATTGAAAGAGTACAAATGAGATTTTTAAGATATCTATTTTACAAACAATTCAATGTTGGACCTAGAATGATCTCATATATAGACCAATTAAATGCATTTGATATTAGAAGCCTGAAACAAAGACGAAGAATGATCATTTTTACCTTTATATGGAATATTATTAACTCTAATATTGACTCACCAACCTTATTAGAAGCTTGCCTTTTTTATGCACCATCTGTCGTTTTAAGACCTAGAGTGAAAATATTCCATGTTGTTAATAACACTTGCTCGCCATTAAACAATGCATTCCATATAGTGAATGAAATATGTTCTACCATAGAAAATCTAGATGTGTTTTGTTCCAATAAAAACTGTATTCGTGCTCTTCTTTGATATGTTTTTAATTCAAGCTATTAATTTATTTTTTTAACATGTGTTCATTTGTATTGGTATTTTGTGTATTTTATGTATTTTATGTGTATTATCATTATTGAATCAGAAACTGTAAATATGTTATTGGGAATTTTTCTGTATATTTACAGTATAAATAAACTATTATTATTATTATTATTATTATTATTATTACTATTTTAATATATTTTTAATAAAATATAAATTTTCTAAACAGATATTCCTGAAAAAATATATTAAAACATGATCAAATCTTCTCAAATTTGGTATTTAAAACTCGTGTATAATTTTTAACAACATTAGATTTTGACTATACCTATATGATAAACCGGAAGTGGGATTTAATATGGAGCTCTTTACAGATTTTCGAGGAAAAACATAACAAAATATAATCTAAAATTTGGTATTACAGACTTTTCTAACTGGAAGTGATACTTTACTTAATGCTTATTGCTATTTCAAACATGGAATTGACGGGAGGTCAAGTGTTGGCCACATTAGATTTTTTTTATATTTAATGATATTATAAGTATTAATAGTTATTTATTATACAGCGGTTCAAATGGATGTTTAATGAGCGGTAAACTTAAGCACGCGAGGGGTGAAGTCGCTAGCGTCTTAATACCGCGAGTTAAACATTCATTTTAACCGTCAGTGTAAAAACAACTGTTTATTCAATTTTGCCCTAATAAACTTCTCCAA
Source organism: Harpalus rubripes (assembly GCA_963082715.1). Classification (NCBI taxonomy): domain Eukaryota; kingdom Metazoa; phylum Arthropoda; class Insecta; order Coleoptera; family Carabidae; genus Harpalus; species Harpalus rubripes. The sequence goes on from OY720464.1 coordinate 9,928,812, forward strand.
TTTGAGTGTAAGATTTTTATAAATGAAAGCAGACGCATGAAATGTCACTAAACGCTTGCAGTTATCTAGTCGCTGATTGTGAGTTTATTTGACGATAATAAAACTGATGGTGATGGAAGGTAATGTACTGAAAAAAATAATCTTTTGCAATAAATTTTCTGTGTGGAATTTATATAAAATACATAGAAATGACGGAAGATATTGTGCTGGCCACAATATAATTTCTGGGAGACATAAAACAGTCAAATTAATTTCTGGGGAATTAAAAACTGCCAAGTGCCAAGTCTCTCAAACTAACTATTAAGGGACTTAAAAACTGACAAATTAACTGCTGGTGATTTAAAAACTACCAAAGATGTCAAAAAAATTACTGGAAGTGTTAAAAATAGTCAAATTATTTTTAGTTGACTTAAAAACTGTTGATATCAATGCGCCAAATTAATAGCTGGTGCCGCAAAAACTGCCAAACTAATACTGGGGACTTAAATCTGTCAAATTAATTTTAAGCTAACATAAATCAGTCAAAGCTGTGATACTATAAGTAATGATTCGAAAGTGCTCACTCACTGATTAATTTTATATTTTTAGTCACATACTTAAAGCAATCCTTGAAAATATATAATCCTCTTTATTATAGCTATGGTAATGGGAAGTAAAATAGTAAGACAAAAAAGAATACCCCCTTTACTATTAGGTGGCGGGCGGTCAGACGTCGTAGATGATATTATTTAAAGTGACTTACCATCAATATTAATATACTGTATCTCTGAAGGAAAATCTGATGGCACTGATGTCATAGTATACATCTTAAGACATTGTGCGGTTTTCAAATTCGTATATTTATGTCTATGAGCAGTAAATTCTGTTAACACACAGTTGCAAGGCGTACATTTTGGACTCCATTCGGCGGTTGCACTCAAAATCAACAAAAAAAATAATATCAGCATGGTGTTGAACCAACTATAAAATGATGAGTAAAAATATTTACTTACTTCGTCATCTATTTATACTAGTTGTAATGAAATGCTTTTTTGTATTTGTTTTCCTCGTCAATATTGTATATGTTTTCCTTGTCATTTTTATTTGCTTTGATAATTTTATTATCAGTGACGATAACGAGACTGTCAGATTTTGCGTCTTATTAAATAATATATATATATATATATATATATATATATATATATATATATATATATATATATATATATATATATATATATATATATATATATATATATATATATATATATATATAGGCTGTCTCACAACTCGCGCCCCAGAGCGAATGAGGAAACACGAGACTGCACTCGGATGTGTAATTTCGAAGAAAAAAATCTAGCTTAAAAGATATTTGAGAAAAGACGTCTTAAAATTGACCAATCAGAGACCTACACCTTTAACGTGTGTTTGCCGTAATTTTACGTTACTATGGTTTTATACATATCAAATCTTTAAAATGTGTGGGCGACTGTAGTTTTCGAAAAATGTCAGTGTCAAATTAAATTTGACAAGGTGAATAAAGAAGGCAAATTCTTACCATGTATTCAGCCACTGATTACTTAGAAATGATTATAATTTTTGGAGAATGTGGACGTAACGCCAAAGAGGCAGCACGAGTCTATTCGGAACGTTTTCCGGATAGAAATCTTGTGGATCATAAAGTGATATTGAGAGCCATCCCAAGGACGCATGAGACCGGTCAAGTTATGCCAGATTGAAAAGAAACTGGTGGTGCTCCCAGAATCGCTCGTGCAGTTGAGAACGAAGAAGCTGTTTTAAATGTCTTTGAGGAAGATGGTACCAGAAGTAACAGAGAAGTTGCGGGCCAATTAGGTATTTCTAGGGCTTCGGTACATCGAATTTTGAAAAATAATCGGTAACACCCGTATCATTACACTCGTGTACAGTATCTAGAGCCGGAAGATTACCCTGCTAGAAGAGAGTTCTGTACGTGGTTGCTAAATCAAGAGATACTCGAACCAAATTTTGTTTCGCGGATTTTATTTTCGGACGAATCAATTTTCAGCAGACAAGGACCGTTGGATAGGACGTGGTGATCCACGAAATTGGCCCGCGCGGCCTCCCGATTTAAATCCTTTGGATTTCTTTCTTTGGGAACATGTGAAAACTTCGTTTACAGAGAACCCATAGACACAGAGGAGGAGCTCAGAGTTCGAATTCAAGAGGCCTTTACAACAGTTACTCCACAAATGATTATGGACTCTAAATTGAGCCTGTTAAGAAGGGCGCGATTATGTTTACAAATGAACGGAGGACATTTTGAGCATCTGCTCTGATTGAATCGTTCCATGGGTGTTATTATCATTGTATAAATTGCATTTCAATAAAAACGGTTTTTTTTTAGAACCACCATTTGTTGTTTTAATCTCAAAGAATTAAAATGACAATAATATTGGATTGGTGGATTAAAAAGTCTTGTAACTCCGTTATGCAAGCAGCCGCAAATTATTTTCTTCTATTTGTTGGCAACCTATTGTCGTCGGCAAGTGTCAGCTTCGTCTGGGGCGCGAGTTGTGAGACACCCTATATATATATATATATATATATATATATATATATATATATATATATATATAACTCTTTTATTTTAAGTCAGATAGAAAAACTCTTCAAATATAATTTATATGATACCTTATTGTCTATGTACTTGCCATATGCATTTGTATACAGGATAAAAAAGTATTAAGTAATAAGGGGTCTAAAATTATAAATTAAGAAGTTATTTACGTTCATAAAAAATAGTAGTACATAGTGGAAAAAAACACAATTTAATACAAAATTTTGATACTTTTTTATTAATGCTTATTTTAAACATTACACTAATTACAAAGAGGCTATTAAAATTTAGTGACAGACTAAATGATGCATAATTATAATTAATAAATGCATTGTTTTTCGACGTGGAGTTCTCAAATTAGGATACCGCTCTCGGTATAAATCAATTGCGAAATTTATACTGATATGACATTCGCCAAGTATAAATATCGTATTAACCATTTCATCTTTACTAAAATTTGTATTATTCATTTTCACATCAACATCAACAATGATAAACTAAGAGTATTTGGACAACTTGTTTGTTTAAATTCGAAACAATTGATCAAATTATTCATAGCTAATTTTGTTAATAATAACATAATACAAACATATCATTCCACAAATAAAGGTAAATAACTTCTTAATTTATAATTTTAGACCTCTTATTACTTAATACTTTTTTAATGGGAATTTATAGGTGTTCCATTAAGAAATATAAAGTTACATATTGTTGCGCTTAAATGGAGCACCCTGTATGCAAATGCATATGGTACGTACATGGACAATAATATATCATATAAATTTTATTTGAAGAGTTTTTCTATCTGACTTAAAATAAAAGAGTTATAAAGAGAGGACAGACCGATGTATATATATATATATATATATATATATATATATATATATATATATATATATATATATATATATGATGTGATGATGTGACGTGTTCGAAGTCCCAGTCAGATGCGAATTTTTGGAATTCCCTACTTATAAAGTTTGTGCCATACCTATATATATATATATATATATATATATATATATATATATATATATATATATATATATATATATATATATATATATATATATATATATATATATATATATATATATATATATATATATATATATATATATATATATATATATATATATATATATATATATATATATATATATATATATATATATATATATATATATATATATATATATATATATATATATATATATATATATATATATATATATATATATATATATATATATATATATATATATATATATATATATATATATATATATATATATATATATATATATATATATATATATATATATATAGGTATGGCACAAACTTTATAAGTAGGGAATTCCAAAAATTCGCATCTGACTGGGACTTCGAACACGTCACATCATCACATCATCCCTGAGGAAATGGAAAAGCTGAACCAACCGTTAAGATTGCTAAACGAATTATGAAGAAGGCTCAGGACAGCGGAGAAGACTTCTGGTTTGCACTATTGGCGAAATATCCCTAATAAATTAAAATCCAGTCCAGCACAAAGACTATTCTCCAGATGTACCCGAACCAGCATACCTACTCCAATCAAGAATCTGTCACCTAAAATAATTCCTAACGTGAGGGAGTGTATAGAACAGAATACGAGGAAGAGTAAATATTATTACGATAAGAGAACGAAAGAACTACCAGAATTGAAAATAGGTCAATCAGTTGTTGTTCAAGTACATCCAGAACAAAATAAATACTGGTCGCAAGGTACGGTGTACAAGAAACTAAATGACTCATCTTACGTAGTAGAAGTAAATGGTTCCAAATATCGTCGAAATAGAGTTCATATACAACCGCACGAGAAGATATAGAAGAGAAGAAAGAGAGTGAAGAGAAAGAAGAAACGCAGAACATCGATGATGTACCAGACATAGATCCAGCACCGAAGGGGAATAATTACACTACAGAACCGGAAATTACCAAGAATTGTACTCCAACCAAAAGGTAAATAAATAAGCCACGAGTTTCAGTTTCAAATCAAGGTATGAAGCAAACTTCAGAGAACGTAACTAATGAACGCCCACAACGAATCCGTAAGCTACCTGATAAATTAAAAGACTATGTTTTGAATTAAAATATAATTTGTATATTGTTAGTTTAATTTTGTAGAAAGGAGAGGATGTTATAGGATTATTATTATTATTCTGAATATAAGTTGGCAATACTGTAAATAAAGAAGGTTGGCAGGAAAAATAGGGTTATGTGAGGACACATGGTAGATAATTGATAAACAGTATTACTTTGTATGTGTTTAAGTGAATAAAGATATCAAATATATATGAAACGAGTATTTGATTAACAAGAATATAACAAGAGGTATTTATGGACATTCAACTTCACCCGGTGAGCGCTGTTGCAAAAGACCAACATACTTCAACAATAACAAATTATCAAAAGTTTGGAGATATTGATATTAAGGAAGAACCGCTGGAAGAAATATCCCAAGACTGTAAATTTTATAAAAGTGTAATGTGTAATAAATCATTTACAAATAGTTCTCATTTAAAAGACCATATGACAATTCATAGTAGAGTGAAAAACTATAAATATATAATATCATTGGCGCCCGCAGACTTTTTTACAAAGTGGGTCGATATTTTTGTTGTAAGAATAAAATGCGCCGCAGGCGAATTTTTAATAATTTTCAAGGTCAAACGTATTTTAATGCAAAGTAAGATAATATAGAGTTCTTTACAATGAAGCAAATTTAACAAATTCTTAAAAAATTAAAATCAATATTTTATTACGAAAATGCGTATGTACTCTCTAAAAGCGTAGAATTGTCCCTTCTACTAGGCTTTATGATGCGAGCATAAGCAATAACTACAGAAACAGACAATCTGAAAATACAATGTTGCATTAAATTCAAATATTATATTCTATTGAACTGCTCAAAATAAAATGATTAATTAAATGTTAATTAAATCGCGCTCCTCGCAAAATACGGCAACCCTAATCATACGTAGGTACTTTTAATATAAATAAATATGCAATGTCTATTCATTATTTACTTTTCTATTTCTTTATTTCTATATAACAGTAAAATCGATAATTGTGAAAGTTTTGAGAAGAACGTGATCATAAAATGATTAGAATAAACTACGGCATATTAAAGAAAATACAACACCGAAGATAATGTAATATGATGTAAAAATAATTGCAATACACATTTAACAGTACATAACATAATTTACTCATTCTGACACTTCAGCTATTTCGTACTTGGTAATAGATAAAATATAAGAAAATATTACCAATAATTATTAAAAAAATACAATGATACATTGAAATGAAAATATAAAATTATAATTTTATTTTTAAAAATGGACACAGTTCATAAATGAAAGGGGGGTCAGTCGACCCTTTCGACCCCCCCCTGTGGGTGCCTATGTATAATATGCAATAAACAATTTAGACAAAGTGCTCACTTAAAAACCCATATGGATATACACAGTGGAATAAAAGATTACAAGTCTACAATATGCAATAAACTGTTTAGACGAAATAATACTTTATCCGGACATTTGAAGGTTCACTTTGGTAGTAAGGAATACCGTTGTTCTGTGTGTGGAATGTCGTATAAATGTGATTCTTCTCTCGAGTCTCGAGGAACATATCAAACGTTATAACCATAAAAATAATTCCGCTTGATGTGTTTGTGTTGTACAGAGTGAGAAAACAAAATGAAGTGTAACACTACAAATTCATATTTTTTAAAAACAATAAAAGAAACAAAAAATATCATTGTAACGCAAAAGCGAGTTTACTGGGTGTAGAATTGAAATATGTAACATAGGGAATACGATGTTTATTTTTTTATATTGAGATTGTTGCTTCCCTAGATTAAAAGTGCGAATACAATAGTTATTTGTGTATCAAGAGCGTAAAGTGAATCTTTATTGCTCGTGCTCGTAAATTGAAAAAACGATTATCAAATGGATTATTATTATGCCATAAAAGACTTTCACGACCACCAACATTTCTTCTAAAATTTAATTATGGTTGTTAATTATGTATATGATGTATGAATAAATGTTTTGTTACCTATTTTCAATTTCTTCCTGCACAAATATAAATAATAAATTAATTAGCCCTTCTATTTGCTAACATTTGACATTAACGGACTGAATAACGACAAGTGAATCCTTATCGTTCAGCAGGTATTGAAATTAATATGTAACAATAACAGATAAAATAATAACTGTTTGTTATATATTATCTTTACCAGGAATATTTCCTTTAAGAACTATATAATCTTATTAGAATTATAAAGTAGTTTTAGTTTCAGAGTATGTATTTTTGTAATTATTATGAAATAAATAGTTAATCACTTAAATATGAGAATATTTTGCTTTGCCTTGTTACTCGAATGTCTTGTTTTATATTACCAACCAGTTCATGTTTAGATTTTAAAATAGAAAAATAAATTTCTTCAACTATAACCATTATTTTAAGTTGATGGATTTAGCCACCTGATAATTTTTACCTGTTACTGTCACAGATTACAATGTCGTCAATTCAGAACATAAGCTACTACAAAATACAAATACAGTGTGTACATTCATGCCTTTTCATATGCTGTATACTACACTTACGAAGAATTTTCGATAAACTTCTGAAAATGTTGCCTACAAAAGAAACAGTAATAAGTATAATTTCAAAAATGTTACATTTTACATACCTTTACCACAACAAAAAAAAACATTGGTAAAAATATTATCGTTTGGTTTTTTGTAACCTAACCCCACTTGTAAATTGATATCTAGACTTTTATAAGCTCAGTTATCCTGTGTATTAGCACGTTTTGAGACAAACAGCCTTATTCTCGTGACCATTGTATTCGATACAATATCTTATAAAATACGATTATTGTAAACTTTACAATAATAGGGTACTATACCATAGTCAAATTTTAACTATCTTAAATAAGAAGACGAAAATACATATAAATTAATGAGTATTAGTGAACAAATTTTGTTTCAATATTGATTAGGTCGCAAACGACAAGCGATTAAAGTTGATTACTAATTAGGTATGACGCGTTAGGTCCTAAGAATTTGATTGGTCGCCTGATTTTAAAAACGAGATTCGCGCGTCTGCTGCGGTCACCTTTGGAAGATTATGAACTGTCACGTTGTTGTATTACCTAACATAGAATTTACAAATTTATGTTTCAAGAATTTGTTTAATTATAATATCTACTAATATTAACAATAATAATGTATTTATAATTAAATCAATTTGCAATATGTTTTAATTAATAATAATATTAACTAATCAAAACAAACATACACCAGCGCCATCCGCCGTCATACTTTGTGACTGTTTAAAATGTTCTAAAATTTATTAAGAAAAAAATGCTTATTATTTATGTTATTTATGCTTAATAATAATTTCTTCGTAAATATAACGTATGTTTTTATATAAAAATATTTCAGCTATGCAAACATGAAAAAATCTGTTCTCTCTAGAACTAACACCACTGGGAAGTACCAACTACGTCACGCAAGAAATTCTTAAATTTAAAAATGCATATCTCGCTTCTTACGCAAAATTTTTAAGTCGCGTTTGCAGTAAAATTCTTATTTCATCCTGTTCTTACAGAAAAAAATTAAAGAAAAAATGGTATAGGACCCTATTATGAAAATTCGTATTCACGTGACCATTGTATTGAATACGATCTTGCATAGAATGCAATATCTTATATATTACAAGAACTAGTCGAGTGTGGTATTCTAGTGACCAATTTTATAAAACTGACAATTGCATTGAATAAGATAATTGCATAAACTTATTGTAATCTCAGCAAGTACTTCGACGACTTGTTAGGCAAATTGTGTGTTGAAAAATATTAACTATAGTAGTGAAATATTGGTGGAACATGGCAAATGATGGATTTCTACTACTAATTGACATTCTACAGAACGATGAAAATAGTTATGTATCACTGAAAATGAAGGTAATAATATATATGTATAATTAACCTTATTTTTGTGGTCTTTTAAAAGACAAAACTTAAGGGTTCCAAGAAGACAATTAAGGGATACTAGTGATCCACTTACACTGCCCGAAAAAATTTTTAAAGGAAATTATAGGCTCTCGCGACAAGTAGCACATGATATTATTATGGAAATAGCACCGTATTTACAAGATTCGCAAAGAGATGATATAAGTATTCCGAAAAATTTAAAGGTATTATTACTATCAATTGTTGCTTACTGTAAAGATTTAAATGGGTAGGTTTCCTTTAAATATTCAACAATTTATTTTAGATTATGATGGCACTACATTTCTATTCCCAAGGTAGTTACCAAAAATCTTCTGGACAAGATCATATAATGCCGATGAGTCAATCTTCTGTAAGCCGCTGTGTTAAAGAAGTAACAACAGTAATAAATGACCATTTGCATTATTATGTTCACTTTCCAATCACGGATGCACAAAGAAATATCAACTGCAACGAGTTCTTTTACTTCTACTTCGAATATTTCTTCCGTAACTTGATTGCTGGTTGTACCTGCCATGCCTATTTCTTCCACACCGAGGCCAGTAACAAGTTTTTTTTTCAATTTCAGATAATTCTTTTCCGTCGCGAGCGCGTTATCTTACTTGTGATTTCCACTCTGTAAATGTCTGTGTACAAAAAAACATATGTTTGTAAAAAAAATCATTTAAAAAAATCGTAATTATATATATTTTAACTAATTTATTTATGATTTACTTACTTTTTTCCATGAATTAACATCTCTTACCGGCCCATTTCCGCACGCATTCAATGCGTTTACTAGTTCTAACCACAACATTTTAACTGACTCTGGTGTCATGTTAGGACTTAATTTTCCAGTTCGTAAAACAGTACGCTGGTTTAGATACTCTAAATATATTTGCTGCTATGGGTTTTACTAACTTTCTTCTTTGTTGCCATAATTTTGTTTAGTTTGAGAGGTTAAAAATAACTATCAAACGTCAAAGTTCCAATAGACCATTCCAGATCACGTGACTTTTCATGTCGGCCATGTTTGTTGAGGGGCATACAAACAGCATACGTTAGTAGATTATTTGTCCCTGCAGCAGTTTTATATTGTAGAAAGTAGTGTTATTGCAATTCAAGTAAATTTTACCTATACATCAGGTAAGTTCAACATACATACGAATAAGTAGACCATAATCCTGTTTTAAATAATGTATTTGTATAGTTTTAGTTCGAGAAAATGCCTTCATTATGCTCTGTTGTGGTAGTAGAGCAGAAAGAGACAAATTGTCATTTTTTAGATTTGCAGCCATTATAAGAAATCGTAGTGGAATTATAGAAAAATTAAGTAGTAAATGCCGGGAAAAATAGATACATACTCTGAAGAGAGGACCTTTAAGCAAAACATTTCTTAAAAATGGAAGAATTTGTTCAAAGCATTTTATTTCAGGTACTATGTTTACAAAGTTAATGTTTATATTACTTTTATTAAAATACTTTCTAAGGAAAACCAGCTGAATTTAATAGTGAAAATGATTCTGATTGGATTCCTTGCCAAAATTTGGGATATAATTTCGGAATACATGTGAAAAAGCCAGATGCAAGGGCCCGACTGCCTGACATGATAGGTATCGACAAAGAGTGGAATTAATACCACAACAAAGTACATCTCATGGAGTTTTTTGCGTGATATGAATACAGTGCATGTTACTCATTACTATTAAGGAATAATTTGGTGTATGAAGAATGTACGCTTAGTAGTAGTAGTAAGAATTCTGATAAGAGAGTGGAATGAGTCAGCTAAGTTGCTATTACTATTATTTACGCACTTTTTACCCAACTATGTGTGAATGAATGCATGATTCTTACGTATGTAATGTGTGTTGTATGCAGATATCCATAAATGATTACACATACATAGCACTACCATGAGTGTGTTTACCAGACCTCACAGTTACATAAAAATAACAATGTTGAGTTAAACTGTCTTTATTATAAACTTACTTAATCCAAAGCCTTTTTACCTTTCGGTGTCAGGCGATATTAAGGATAGGTAATAATTCCGAATACAAAATGGGAGATGTGCAGGAAATAAAGTCATTGCTAACGCAAGTGTTATCTACATTAATTATAAACATAAAACTTTAATAACAACATTGTTGACATCTATAACAATTCCCTTACGTACACTACATACAAAATTGGACTAAAATTATTTTCTTCCTATCTAAAACAAATAGCTACCTAATTATGACGTCTATAAACTTATATTAGTAGACTGAAAAATAAGGAATTTGAATAGTTAATTTTACTACAATTTAGTTAGTATATGTAATGTATTTTTTTTTTGTACGTTCTATTTGTGTATATACAAATATTTGTTTTATGTCATTTATGTCTGTTTTCTAATTATTTCTGTCGCACTATCTTTTAATTGTGTTGCATGTAAATAACAAGTTTTAGCTCTATTTTGTCTAGTAATATGCTGTTCTGTTCTTATTGCATATGGTTTGAATTAATATGGGAAAGAAAAAAAAATGTTAAATAATTTTTATTTAATAAAATATTAATTTGCAGACTTTTAAATAAATAATTAAAAATGTCTTGGTGTTTTGTTTTATTTTGTGACAGATTTCCACACCTTATTCTAAGTAGAACTGAGGAACTATCAATTAACTAACTAATTCACTGATTTTAGTCATTGCTGCTCAGGCCATTTAGCAAGTACGTCTGTACATGATTCGTCAGTTTTTAATTTTCTGAAGTTCAATGCAAATAGTACAGTAGCTACATGACTACATACTTCGCCTAAACCAGCAACACAAGAACAATGTACAAGATATAGCACCATCTTCTAAAATAATCACCCACACTTTCAAATTCTTCTCATTAAATCTATGAGAGTGTTTAACCTGCAATAATACCTCGTTGAAAACTTTTATAAAAATGTTATACAAATAGAATTTATTTACCTGTGCAACAACTATAAATTTTCCATTTTCGGTTTTTTTTTTACCCAATGTTTTAAAGTAAACTTGCTTCGTAATATTTATAAGCTTCCAAACTTTTAAAAGCTTTTAACTGTTGCCCAGTATAACTTGCGAGTTAATATTAAATAATTGACTAAGTCAATCATTTCAATATTTGGAAATTTAGAGAAATTGAAATTCAAATCCTTCAAAGAGTAAGGATCACAGTTATTTATAAGATATTTTTTTGTTATAACGTTCTTTAACATCACCACTCAGATTACAAAAATCACTTTTTACATCCATAATTAAGATATATAAGCAAATATATGTCACAATTAAGATTAAAAATACAAAATATCAACAGCCAGCCCACCATTTTCAAACGAGTTTATTAAACGCGAATGACAGCTTTGTATGCCCCTCAACAAACATGGCGACGATTCTGTGACGTCTTTCTGGAATGGTCTATATAGGATACCAACACGCGTAAATGAAAAATAATTTTTATTTTCTACATTATCACATTTTTATGTTCTTTTAATTTTAAAGCATTAAATGTAAATGTGCTACAATTCAATTATTTAATATCACTTTAAAATAATTTCAAACAGTTTTTCATCCATCAAAACAAATGCATTTTATGTTGGTAACAATTATTATTGCTTTCATACTTGTATAGATTACAATATCGTAATTCATAAAATATCTTATTTTGTTGTTTACAAGGTGGTCACGAGAATACCAAATTATTACAATGTCTTAAAGGACCTTGTAATCGTAATTGTAAAGTTTATGATATTGTATTGAATATAATGGTCACAAGAATAAGGCTGATGTAAGAGATTGTATCTAGGCTGGCACAGTGTATAAAGTTTGTTAACGTTCATAGTTTGTGAAATAAAAATTCACTAAAATAACAGAATCTGTGATTTTTCATGCTTATATAATTCATACTTCTGGTTTAAAATTAAAGAAAATTCAAATGTCACAGTATTCAGTTTAACAAGAAATATTATATTAGTAATACAAATATATAAAAATGTTTGTAAATATTGACGAAAATTTCTATTTTATATTCACTAATTTTAGTTCAAATTCAATACAAGTGGTGGCTTTACTAGTGCGCCGGCTCTGGCCGGCTCTTAGTACCTGGTTTTTGAACCGCCTACAAGCGGGAAAAGGTGTACGGTCAACCTCGTCGAAACTCTAAATCTCTTATAGAATAATTATTTTCCTGTTTCTGCTATTTACAATTTTTAAAATTTTGTAAATAAAATTTATTTACAGTTTTACAATTTTTGCTGTTATATGTCACCAATACAGCAACAAATTACATTGTTTGCTTGTGTTGGTTAAAATCATAATTATTAAAATACCGTTATAAATAACTTAGAAAATGAACATAAATTCCAGAAGTGCCCATTTACTCGCAAGAACTAAAATTAAACAAGTTATCTTGACCAAACTGTTGGGTCTAAGCAATTAAAATTTTGTATTCACAAAAAAATTATTGTCTTTAGACTGGTATAGATATTGAAATAAACGCTCAAAATTAACAAATCCACTAACTTACTCGCCCGTTTACAGATTACAAACAAACAAGAACTAAAACTCAAACTTCTGGGAATAAACAATTACAATTTGTATTCACAAAGTAAATGATTGTCTTTATAATTACAAAATATTGCACAGTAACAACAAAATGAACACTTGACTTTAAAATAAAAGTAGCGGTACATTATATGGTACATACTTTTAATGGTAAATGGTTTATACTTTTATAAACTGCGATTAGATTATTGGGATTTACCGCTCCTTTTAGGCATTATTTCAGGTTTTTCTTATTTGGTAATGACAGTATATTGTGCCATAATAAAGCTCATTAGAACATAGGGATTTACCGCTACTTGTTCCCTTATCCCAGGTATCTTGTAATTAGTTTTGTGTCTTGCGGTGGAAATTACAATACTGTAAATTGTTTTTTCTTGCATTTTGCGTATAAATACCCCACACGTTGAGAGCTTTTATTCTTACCTATCTGACAGTGATAGTGTGTATTACATCGTGAATTTGTTGAATATTGCATTGTTGTATATTTATATTTCAACGATGGAAAAAGGTGATAGAGACTTGCTACGCAATTCTAGATTATCAGCTAGCCGAAAGTCAGTGAAAGTACGAATGCAGCGCTTGCGAGAAAATATAGGGAAAAAGCAAAAGTAAGAAGCAAACTCATTGAATATAAATTAATTATATTTGTAATAATTATATGTTTTAGTAATTGTACAAGTGTTAGTGACATTGGTGGTAAAGTCAACAAAGATCTGGAGGAATCTGGTTGCAGCTTTTGGTCCAAGGAAAACTTTACTTCACTCGCCGATGCAGAGAGGTAAATAAAAGTTTATTTCTCCTGAATTATTTATTATTTTTATTTAATAAAAATGCAGTTATTAAAATACCTTAATTGTAGTCAAATCAATTTGTGTTGGACAGTAATTGATAACCGTATTTTTATTTATTATGTCAAACTGTTTTCGACAGTATTTTTAATGCGTTTAAAAAAAATCAACTACGAGTATATGGATATTAATGCAATAAATAATTATTGCATTCTCTACGTAATTGTATTTCTTTTTTCGTTTTACACAAAAAGCAGTTAATTTTATGTCGTGTTTCACTTTTGACAATTAATCGTATATATCTATACCTACTTGCAAATTTTATGGAGTCTACATATATTACAATTACATTTTAGTGCTATGCATGAAGAATCGTCGCATTTCGAAAATTTATTATGCGAAGACTTTGATGCTGAAGAAAGCAAAATAGACGATGATGACTCAAATGTCATCGGTGATGCAAGGTAAATAACATTTATGTTCTCATTGAAAATATATTCCGGGTGAAAAAAGATAGCTGTTCTACGCCATCATTTTATGTATTACAGTATGGAATTCTTGTTTTAAAAAACTGTGAATTTATGAATTTCATTATTAAATATCTGAACAGTGAACGTCAGTAATTTTGTTAATCTAGCTACATAACAAATCTAGTTATCTGTATTTCATTGAAAATATGATATTTTTAAAGGTTGCAATCAATAATAATACAGATTTATTACATTATTTGCTTCACACACGAAAATTTAATTAAATGTTAGAAAAAAATCTGATGTATGTACGTTATAAATATAATTTAACTAAAAATGTACGACTCTAGATCAGAGTTTATTTTTTATGGAATATGAAGGATTAAAAAACTGAGTTTTTAATAAATATTTTTATTTATTCTATGAGGCTTATCGATTTCGCTAATATATTTAGCATCTTCAGAGCCATGATGTAAAATTGAAAGACCCATATACGAGCCCTGCATCAAAAGAATTGGCCTACATCTATTTATTATAATTACTTGTATAAAAAAAATTGTTAACACTTTAGTCAATTATTATCCCTAATCTTACTTCTGAGTTATTCAAATTAATTTATTGCTTAAATTAAATGCGTTATTATCATTAATAAATGTGTAGTTGCCTTGTACAGAAATAGGTTGTAGGCCAATTCTTTTGATGCAGGGCTCGTATATATACTCTTTTATTTTACATCAATAAAATATAACAAATTCGGCATCAACCATTAGACATGCAAAGGCAACTTTCACATCTTTCTGACGCTGTGGCTCTGAAGATGCTAAATATATTAGCGAAATCGATAAGCCTCATAGAATAAATAAAATTATTTTAAAAAAACTCAGATTTTTTCACCCTTCATATTCCATTATAATTTAACGTTTAATTGTAAAAATAAATTAAATTTTATTTATTTCTCCTTGTATATATTTAAGTAATTATTTTTTTTTAATTCCAGTTATCCAGGTTGTAGAAAAGAATTGTTTACGGAAACTTATAGTTGTATTATTATATGTTGACATTAATAAACAATTACGTTCTCCTAATTACTGGGACTATTTCTATAAATCAAATTTATAATATACCTACAGGTATATTAATGTGTATTTAAATAGTATTAGTTTCAAAAATACATTTTGTTCAATTTAATTCTTTAAGATATTTATTTTCATTTAAAACTGAAATAATATATTATAATTTTGAAATTTATGAGTAAAACAAGAATTGACTAGAGACTAGATTATAACGTTTATCTGGAAAGAGTCTATTTGCGGTTGTAAACCGATTTGAAGGATGGGCTAGGGAATAAAGTGACCGTCCTACTATCTGTACATTCTGCTACCCGCCTCATGCCGACCCCGCATTCTAAAGTTGAGTGCAATACGCTCTTAGTTAAACCTTTGTCCATCTCCGATTCTGGATTGTTTAATCTCGACATTCCCTAGAATTCTTTAATCTTTGAACTATGTTTATCCTCCCTGTGCAAGCATTCAGAATTTTAAAATTCATTCTTTTAATTCTTCGAATGATGAAAGCAATTCCGAAATTGCAATAAATAATCTTTAAAAAAAAATTAAAACCTACCGTGTGGATTTTTTGTTCTTATTAGAATCTAGTTTTTAGTAGTGAGAATATTTAAACTTCAAAACAATTCTAAAAGCATGTTTCTGTTTTTCTCTAATATTCAAAATAAATTTATATATCTGCAATGTAAAATAGAAAACCCAATTCTGACAATTTGAAATCAGACAGAATTTAAAGTTACAAAGTCGAGGCCCGAACGATTTCACAACTTCCAAACAAAGGAGCAAAATGTCACAAATACATTATAAGGACCGTAGAGATATCTCTGGACAAACTTTAGACTAGACTTTATATATATCTATCTCTAGTTGTCTCTTTCTGTCCAGCCGAGAACATAACAAATAATAGTGAGGTACAGGGCATGTTTTGTATAGTATATTTGTGGTCGTTGGTTGTATTAAACACATAAGGAGAGCATTGCTGAAACACTTTAATAATCATGCGATGTTTTAACTTTTTATTTTTGAAGATTTCCTGTTGGCTTTGCCTATATACCCTTTCGGCCTTTTTACAAATAAATGCCACATCCTTTGAGGGATATAGGAGGCTCCCCCGATTTTTTATGTTAATTATTAATATGATTTCTCTTCTATCAAAGCACAAGTACTTCGAAGTACATGTACAATAGTACAAACAGAAATGAAATCGAACGTCAAACCATGTGCTCGCTGCATCAACCGGCTACAGCTGTCAACGTTACCCAATAGTAGTCAAGATTTACGAGCGTGCCCATAATTCCAGGTTGGGTGTTTGTGTGAGATAGACTTATGCAGAAATGATATTTCCATTTCACAGTGTTTCCTTCACCTACTCTTATGAAAAAGAAACGAGCATTAGCAATATATTAGTCTAATAGATATATGTCTGAGAACATGATCCCACCCACAGGACTTCAAGGGAAATTTAAATACATTTAATATTATTTACTGTATTCCTGTACTATTTATATTGTATAATTTTACATGGTCATAATTGCCATAGAAACGCTAGAAATTTATCTATTGATTATATTTTAAAGTCACAAAATAAACATTTTACAACCCAGGTTTTCAGCCAATCAGACATCGCGATACAACTCCGCCTCCGAACCAGTAATATTACCGATAACAGTGTCCCTGAGCCCAGAAGGCAGATTCTAAGCAACAGGTGCATCTGGCCTAGCTTAAAAACTCGAGACGAGCCACCAGCTTACAATCTTCCAGGTAGACTGACTCAACAGCGAAACCATCACTAAATCCAAGTGTAGCTTGCAGTGAAAACACAGAGTCCGGATAAGATTTCACTTCGCGGAATTTAAGTTCAGTTTACAGTAAAAATACAGAGTCAGTTTACAGTTTAACGTCACGGAGTCTACGTTCAATTTGCAATAAAATTATAGTCAGATTACAGTTTAACATCACGGAGTCTAAATTCATTTTACAGTTAAATTTTAGAGCCAGATTACAGTTGTCAGTAAAATCACAGAAACCAGTTACATTTATTTATTTTGTACATTGTGTGTGTCAATAAAAGTTTAAGTTTTGCACATTTTACAATGATTTATAAATTATAATGCTGGACCTTCGACTAGCTATCCGCAACCCTAAACAGACAGTTCAACGTCAGTGAACTTGACCCAACCCACAAGCAAACAAACAATATTTCATACATAAATTACTTTATTTGGATGCGTTTTCAAATGTTTGCTATATTTAATTGATTCTTCGACTTTTTTCCCCTTTATTTTTTAAAAAAAATATATGGGTGGGGCTATTTTCACATTAACCTACCATTTATACAATAATGTTTGTTGAAATAGGTTAATGTTTTCATTCTCATTTGTTTGTTAATGTTTTAAAATAATTTTATTTGTTTAAACTTTCTATTTCCTTTTTTATTGTCTTTGAATGATGGAGCGGCTAAATTCTCATTTTCCGCACCCAATTGACCCACTGCTTGTTTAACTATAAAAATCTATTTGGAAGTATTAGTTTAGTATTGTTTTAACCTTTTCATCGATTGTTTGCGTATTTTAATTAATTATTTGTAAAATAATACATATGGATGCGGTTAAGTTCTCATTTTCCGCACCCAATTGACCAACCATTTGTTTAACTGTAAAATTATGTTTTAAAGTATTAGTTTAGTAATGTTGAAACCTTTTCATCGATTGTTTCCGTGTCTTAATTAACTATTTTTAATAATACAAGTGGGTGCGGTTAAGTTCTCATTTTCCGCACCCAATTTGCCCACAGTTTGTTTAACTTTTAAAATCCCTTTTAGAGTATTAGTTTAGTTATGTTGACACAATTTCATTGATTGAATGTTTTCTAGAATAGTTAAGTAAAGTTTTAATAAAATTAATTATAATATATTTTTCATTGGACCAAGATCTCGAGAAAGTATAGTTGCTATTTTTTCTCATCATTTAAATAAAATTTATCTCTTAGATGAGGGTGAGATTAGCAGATTCAAGTAGTTGTGAAGCCGCCTCACGCTGAACGTATGGATGCGCTACCAAGACCAAGTGTGTTGTAATGAATTGTATTAAATATATAATATACGCATTACTGCAATTTACAGACAATAACAATATATAAAAATTACAATAATATAATAACCATATTATTAAATTTACGGTAGTGCTTTAAACTTGATATTTATGTCTTGGACGAAATGCGCGGTAAATTCAACATAAAATTATGAATACTTAAATATCGTTTTAATATACTTCCTATATTGTTACTAACAAAATGCAATAACTATATTATACTAAAGCCCCGTAGGACAATTTGTATTAATTAATTATCGTAAAAATTATATCACTCGTGACAAATAATTTTTTAAATTATTATTAATAGAAGTCTTTGTTTTTAAATATGCTACTATTATCCATACATTTTTGCGTACAAAATGCAATGACTATATTATCCTAAAGATTTATAGGAATATTTGTATGAATAGACCATTTCAGCAATACAAAGCGTGCCGTTTGCCTGGCCGTATACCCATCCTTGTTTATATAACGGTTCTGTCTGTTTCGTTTTTTTTTTTGTTTTGTTTAAATTGTTTTGACAAAGTAAATCTCAGCGCCTTGTTTCTTGTTTAATAATTTTTTAGTTGAAAGATTTTAACTTCACATATTCTTCTTTTTGAACTAACAGATATAGCTATAAATTCCTCTTCTTTCTAGTCCTATCACCTGGAGATAAGATAAAAATCAATATTTCAACATAAATAACTTACCATTTTGAGGTTATGTGTAATTTATCTGTCATGACTACCACCTCTAGAATATGAAAGGCGCCAAAAACAGTACGTTCATAGATCTTCTAAACGTCGTGTTATAAGTGATAAACAGTGCTTTTATAGACTCTTAAGAACACCGAAATATAAAAAATGTATTAATGTAAACAATCACAAAATTCACAACACTGTCAAAATGTGAAATTTTATTTGTTTACTATTTACCAAAATTTATTTCGTTTTCAAAGGGCTGTAGTCGAGGCCGTAGTGGTTTAAAATTTTGAAGTGTTATATTTTCAGCCAAAACACAACAGGCAAGTATGCGGGGGGTTATATTTGATGAGTGCAATGAGTGCCCGTGAGAAGACGCCTGGTAAATGCCCACACGGTACAAATATATCATCATCATTTCTTTCCTAGTTCCTAGGCATAATTCCCGATTTAAATATACCTTCTATTGTAATACTCCTCGAACGAACTACGAAGTAAAGTCACCTATTCGTATGCTTTGTTTCAATTTTAATAATTTACCTGATTATTTTGGCATCTTTTTAGGCTTGATTGAAAAATTTAAAAGTGTCTTATACAATTATTATGTTCATTAAAATTTACTACTATTTATTAGCAAACATATACTATGTAAAACATAGGTTTATGTATTATTAAGTTCTCTTATTTCATTTACATGTTTACTTGTGCGTTAATACTTAAGTTTATGTATAATCAATCTGTAATTGGGGTCTTGAACCCTGTTGGCCAGATTATTAATAAATAAATAAATAAATAAATAAATAAATAAATAAATAAATAAATAAATAAATAAATAAATAAATAAATAAATAAATAAATAAATAAATAAATAAATAAATAAATAAATAAATAAATAAATAAATAAATAAATAAATAAATAAATAAATAAATAAATAAATAAATAAATAAATAAACAAACAAACAAACAAACAAACAAACAAACAAACAAACAAACAAACAAACAAACAAACAAACAAACAAACAAACAAACAAACAAACAAACAAACAAACAAACAAACAAACAAACAAACAAACAAACAAACAAACAAACAAACAAACAAACAAACAAACAAACAAACAAACAAACAAACAAACAAACAAACAAACAAACAAACAAACAAACAAACAAACAAACAAACAAACAAACAAACAAACAAACAAACAAACAAACAAACAAACAAACAAACAAACAAACAAACAAACAAACAAACAAACAAACAAACAAACAAACAAACAAACAAACAAACAAACAAACAAACAAACAAACAAACAAACAAACAAACAAACAAACAAACAAACAAACAAACAAACAAACAAACAAACAAACAAACAAACAAACAAACAAACAAATAAATAAATAAATAAATAAATAAATAAATAAATAAATAAATAAATAAATAAATAAATAAATAAATAAATAAATAAATAAATAAATAAATAAATAAATAAATAAATAAATAAATAAATAAATAAATAAATAAATAAATAAATAAATAAATAAATAAATAAATAAATAAATAAATAAATAAATAAATAAATAAATAAATAAATAAATAAATAAATAAATAAATAAATAAATAAATAAATAAATAAATAAATAAATAAATAAATAAATTTATATTTTTCGAAAATCCTTATAGTTCAGAAATATTAAACACTCTCTATTTTTTGCCAAAATTTAATTCGTTTTTGTTGTTCCTATGTCTCTCTTTACTGTTACTAAAATTATATCTTCTTTCAACATAGGTTATGCTAGAAAAACTACCCCTATTTTTTCGTATGTATCCATCAAGATTTCAATTACATCTCTACTCCATATTGTCATTTTTACCTTCCGTCACCTTTAGGTAAGGAAGGTATTGTCTTTGGTCAAAAAATTCGGTAGTGAGTTTTTGATGAATAAGCACGTTTTAGGGTCCCTACAATTCGATTTTACTATTTTTACGATGATGTCTGTATGTGTGTGTGTGTGTGTGTGTGTGTGTGTGTGTGTGTGTGTGTGTGTGTGTGTGTGTGTGTGTGTGTGTGTGTGTGTGTGTGTGTGTGTGTGTGTGTGTGTGTGTGTGTGTGTGTGTGTGTGTGTGTGTGTGTGTGTGTGTGTGTGTGTGTGTGTGTGTGTGTGTGTGTGTGTGTGTGTGTGTGTGTGTGTGTGTGTGTGTGTGTGTGTGTGTGTGTGTGTGTGTGTGTGTGTGTGTGTGTGTGTGTGTGTGTGTGTGTGTGTGTGTGTGTGTGTGTGTGTGTGTGTGTGTGTGTGTGTGTGTGTGTGTGTGTGTGTGTGTGTGTGTGTGTGTGTGTGTGTGTGTGTGTGTGTGTGTGTGTGTGTGTGTGTGTGTGTGTGTGTGTGTGTGTGTGTGTGTGTGTGTGTGTGTGTGTGTGTGTGTGTGTGTGTGTGTGTGTGTGTGTGTGTGTGTGTGTGTGTGTGTGTGTGTGTGTGTGTGTGTGTGTGTGTGTGTGTGTGTGTGTGTGTGTGTGTGTGTGTGTGTGTGTGTGTGTGTGTGTGTGTGTGTGTGTGTGTGTGTGTGTGTGTGTGTGTGTGTGTGTGTGTGTGTGTGTGTGTGTGTGTGTGTGTGTGTGTGTGTGTGTGTGTGTGTGTGTGTGTGTGTGTGTGTGTGTGTGTGTGTGTGTGTGTGTGTGTGTGTGTGTGTGTGTGTGTGTGTGTGTGTGTGTGTGTGTGTGTGTGTGTGTGTGTGTGTGTGTGTGTGTGTGTGTGTGTGTGTGTGTGTGTGTGTGTGTGTGTGTGTGTGTGTGTGTGTGTGTGTGTGTGTGTGTGTGTGTGTGTGTGTGTGTGTGTGTGTGTGTGTGTGTGTGTGTGTGTGTGTGTGTGTGTGTGTGTGTGTGTGTGTGTGTGTGTGTGTGTGTGTGTGTGTGTGTGTGTGTGTGTGTGTGTGTGTGTGTGTGTGTGTGTGTGTGTGTGTGTGTGTGTGTGTGTGTGTGTGTGTGTGTGTGTGTGTGTGTGTGTGTGTGTGTGTGTGTGTGTGTGTGTGTGTGTGTGTGTGTGTGTGTGTGTGTGTGTGTGTGTGTGTGTGTGTGTGTGTGTGTGTGTGTGTGTGTGTGTGTGTGTGTGTGTGTGTGTGTGTGTGTGTGTGTGTGTGTGTGTGTGTGTGTGTGTGTGTGTGTGTGTGTGTGTGTGTGTGTGTGTGTGTGTGTGTGTGTGTGTGTGTGTGTGTGTGTGTGTGTGTGTGTGTGTGTGTGTGTGTGTGTGTGTGTGTGTGTGTGTGTGTGTGTGTGTGTGTGTGTGTGTGTGTGTGTGTGTGTGTGTGTGTGTGTGTGTGTGTGTGTGTGTGTGTGTGTGTGTGTGTGTGTGTGTGTGTGTGTGTGTGTGTGTGTGTGTGTGTGGATGTGTGTGTGTAACAAAATTTTCGTCTACGATAACTTCCATACTACAATTCAAAAAATTATAATTCTTTCGTATTCCTCTTCGTTACATCCATGTGAAGAGCTGATTAGATTTTGGTTAGAATTGGTCAACCGGAAGTACCCTCATTTGAAGATTTTAACAGTTTTTCTTGAAAAAACTATGTTAAATATCAGTTTTTCACATTTGATGTTATTATAAATATTAAAGAATATTTTATTCTCTATGCGATTTGAATGCATTTTATATTTCATATTAAATGGATATAGAGTTAAAAAATTATAAAGAAATTAAATATCATATATTAGCTAGCTATGCTATAATTCTGGAAACAGCTGATGTATTAAGAAAATTCTGATTGAAAGGTGTCAGTGTCAAGTGCAGTTGACAGTATGTATGTGTTATAATTTTACTGGAAATATAGGATCTTTTTCTTTCTGTATAGAATTTGTATAAAATACATACAACTGCCTTAAGGTAATGTACAAGAAATAGAATCTTTTGCAAGGAATTTTCTGTATGACATTTATACAAAATACATAGAACTGACGGAAGGTAATGTGCTGGCCACATCAGATTTTTTAATTTAATATTAATCACTGCTAACGCCATACTTGTACACATCAAAAATATAAACACAAATGACATTTGACAGTTACTTGACAGTCAAAACTTATAGGGACTTTTAAGAAAAAGTAGCGCATATTCCAGTGGCCGAGCGAGTTGAGGCAGAGTGTTTTCTAAGGCTTGATTTACATTAGCGGTACAATGACGGTACGATGACGGTGCAGTGAGGGTATGTAAATCATTAAATATCAAAGGGTCGTCATTGTACCGTAAACGTAGATGTAAATGGGTCCATTAAAATACATTGGAGCAAGAAGTATCCGTACCGTCATCGTACGGTCATTGTACCGCTAATGTAAATCAAGCCTATAACAGTGCTCGAAGCGATATTCACCGCTCGGTTCCTTGTAATGTAATAATAAATAAAGTATTTGAATAGGGCTATAACAGAAGTGTTGAAAAGCCGACAAAAATATTATAAAAATATTATTATTATTATTATTATTATTATTATTATTATTATATTCCAGTTTTTCGTGAAAAGTTTTTCTTTCAAAGTCTATTCATTATTCTCCAACTTTGCAAGTAATGAAATGAAAAATTTCATCGTGTAACGCACCCTTTACGGTAATTTATTCATACAAGTTTTCCTACGGTCTTCAATATAATATAGTGATTCTATTTTGTTAGTAGCCATATAGGGATAATATTAGCGACTTTATATACAAAGACTATCTTTAATAACAATTTAAAAAAATATCTGATGTGGCCAGCACATTACCTTCCGTCATTTCTATGTATTTTGTACAAATTTCATACAGAAAGCTCCTTTCTAAAAATTCTATTTCTTGTACATTACCTTCCGGCAGTTGCATGTATTTTATGCAAATTCCATACAGAAAATTTATAGCAAAAGATCCTATAATTCCAGTAAAATTGTAAGACAAACGCACTATGTCAATTTCACTTGACACTGACATCTATCAATCAGAATTTTCTTAATATAGTAGCTGTTTCCATAGTATGGCTACTTTATGAAATTTAATTTCTTTATAATTTTTTAACTCTATATTCTTTTTAATATTAAGTATAAAATGCAATCAAATCGTATAGAGAATAAAATATTCTTTAATATTTATAATAACATTAAATATGAAAAAATGATATTTAACATAGTTCTTTTTTTCAAGAAAAACTGTTAAAATCTTCAAATGATGGTACTTCCGGTTGACCAATTGTAACCAAAATCTATGCTCTTCATATGGACACATACACACGCACACACGCACGCACGCACGCACACACACATGCACGCACGCACACGCTCACGCGCACACACAAACACACACACACACACACACACACACACACATTTTTACGGTAATTAATTCATACAAATTGTTCTAAGGCTCTTCATGATAATATAGTTATAGCATTTTGTTAGTAACAATATATGGATAATAGCAGCAAAATTAGACACAAAGACTATAATAATTAAAAAATATATTTAATTCACGGGTGAGAGAATTTTTACGGTAATTAATTTATACAAATTGTTCTACGGGTCTGCAGCATAATATAGTTATTGCATTTTGTTAGTAACAATATAGGGATAATATTAACAACATTAAATACAAAGACTATCTTTAATAAAAATTAAAAAAATATATTTGTCACGGGTGAGAAATTTTTTACGTAAATTAATTCATATAAATTGTTTAACGGGTCTTCAGGATAATATAGTTATTGCATTTTGTTAGTATTAAAATAAGGATAATATTAACTGCTTTAAATACAAAGACTACCTTTAATAACAATTTAAAAAAATATATTTAAGTCAACAGACAGAACTGTTATATACACAAGGATGGGTATACGGCCAGGCAAACGGCACGCTTTGTATTTCTGAAATGGTCTATTCATACAAATATTCCTATGAATCTTCAGGATAAAATAGTCAATGCATTTTGTAAGCAAAAATGTAAGGATAATATTAGCAAAATTAGAAATAAAGACTTCCATTAATAATAATTTAAAAAATTATTTGTCACGGGTGATATAAATTTTACGATAATTAATTCATACAAATTGTCCTACGGGGATTCAGTATAATATAGTTATTGTATTTTGTTAGTAACAATATAGGAAGTACCTATATTAAAAAGATGTATAATAAGAATTCATAATTTTATTTTGAATTTACCGCGCATTTGTCTTATCAAGTTTAAAGCACTACCGTAAATTTAATAATATTGTTATTATATTATTGTAATTTTTATATATTTTTATTGTGTCTCTAAATTACAGTAATGCGTATATTATATATTTAATACAATTCATTAGAACACACTTGGTCTTGGTAGCGCATCCATACGTTCAGCGTGAGGCGGCTTCACAACTACTTGAATCTGCTAATCACACCCTCATCTAAGAGATAAGTTCTATTTAAATAATGAGAAAAATAGTAACTATACTTTCTCGAGATCTTGGTCCAATGAAAAATATAATATAATTAATTTTATTAAAACTTTACTTAACTATTCTAGAAAACATTCAATCAATGAAATTGTGTCAACATAACTAAACTAATACTCTAAAAGGGATTTTAAAAGTTAAACAAACTGTGACAAACTGTGGGCAAATTGGGTGCGGAAAATGAGAACTTAAACGCACCCACTTGTATTATTAAAAATAGTTAATTAAAACACGCAAACAATCGATGAAAAGGTTTCAACATTACTAAACTAATACTTTAAAACATAATTTTATAGTTAAACAAATGGCTGGTCAATTGGGTGCGGAAAATGAGAACTTAATTAAAATACGCAAACAATCGATGAAAAGGTTAAAACAATACTAAACTAATACTTCCAAATAGATTTTTATAGTTAAACAAACAGTGGGTCAATTGGGCGTGGAAAATGAGAATTTAGGCGCACCATCATTTAAAGATAATGAAAAAGGAAATGGAAAGTTTAAACAAATAAAATTATTTTAAAACATTAACAAACAAATGAAAATGAAAACATTAACCTATTTAAACGTACATTATTGTATAAATGGTGGGTAAATGTGAAAATAGCTCCACCCATATATTTTTTTAAAAAATAAAGGGAAAAAATTCGAACAATCAATTAAATATAGCAAACATTTGAAAACGCATCCAAATAAAGTAATTTATGTATGATATATTGTTTGTTTGCTTGTGTGTTGGGTCAAGTTCACTGACGTGACAGTTCTCAGTATGGCGCCCGAAGCAGCAACAGCAAACCCTACACAGGGGTAGGTACGTCACAAAGAAAAGAATTAAATTGCGAAGCAGTCAGAAATGAAAGCATATTGTTAAAGCCAAATGAGATAAGGTATCAAAAAACTGCGTCGCATTGAAGATAATGGTTCCTAGCAGTGTTGTAAAATTAGATTTCTTATCTCCTTAGGCTGTAGGAACAATCCCTTATGTCATCATATCAATAAAAAAAAATTCTGAAAACTTTTGTTACATACGATACCATAAATAAATATTATTACCAGCATTTTGTCTAACATATTCTTCCATATGTATAAAGAAATAACTCGTAGGAATATTATAAATATTTAAACTGAATAAAGAGTTTTTGAAAACGACTGGTTTATTTGCGTATGACCCCCGTATTTAAAATAAAGGTTGGCGGATGTGTCGTGTCGGGCATTGGTAATTTATAAAGACTGCTTACATTTCAAAGTACATTTATTTAAATTTATAAAGTTTATACTTTCCGGCAAATTTTTAAAAAGTTCTGATAATAGGTTTCTACACATATGTCACAAATTTTAAAGGTATACAGAATGTTATATAAATAATGTGTTCGTAGTATGATGAAAGAGAACTGAAAGAAGTTATATTCTGAAATTTATTCTCCACAATCTGTCAAGTTGTAAAAGTTGTGGGACTGTAAGGCCGACCAATTACTTACCAGTTTCTTAATAAATTTAAATATAAAAATTCCGAAAATAGTTATTTACGTTATAAGGCTGGGAAGTGAGTTATTACGGTACGAATAAGAAGTTTACGGACGAGGTGACGAATGAGTCGGATCAGGAATTTCGAAATGAGTATCGTAATACTACTTCACGGCCGTATGACGTACAACATATTATTTCATAACTGTATACGTGTTTTCAATTTTAAATGGCACAAAATTGACCCTTGTGGTAACTCTCCACGCCAGCAATGAGTGCGTACAAAGCAGATTTGCACACCCAACAATGGGTAATAAGCCGTGACAATATATTCATTTATATATATGTTATAAATGACGATTAAATGTTAGCGCTGAAAATTAGAATATTAAAACACATTTATCACCCAAACCGGTATATACAGTATTAATACAAAAATAATAACAAATCTGTCACGCGGAATCCTCCTTCACGCCGTGATTATTTCTGTAAAAGAATTAACACATGAGAAATACTCAGTGAGGAGACAATCATTTACATAAGGTTCAGGCATTCACACACCGTACACACATGTTGGCAACTACGGGCAGTACCGCCAGTTACTACGGAACCTCTGCCGCTTCGGTGGTGATCCGGGAACACATCCACAGAGATCACTACAGCCCAAACTGCTGCTAACGTTGGCGACCCAGAAGCGGGTCACTACAGCCTTTCCCTGCTGCTGCCGCTGGCGACCCCCGGGTCCACACGGGCGGCCACTACGGAACCTCTGCCGCTTCGGTGGTGATCCGGGAACACATCCACAGGGATCACTACAGCCCAAACTGCTGCTAACGTTGGCGAC
>OY720464.1:9961841-10006841 GCA_963082715.1 Harpalus rubripes
ACACACACACACACACACACACACACACACACACACACACACACACACACACACACACACACACACACACACACACACACACACACACACACACACACACACACACACACACACACACACACACACACACACACACACACACACACACACACACACACACACACACACACACACACACACACACACACACACACACACACACACACACACACACACACACACACACACACACACACACACACACACACACACACACACACACACACACACACACACACACACACACACACACACACACACACACACACACACACACACACACACACACACACACACACACACACACACACACACACACACACACACACACACACACACACACACACACACACACACACACACACACACACACACACACACACACACACACACACACACACACACACACACACACACACACACACACACACACACACACACACACACACACACACACACACACACACACACACACACACACACACACACACACACACACACACACACACACACACACACACACACACACACACACACACACACACACACACACACACACATTTCCCATACTCAAATTAGCAATGTAAAGTAGTACACAGTGAACAGTATGAAATAAACAATATTTGTAAATGACGTTAAATTTACAATAAGTTGCATAGTACTTAGAAATTTAGAAATACCTGTTACCTTCATTAATCAGGAAAATATCGACATGCATTTGGTTTACGGAAAAGTGCGCCAAAACAGTCGCCATTAATAAAAAGTGTCATCCATATTTCGCCTCTGACTTTCTTTAAACCTTCAAAAATGACAAGTGTTGCTGTGTTCACTAAAACTTTTGTTATTTTTAAATAATTCATTATTCAAATAGATAATTGTTATTGGTCCACTATGAAGTGCTTTTACAATTGCAACATTAGAAAATAAATTATTGCAGATTACGATATATTGCAACTTTGTTTTTAAGTGGTAACGTATGGCACGTTACTTACTTAACGCCCTGTACAGTAGTGACCAAAATGAGTAAACAAAGCTTAATCTTCAATTGTTTCCGAGTAACGCATTGAAAAATGAGTTTTTATCTCTGCTATCTCGAAACTATAAGAGTTACGACTTAAATCAGACTTTGTTTTCTTTTCAGAAGTCATCTTCAAGGTTTTTGTTTAAAAGAATCTAATAATTGTACTAAGTAAAATGTTGTGGCGACCTTGACCAATATTTAATTTTCAAATAACTTCTTAACTGTTAGAAATTGAGAAAAATATTTAAAATAAAATCTTATTAGGTGGTAGCATGAATGATGATTAGATGACTAAGGAGGAGATGACTAGCAGTGTTTTATTTCTGCCAGTCCTTCATGATAGAAAAAAATTTGTTCGCACTATCCTTGTCAGTTTTTCTTCGAATTTTCTTTTTTTCGGAAACAGTTGAAGATTAGACCTATAAAGATTAAGCTGTTTTTTTTACTCATTTTGGTCTGTACTAGTACATATATACCCTTAAAATTTGTGACACAAGTTTAGAAACACCTGTATATTTTTACTATAACGGACAAGTCTAATTTGTATAAAATATTAATAATACGTAGTAATCTGAATTAATGTTATATTTATCAAATAAAAACTAGCACTGTGTATTATAGCAAGTCATGAAATGAATATTTTTGTTCATTTATATTGTATACAACAGTGGAAACATATTCACATATTAATATTTACATTATATCGAAACGTATATTCCGAATTAATTTAAATAGATCAAATTTGTTTGCACAGTAAAAAAAGAATACAATGACAATAAAATTAGACTATTGTAACGTTTGTATTTATTTGGGTGAAGTGTAAAAATCAAAGAATTATTACTAATTAAAACAGATGTTTATTAAACGATAAATAGGTATTAAAAGATAATAACAATAACGCTTACTATGGTTAAACAAATATTAAACACTAATTTAACGCAAAGAATATAATTAATTACTTAAACATTAAGATTATTTATTTATTTAAACAATTAACATGACTATTTATTTCTACGCTATTTATTTTACTGTACTCTCGTACTTTTATTTAACTAACTGTTCATTTATTTCACTACGCGTTCCAATCTTAAGACTGCCGGTCTGTTACAGACTCTTGTAAACTGTTTACGCGATATTTATATCACTATATGTCACTATTTATTTCACTATTTATTTATATCAAATTCAATTGTTCGATCCAGTATCACCAACTGTCCGTATGCCGAAATTCTTCAACACCAATGCCGAGTATCCACTCCCACTCGCTGTTACTATCCTCGTATACTCTAGCTTCCCAATACTCGTCAACACTACCGAGTATTCACAGCTATCCCAGTATACCAGTAATTTGTCGAGTACTCCATTCGACACCACTATACTGCATACGCTTGCCACGATACTGCTATTCTATTAAACTCACTAATTTCAACAACTAACAGATCTTCATAGCCTCTGTATAATCAACTGCCGATCACATAACTAATGTTACTCAACTGAACTAACTGTTGGACTTCACTAATGGAACTCAATTCGTAAACTCAACATTCGCCTATATGTCATATAACATTTTTTGATCGTAATAACCTCCGGAATAGGTAGTATAAGTTTATCAGTCGAGTCGCGGAACACCCTGTATGTTAAGTCTATACAACGAATTAATAACAAAATATTACTTTTTCATTTATATTGTAATGTGCAGCGCCCGCCGTCGCCGCCGCTTTCGTCGCCGTAGCAATGAGCGAGTGTCTATTTTTAGCGATGACGTAATAACCACGGAGCGTCATGTGTTGTAAACAGACTTCTCCGAACTTGTTTCATTACTCGGGTGACGTATTCTATTGTACTTGATGTTTTTATCTAAAATGATCTTCTAGTAATTTCTCGAATACAAACGTCGGAGTATATAAGCACTATTAGCAAAGGAATCGGACAGTCTGATATAAACAAGCGTCGTAAAGCAAATAGTTGGTAATATAAACAGATAGTCAATAAGTAATGTACATATATAAATATAGTTATATAAATAAATAAGTTATATATTGCTTAAATAAATAATCTTAGTTTAAGTGTTTTATAATATTCTTAGTTTTAATTAGTGTTCAATATTTGTTTAATCATTGTATAAATTAAATTTATTATCTTTTAATATCTATTTATCGTTATAACGAACTTTAATTTTAATTAATAATAATTGTCTAATATTTACACTTCAGCCAAATAAATAAAAAAACGTTAAAATTGGTCTCAGGTGTGGGGTGTTAATAAACTGTGAAGTGTTAATTAAGAATAAATAAAATGTGACTAAACAATTAAAATTAAATGAATAAAAAGTAAGTAATCCCAAGACAGAACTGGAAGAGCGAGATTTGGAAACAGCAGAAAAGAAGTCAGTGCTTCAGGAAAGATTACGGCAAGCATTAATCGATGCTGGTGAAAATCTTGAAGAATACTTATTCGGCCCTGTAGTGTACTGCCATATAATATAATTCTATTATGTATTGGGTAACAATAATTAAGGTATTAATTAATTACTGTATTTGTGATGTGAGCGGTAAATGATCGGGAATACGACAGTTTGTATCTGACCGTGAGAGAATAAAGACGTGTTCGGAAAGATTTATGAAGTGTATTCATTTATTTATAACCTGTAGTGAATCATACGAATCCTGAGAGAAGATAGTGAATACTACAGGCCCGTCCGATATTCATAAATTCATAGACAAAACATTAGAACATAAATTAACAGAAAATTCCAGAACATTAATAGAAGAATTATTGGAACAGTGTAAAACATTAGAGGAGAGTTCTAGATAAACAGAAGAAAATTATGTATTATTAGAACAAAAATTAGAAGAAACTTCTAGAATATTAAAACAGGAAATGGCAGAAAATTCTAGAATTCTGGAGCACACAGTAGAACAAAAATTAGAGGAGAATTATAAAAAACTGAAGAAGACCTGAAGAATTTAGAATGTAAGTATGACAAGCAGATCGAAGAATTACGAGGAAAGGTCACCAGAATTGCAGTGCCGTCAATGCCAAATTCCGATGTAGCGAAGGCAAGTTTACAAGAAGAAAGGAAAGTAGTAAAGCCTGATATTAGTACAACAATTCACATCAAAACACCGGAATTTGATGGAAAATCTTCGTGGCCGATCTATTTAAAACAATTTGAAGTGGTTGAGAAAGCACATAACTGGACGTCTACAGAGAAGGCTACAGCGTTGACTGTCTCGTTGCGTGGGGAAGTCATCGACATGTTACAAACGCTGAAGGAAGTAGAACAAGAGTACTACGACCAACTAGTCAAGCGGTTGGACATGCGGTATGGCAATGCGCACCTGGAGCAGGTGACCAGACACAACTGAGGAACCGCTATCAGAATTCAAAAGAAAGCCTTCAAGAATTTGAAATCCACGTAGCTCGTTTGGTTCGTCTCGCACATCCTACAGCTCCTGACTGCGTTTTGGAGTGCCTGGCCACTCAATCATTTATCTGTGGAGTTCGAGACGGCAAAACGCAGCAAGCACTGCGATTGGCCCGCCCAAAAACATTGATGCCGAGAGAAAAGAAGACACGGAAGATCTAGAAGAGAAAACGCGACGAGTTGTAAATGAAGAGTTTGCCGGAAGAAAGTAACTCCTCTGTTGGTACTGCGGAAAACTGGGTCATCCGCAGACACTTTGCAGAAAAATGCAAAGAGAGACAGAATCGGTAAAAGAAGAAAAGGAGTCGGAAAACTAAGTCAGGTTGATGCGTAGGGGCAATCGTCGACCTGTAATCTAGTAGCCCCACAATCCATCAGTTATGGCTCTGTTGAAAGAAGACCACTAAAAATGTTACTGGATACGGGTGCGACGAAGACTATAATTAAACCCGACTAAGTAAAGAACACAGGCAAGCAGGCCCGCCGGGTGCGGGCGTGCAAGGCGTGCACCGCACATGGGCGGCACCTTCAAGGGGGCGGCAAACACAGGAATCTCCTCATCGAACTTATTCACATTTGCACCTATGTTTTTTTATTGTCATAACAACGACATCTATTGATCTATATCGAAAATAAATGACAATTGAACAATTCGACGCAGGGACTTCCCCGCTGTCCCATACCAGGCGGTAGTTTTACGTTCAGGGGAATCCCCGTGCCGTGGCATCTCGAAATATTCATTCTTCATTTACTTGTTTTCACGTGACGCACAGCGCACTCGTTGCATAATCTTGTTTACCGATGTTGATGACTAGTTATTTAATTGTAATATTACTGCTAGTATTACAAAGTGAATAATTAATACTAATTAAAACTAGTTAAATAGTGTCATACCTACATATATCTTTCAGGATTATTATAAGTGGGAAAAAGCGTAAACATCAAACATGGTCTTATTTTTATTTTTAAGACTTTGCATGTTTTCAGCCATACCTACCCCTACATATCTACAATAAATTATTCTTTTAGACACTATTCAAAATAGTAAAAGTCTTCTAAGAATATGTCTATTGTGTGTCTGATTGCTACTCTTTCACGACTTTATTTAATTAATTTAACTAATACTGTGGGGTAGATATTGTCGTATTTACCACAAAGTTGCTTTGGTAGGACCTTGCGAAAATGTTTTATGCGAACGTAACCACGGTCAACAGCTAGTATATTCTAATACATTCAAAAATTGTTTTAGGAACCACCAAAGAGGAAAAAGCTTTCTGGGGCTCAATTTCGAAATAAAAAACGAGAAAAGGAGATACAGAAAGAAAAAATGGCTGGTTCTATGATGAAATTTTTAAACGAACCTGAAAATAAGGATTATCAAGAAATTATTGAAACTATCACTGCGTCGACGTCGGCTTCCGGACCTATGGAAGAATCTGAAGAGAAAAAAATATCTTGCAGCCCAAGTCCTTCAGAAAATGACAATAGAAGTGATACAAGTGAAGAACCTATAAGCGGTATGTCGTCATCAGCGGTTTCTATCAGTTTGAGATGTAGTGACGACCCGGGTTCGTGGCCTGCTAGTAACAGTAGTGATCTTGTTGATATTTTAGTTAGACGTGGTCCTGTACAGGTTTCCCGTTAATGACAATGGACGAAAATTTAGTGACTATTACTATTATAGAAAGCTTTCTAACGGCGAAGGAATTAATAGAGATTGGCTTGTTTACTCTAATCCAAAAGATTCCGTTTATTGTTTTTGTTGCAAAATGTTTGGTAAAACTGCAAGTAGTCTGTCTGATTTGAACGGCTTTTCGGATTGGCAACATTTATCATTAAATTTGAAAAGACATGAAACGAGCGATTTCCACAATAAAAATGTGAAATCATGGGTGCAATTAAATAATATGGTCAAAACTAAGACTACTGTAAATCAGATGCAACTGAGACTATTAGAGTCAGAAAAAAAGCATTGGTGTGATATATTAGAAAGAATTATTGCCGTTATAAAGTTTTTATCACGTCAATGTCTGGCTTTTCGAGGTTCATCGAAAAAAATATTTAAGCATGATAACGGCAATTTTCTAAAAGCAATAGAAATGATAGCTTCTTTTGATTCAGTTATGCGGGAACATATTCGCAGAATTGAATTGAAATCTAATTCTAGTCGGATGGGTTTGGCTCACTATTTAGGAGATCAAATTCAAAATGAAATTATTGAATTACTCGGCACAGCGATAAAAAAATATATTTTGGACAAAGTTAGAGAATCGAAATATTTTTCTGTCATATTGGACTGCACACCGGATGCAAGCCATACGGAACAAATAACAGTAATACTTAGATATGTTTATCTAAACAATACAAATAAAAAAGTAGAGGTATGCGAACACTTCATTGATTTTTGTCCAGTTACCAGTTCAACTGGCGAGGGTTTATTAAATTTTGTTTAGAATTTATTTTCCCAATTAAACCTTGACATTCAAAATTTGCGAGGGCAAGGTTATGATAATGGCTCTAACATGCGTGGAAAACACAACGGGTTGCAGAAAAAATTTTTGGAAATCAATCATCGTGCATTTTACGTTCCATGCTCAGCTCATAGTCTAAATTTGGTAGTGAATGATGCAGTAAATATTACGCACGAAACTATATATTTTTTTTGACATAATTCAAAAAATTTATATTTTCTTTTCATTGTCTAAAAAAGGTGGTCGATCATTTGCAAACATTTACCAGATTTAAAATTAAAAGCTTGAGTGCTACGCGATGGTCCAGCAGAATTGACGCGATCAAACCCTTACGGTATCATCTAGAAAAAATCTGATGTGGCCAGCACATTACCTTCCGTCAGTTCTATATATTTTGTACAAATTTCATACGGAAAGTTCCTTGCTAAATTAAATATTCTATTTCTTGTACATTACCTTCCGGCAGTTGCATGTATTTTATGCAGTTAATGTATCTGCAGAAATAAAAGATTTATTATTATTTCTTGTACATTACCTTAAAGCAGTTGTATGTATTTTATACAAATTCCATACAGAAAGCAAAAGATCCTATATTTTCAGTAAAATTATAAGACGAACACACTATGTAAATTTCACTTGACACTGACATCTTTCAATCAGAATTTTCTTAATATAGTAGCTGTTTCCATAGCCATGGCTACTTTATGAAATTTAATTTCTTTATATTTTTTACCTTCCGTCACCTTTAGGTAAGGAAGGTATTGTCTTTGGTCAAAAAATTCGATGATGAGATTTTACTCAATAAGCACGTTTTAGGGTCCCTAGAATACGAATTTACTATTTTTACGATGATGTCTGTATGTGTGTGTGTGTGTGTGGATGTGTGTGTGTGTGTGTGTGTGTGTGTGTGTGTGTGTGTGTGTGTGTGTAACAAAATTTTCGTCTGCGATAACTCTAATACCACAGTTACAAAAATTATAATTTTTTCGTATACTTCTTCGTTACAGCCATATGAAGAGCTGATTAGATTTTGGTTACAATTGGTCAACCGGAAGTACCATTATTTGAAGATTTTAACAGTTTTTCTTGAAAAAACTATGTTAAATATCATTTTTTCACATTTGATGTTATTATAAATATTAAAGAATATTTTATTCTCTATACGATTTGACTGCATTTTATACTTAATATTAGCTAGTATATTCTAATACATTCAAAAATTGTTTTAGGAACCACCAAAGAGGAAAAAGCTTTCTGGGGCTCAATTTCGAAATAAAAAACGAGAAAAGGAGATACAGAAAGAAAAAATGGCTGGTTCTATGATGAAATTTTTAAACGAACCTGAAAATAAGGATTATCAAGAAATTATTGAAACTATCACTGCGTCGACGTCGGCTTCCGGACCTATGGAAGAATCTGAAGAGAAAAAAATATCTTGCAGCCCAAGTCCTTCAGAAAATGACAATAGAAGTGATACAAGTGAAGAACCTATAAGCGGTATGTCGTCATCAGCGGTTTCTATCAGTTTGAGATGTAGTGACGACCCGGGTTCGTGGCCTGCTAGTAACAGTAGTGATCTTGTTGATATTTTAGTTAGACGTGGTCCTGTACAGGTTTCCCGTTAATGACAATGGACGAAAATTTAGTGACTATTACTATTATAGAAAGCTTTCTAACGGCGAAGGAATTAATAGAGATTGGCTTGTTTACTCTAATCCAAAAGATTCCGTTTATTGTTTTTGTTGCAAAATGTTTGGTAAAACTGCAAGTAGTCTGTCTGATTTGAACGGCTTTTCGGATTGGCAACATTTATCATTAAATTTGAAAAGACATGAAACGAGCGATTTCCACAATAAAAATGTGAAATCATGGGTGCAATTAAATAATATGGTCAAAACTAAGACTACTGTAAATCAGATGCAACTGAGACTATTAGAGTCAGAAAAAAAGCATTGGTGTGATATATTAGAAAGAATTATTGCCGTTATAAAGTTTTTATCACGTCAATGTCTGGCTTTTCGAGGTTCATCGAAAAAAATATTTAAGCATGATAACGGCAATTTTCTAAAAGCAATAGAAATGATAGCTTCTTTTGATTCAGTTATGCGGGAACATATTCGCAGAATTGAATTGAAATCTAATTCTAGTCGGATGGGTTTGGCTCACTATTTAGGAGATCAAATTCAAAATGAAATTATTGAATTACTCGGCACAGCGATAAAAAAATATATTTTGGACAAAGTTAGAGAATCGAAATATTTTTCTGTCATATTGGACTGCACACCGGATGCAAGCCATACGGAACAAATAACAGTAATACTTAGATATGTTTATCTAAACAATACAAATAAAAAAGTAGAGGTATGCGAACACTTCATTGATTTTTGTCCAGTTACCAGTTCAACTGGCGAGGGTTTATTAAATTTTGTTTAGAATTTATTTTCCCAATTAAACCTTGACATTCAAAATTTGCGAGGGCAAGGTTATGATAATGGCTCTAACATGCGTGGAAAACACAACGGGTTGCAGAAAAAATTTTTGGAAATCAATCATCGTGCATTTTACGTTCCATGCTCAGCTCATAGTCTAAATTTGGTAGTGAATGATGCAGTAAATATTACGCACGAAACTATATATTTTTTTTGACATAATTCAAAAAATTTATATTTTCTTTTCATTGTCTAAAAAAGGTGGTCGATCATTTGCAAACATTTACCAGATTTAAAATTAAAAGCTTGAGTGCTACGCGATGGTCCAGCAGAATTGACGCGATCAAACCCTTACGGTATCATCTAGAAAAAATCTGATGTGGCCAGCACATTACCTTCCGTCAGTTCTATATATTTTGTACAAATTTCATACGGAAAGTTCCTTGCTAAATTAAATATTCTATTTCTTGTACATTACCTTCCGGCAGTTGCATGTATTTTATGCAGTTAATGTATCTGCAGAAATAAAAGATTTATTATTATTTCTTGTACATTACCTTAAAGCAGTTGTATGTATTTTATACAAATTCCATACAGAAAGCAAAAGATCCTATATTTTCAGTAAAATTATAAGACGAACACACTATGTAAATTTCACTTGACACTGACATCTTTCAATCAGAATTTTCTTAATATAGTAGCTGTTTCCATAGCCATGGCTACTTTATGAAATTTAATTTCTTTATATTTTTTACCTTCCGTCACCTTTAGGTAAGGAAGGTATTGTCTTTGGTCAAAAAATTCGATGATGAGATTTTACTCAATAAGCACGTTTTAGGGTCCCTAGAATACGAATTTACTATTTTTACGATGATGTCTGTATGTGTGTGTGTGTGTGTGGATGTGTGTGTGTGTGTGTGTGTGTGTGTGTGTGTGTGTGTGTGTGTAACAAAATTTTCGTCTGCGATAACTCTAATACCACAGTTACAAAAATTATAATTTTTTCGTATACTTCTTCGTTACAGCCATATGAAGAGCTGATTAGATTTTGGTTACAATTGGTCAACCGGAAGTACCATTATTTGAAGATTTTAACAGTTTTTCTTGAAAAAACTATGTTAAATATCATTTTTTCACATTTGATGTTATTATAAATATTAAAGAATATTTTATTCTCTATACGATTTGACTGCATTTTATACTTAATATTAAATGGATATAGAGTTAAAAAATTATAAAGAAATTAAATTTCATAAAGTAGCGGATAGCTGTGGAAACAGCTACTATATTAAGAAAATTCTGATTGAAAGATGTCAGTGTCAAGTGAAATTGACATAGTGTGTCTGTCTTATAATTTTACTGGAAATATAGGATCTTTTGCTTTCTGTATGGAATTTGTACAAAATACATACAACTGCTTTAAGGTAATGTACAAGAAATAATAATAATAAATCTTTTATTTCTGCAGATACATTACACTGCATATAGAAAACGTCACAAAATAATTTTCTGTATGAAATTTGTATAAGATACATGCAACTGCCGGATGGTAATGTACAAGAAATAGAATATTTAATTTAGCAAGGAACTTTCCGTATGATATTTGTACAAAATACATAGAACTGACGGAAGGTAATGTGCTGGCCACATCAGATTTTTTAACTCTGTATCCATTTAATATTAAGTATAAAATACAGCCAAATCGTATAGAGAATAAAATATTCTTTAATATTTATAATAACATCAAATGTGAAAAAATTATATTTAACATAGTTTTTTCAAGAAAAACTGTTAAAATCTTCAAATGATGGTACTTCCGGTTGACCAATTGTAACCAAAATCTAATCAGCTCTTCATATGGATGTAACGAAGAAGTATACGAAAAAATTATAATTTTTGTAACTGTAGTATAAGAGTTATCGCAGACGAAAATTTTGTTACACACACACACACACACACATCCACACATCCACACACACACACATACAGACATCATCGTAAAAATAGTAAATTCGTATTCTAGGGACCCTAAAACGTGCTTATTGATTAAAAACTCATCATCGAATTTTTTGACCAAAGACAATACCTTTCTTACCTAAAGGTGACGGAAGGTAAAAATATTTGATGCTCTGTTTGAAATATCTGAAAATACGTCTAAGTGGGATAGTGCCACGACTCACAAAGCGCATTCGCTCGCTTTAAAGGTTCAAAATTATAAATTTATTTGCTCTGTTGTAGTCTAGTACGAAATTTTGAACGAAATTAATTCTTTAAGTAAAATGTTGCAAAGTCCCACAATGAATACTCAAATATGCATAAATTTGCTAAATAATTTGATCGGTAAATTAACAAATAATCGCACGGACATTTTGAAATGATTTTACAAGAAGCTACCGAAGTGGCACAAAAACTAAATGCTGAAACAAACTTCCTACCATTAAATACACTTCGTCCAAGAAGAAAACCGACACAATTTCAATATGAACAACGCGATGAAGTTATATTAGACCCGAAAATCAATTACAAAGTAGTTTTTTTTAGAATTCTAGATCAGACATTAACTTCCTTAAAAAATAGATTTGAAGAGTTAAAAACTTTAGACAACGTGTTTGGCTTTCTCAGTAGTACATTATTTAGTAACCCCAAGAAAAAATTGATGAAACATTGTAAAGATTTACATCTGAAACTCAAAGATACGAAAGCTTAGAGGGGCCACAGAAAAAAATTATTTAATCTTGAAATTTCAAAGTTTTTCTTGAAATTTCACCTTTTCAAAAAGTTGAAATTTCAACTTTTTTCTTGAAATTTCACCTTTTCAAAAAGTAGAATTTTCAACTTTTTTCTTAAAATTTCACCATTTCAAGTGCTATTTTCTGGTAGAAAACTTAAATAAGGCGATTATTATACTGTTTGAAATGCGAATGAAAATGTGTGGTGTGTGCACGTTAGGTTAGGTTAGTTTACTTTGGGTTGATCTCCAAATTGCAGAGTATAATATTCTGCTATAAAAAATGAAAAGAAAAAAGTTGAAATTTCAACTTTTTGAAAAGGTAAAACTTCAAGAAAAACGTTGAAATTTCAATTTTTTGAAGAGGTGGAATTTCAAGAAAAAAGTTGAAATTTCAACTTTTTAAAAACGTGAAATTTCAAGAATAATTTTTTTTCTGTGGCCCCTCTAAGCTTTCGTACAAAGACGATTCAAGGAATGAAGCTGACATTGACGGTATTGATTTGTACAATGAAATTAACGCTTGGAAGCTACATTTTGTAGAAAATCAGTCTACCGATCCACATACACTTTTGCAATATGAAAAAAATAAATGAAATTAAGTAATGTACGAAGTCTCCAAGCCACAACGTCCTAAAGAATAACCAAAAGCAATCTTACACACGTCGAACAAAAACATGCTACATGAATTTATTTAAAAAAAAAAACTCTTACCAATGCTATTTTATGCTGTAGAAAGAAGCTGAAACATTGAAACATATAAATTGAGGACAGCTTATAAAGGAATATTAAGGACAAATTCTCCTAAAGGAACAGACTAGATATCAATTAATTTCAATAATTTTTAAGCCAAACTGAGGTAAAATAAGATTTTTTCACAAATCTATTGAATATATGCTTCTTAGTGTTTGTTTTCAGGGTTAAAAATGTAATTTTTGCACGAGCGGACCAAAAAGTACACCTTTATAACTCAATTTGCGGGTGCAAAGTATGACGTTTTGGCCCTAGGGCGATTTAATAAATGATACAAACTCTAATTTTTATTTTGAATAAATAATTTTGTTACAATATAAACAATTGTTAATATTGATTCTCGGACGTTTATCATGTTCTTCTTAAACAACTTGTATTTGCTTTGTGTTATTCTGAATTTGGTTATAAGTTAAAGTGAGGCCTTTCTATCACCAACCAAAATTTGGTTATAAATTTTTAATATATTTTCCACTGAATTTTCGATGTAATTTTCAGCAACTGCTGTTGATTTCCAACCACCATGACGTTTCGCACTTGCTACCTCTACTCGGGAATCAGTTAACAGATGCAGAGGAACGTCGAAAACAGTGACCGGTATGTAATTTTGCATACAGTAACAAGTAACTCCAG
The DNA here is from genome assembly GCA_963082715.1 of Harpalus rubripes. Lineage (NCBI taxonomy): Eukaryota > Metazoa > Arthropoda > Insecta > Coleoptera > Carabidae > Harpalus > Harpalus rubripes. Next base: position 9,975,340 of record OY720464.1, read on the forward strand.
ATATTTTGCAGTTTCCATAGATATTTTACCAAAAGTATTTTTGCCAACTACTTGTATTGAACATTTCCATTTTTATAAAAAACGAAGAAGCGTCTGTGCTCAATTTTGGGTTGGCGAAAAGCAGCATACTTTTTGTATAATTCTAAAAAATCGATGACTTTTCTTTATTATCTAAAACTGTAAACATACAGTCAATTTTAGTCAGATTCTATGTATGTTCACCAACAGTCCGTTTTCTATATTTTGTATGTCATCGATTGTTAGTTCTTCCCGAAGACATGCTCTAGCAATTCCAAAAATTGGTACTGCCTGTATTTTTTTTTTTTTTTTTTTTGTTAATGTAATTCAAAGTTTAAATATAATTATTTACTCACATTCATCCATAAATATCTATCATCTGGTGCTTCTAAGATGAACTTTTCTATTTGTGCTTTAATGAGAACTTTTGACTTTTAATTTACTAATATCGACGTTGTCGTATATAATTATTGTTGCTTTTAACGTCGAGGAATGTGACCAAACTTTTCATCTTCTTGCATTACACCAACTTTCAAATTCTTCATATGGCTTTTTGTATATCAAATTCAGTATCAGTAATATCTGATGGCGTACAAAGTAAATCTAGTTTGTTATCTTCCATATTTGTAATAAATTAAAGGAAAGTACTACATATAAATTATAACTGTAGAGGGTAAAATTTATCTCTGGTGCGTGGGCAAAAGAGTATAAGTCAATTTTTGGTCAAAACAAGCTAAGTGTGTTACTAGGTTCAATAATTCACTACCTTTAGTATGGTTATAACAGTATAAGTAAAGCTTACATGTTTTGACCGTCGTTTATGTGGTCTTTTAAGTCTATGTTTAAACGTATTATTCACTAGCGAGCAATAGAGTATAAGTCGAGTTGTACTGTTTTTACCAGAGAATTTAAAAATTGGTTCTAATAGTATATCTATACTTATACTGTTAGAACTACCGCATTAAATTTCCAAGTGTTCGTTTATACTGTTTTGCACGTTGCAACATAACCTAAAAGTTTGTACAAGGCGTCTATGAATGTTGTTTCTAAGCGTTTTCACGTGTTTTTACACATTCTCGTGGATACTATGGCTTCCGTAAGAACCAAACTTATTTTAAAGATGTGTTCTTCTCATCTTGGTATGTTTTAATCGTTTTCATTTTTATATCACGTCATTATATTTTTTTGTGTTGATATTTTTTAGATAATATAGGGGAAAATGAATCAAAAGGTCAGAATAAAGATTTAGTCATTGAAGCAGTAAATGAGCCCAACTATTTTCAGTTAGGTAAGTCTTGAAATACTTGTTAGGTGTTTTTTTCAATATTCTAATTGATTTGAAATTTTTAGAAAACGTAATGGATTTTAATTCAGCAGTACGAAATGAAGAGGTGATTTCTGAAGTAGTGAATAACCGTAATAAATTTGGTAAGCTTATGAACGTTATTTTTGCGATTTTTTATCAGAAAACTTTTAGATAATGTGGAGGATCAAGATAGGGAATCAATTCCGCAGAGTAATGAGATAGTTGACAAAGTACTTAATTCTCGTCCTAGAGATGAACATGCAGATTGTTTAATTGATTATTATAGTGAAATTGAAGAATGTACTGATGATCATAGTGAAGTTGATGACAGTGATAAAGACAGAGACTTCCAACCAGATCCTGATGAACCAAGTTCGTCTACTGGTGAAACTGTTAACCAGATCACTTCAAATATTACATCCAATAAAAAAACAGACGATAAAGTTCCAAAAAAAGAATTTTGATAGTGAATATACAAGAAAGAAAAGACGGGAACGTAAAACAAAAAGAAATACAGGACAAGAATATAAAACTGTTAAGGGTATTGTAAAAAATGCTAGAGAAAGGAAAAAGTTATTGCCATGTAGAATGAAATGTGCAGATAGAATTCCGCAGCAAATTCAAGAAGATATTTTTAAAGAATATTGGTCTTTAGGAACTCGTAACAAACGTGTCAATTTTGTAGCTAGTTTGACAGATGCACGAGAACCTAAAACAAGAAGAATACGTTCTAATAATTTGCCTAAGAAAAATTTACGTAAAGTAACACATGAATTCTATTTCAAAATAAATGGTCAAAGACAACGGGTTTGTCGAACTTGTTTTATGAAGACTCTAGGGGAAACCCAAATGTTTGTTACTCTAGCATTACGTAATGCTAGTTCATCTACTTCTGGTTTACCGAAGACGATAGAAGAGGCCGTCATTCACCATCTAATAAACATACACATCAAATCATAGAAGATATTAGATATCACATAAACTCTTTTCCAGTTTATGAATCGCATTATACACGCCGTGAAAATAATAAGAGATATTAGCCTCCTCATCTAAATTTGACAATTATGTATAAGCTTTACTGTGAAGGTAGAGAAAAATTAGTATCCAGAAAAATATATGAAAGAGAATTCCATAACATGAAATTAGCGTTTAAACAACCAAAAGTAGACACATGTCATAAATGTGACGTTCTATATATGAAATTAAAAGTGTGTGAGAATGAAGAAGAAAAGAAAATTATAGAAGAAGAGAAAACTATGCATCACCAAGAAGCAGATGTAGCTTACCTTAAAAAGAAGTCCGATAAAAATTTAGCAATGGAAGACCCATCTATAAAATGTTTTGCATTTGACTTGCAACAGTGTTTGCCAACTCCCTTTGTAAATTCATGTTTCCTTCTACAAAAGGCAACGCTGGACATATAATCTAACAGTTCATGATCTAGGTACCGGTGAAGTAACTTGTTTTATGTGGCACGAAGCCGAAGGTGGTCGCGGTGCCAACCAAATTGCCACGTGCTTATTCCTGCATTTAGTAAATTTACCTCCTGACATTAAAAGAATTGTTTTGTACTCTGACACTTGTGGAGGACAAAATAAAAACTCCCATGTTGCGGCAATGTTTTTATATTTTATGCAGCAAAACCAGAATATTGAATACATTGACCATAAATTTATGGTAAGTGGGCACAGTCACCTGGAATGCGACGTGGATCACTCATTAATTGAAAAGCAAAAAAAAGCTTTCGATGCCAATAGAACATCCCCATGATTGATATCAATTGGTTTGTACTGTTGGCAAAAAACGAAAATTTGTGGTAAGGGAGTTAACTCTTGACATGTTTCTTGATTTTGCTTTTCTTTACAAAGGTCCGCTTCTTTTGCGCAAAAAAGATACAGATGGTTCTCCATTTAAATGGCATGATACAAGATGGCTAAGAAACACAAAAGAGGCTGCTACCTTATATTTTAAAACAAATTTGGAAGATGAACATCCTTTCAAAAGTTTGAGTCTTCACAGACGGGGAAAACCAAACGTAATTCTTCAACCCAGAAAATGTTACACTAGTACTCCTCCTATAGCTGTCGAAAAAAAAATTATTGGAGCTTATGCCTCTCATTAATCCAGTTTTCAAAAACTTTTATGAAACCCTCAAAACATCTGATGATGTACAAAGTAACTATCCGGATGTTGTAGAATTTGATGACGACAGTTAAACAATCATTATCTTTATCATAATTTTGTTTTTTATTTGTGAAAAAGAAGTTATTTTAAATATTTTCAGTATATCAGTTTTGTTATTCTTTGTTAGTTAATAGTATAAGTCATTTCTTAAATGTATATTCCTAAAATCATAATAGTCAATTTTTTTTTGAGAATATATATATTTTTTGAAAATTTTTGTTTATGTTCTTTCTTTTTATAAACCATAATCATTGTTTATTTTATTTTTAGTCTTATTAATGATCTTGCAAATTACGATAAACATTCATCATTCATACCTACTTACTGCGAAATACAGTTTTTTACTTATACTCTTGCCCACGCACCAGAGTTATAATAGTGTTACAACTTGCATCATAGATGGCACTGTAGTATAAAGCTTGATTTACATACTACATTATGCAAACGAGAATTCCTGACAAATAGTTCTTTTCATATATTTTCTGTACCGTAAAGCTTTATGCGATACATTATACATTGACATCACATTTAAAGTATAAAATGATATATTTTTGCAACGTCTTTAAATTAAGATTCCTTTGTCATAGCGTAAACTCAAAAATTTGGCACTAAAAAAACAGAATTTTATGCGCTTAAATTCAATATAAAATGCCTCCTATAAAGTTTATAGGAACGATAATAGTTGAAAAAAAAAAATGTTTTCCCATGTAAAAAGCCTATCTGTTAAGGATGCTCGTGTTCAAAACATCCCGGTGCTAAGATATTTACTTGTTTTAGATAGTTCCTTGGCAATAATGGACACTTTTCTGAAGTTCAACTGAATACGACGACCAAACTCGTATTAAGCGTATGTTTAAATTGTTGACAAAAAATAAAAGTCAACGTCACCGAAATTTTTGGAAATATAGAAATGGGAAATATTACATTGAAAATTCAGTGGAAAATTAATTAGACATTGCTAACAAAACTTTGGTTTGTGATAGAGTCCTCAACTTCTAAACAAATTCAGAATAACAGAGCAAATACAATTTGTTTGAGAAGAGCATGATAAAGAGAGAATCAATATTATGTCTAAATTGTAACAATAACATTAATAATTCAAAATAAAAATTAGAGCTTTTGCGATTTATCAAATCGCCCTAAGGCCAAAAAATGATACTTTACGCCTACAAATAGGGTTATGGGTTATAGATATATAATTTTTGGCCTACTCGTTCAAAAATGACATTTTTAACCCAAATAACACACATTAAAAAGCCTGCTTTTAATAAATTCGTAGAAAAATTTTTTTAGCTCAGTAGGCTTCAAAATTTTTGAAAATTTATTGATATCTAATTTGTTCTTTTTAGGAGAATTTTTCCTTAGTATTCGTTTATAGGCTCTCCACATTTTATATGTTTCAGCTTCTTCCCACAGCATAAGATAGCATTGGTAAGTCAGGTTATTTAAAAAAAAATCATGTAGCAATTTTCATTAGACTTATGTGTACGATTGTTTTTTGGTTATTCTTTACGACGTTGTAGCTTGAATGAATGACTTGATTTAATTTTTATTGCACATGGATTTCCTTAATAATCGTGTTTAGATATCTTATTGGAATTTTTTTTATGTCAATATAACTTTACACTTAAACATTTATATCTCACGTTATATAACTTTACAATTTAAAATAAAATTAATTTTAAAGTTACTAAAATATAAAAGGGTTTTATTTGTCTTGTGCCATTTATAAAAATATATATTAACCTTGTAATTATCAGCTTCTTACAACAAATATTGTCTTTATAAACTTTATTGTATATACAGATTAGGGGATTTTTATATTATTAATTAATTAATACTATAAACATTTACATACCATTTCCATATATTTATAATAGACCAGAAAAGTGTAACGGTCAAATTTAGGCCCCAAATTCGAACTCATTTCATAACGCTGAGAGCATCATTTTACTCTCCATGTATTTCTTACCAAGAAAATTTTTGCTCAACTTTAAAGGACGAAAAATCTCATAAAAGTAAATCTCTTATGCAAAACATTATATGTACCACCTAGATCGATCCTTTATTTCCTGATTCGTACAATAATATTCACATGAACTGTACACAGTTTATAATTATTTAAATATTAATACAACACTACAAAATCCAATGAACGTATATCTCGATAGGTTCTACAACTTCGGGGCGCAGCCAATCGCAACATAGCTTTTGTTGCATTTGACCTATTTACGGGCGCGTGAGGGTCATCAACGACATACGGCATTTTAACTTATAAGTAACATTTTAATTTCTAATAATTTTCTTACTCTACCTTTTCAAGGATTTTAAATAGTTGCAATCTATTACTGAATAAACAAACTATAAAATACTTAACAAGAGCTACTAAATTTTTTTAACAAAATATCTTTTTTCCTGCAGTAAAATCACACTTCCATAAGAAACCTATACTGGGAAATTCAAACTATGAACTCGCGCCAAAAGCAAATTCTAACCTTACTTTTCTGGTCTATATAGGTAAATTTAAATTTTTGTAACTTTTACAATTTATTACGTTGACATCTATCAGTGCTTACTGTGACTATTAACTTATTCAATTTATAGGACGGAGTGTACTTTTTAAATTTGCAAGCGCGCGAAGTTGACACGCGCCAACTTCATGGGCTAGATTTATACGTTCTGAAACAGTGCTTGGCAGACAATGTACATGGAGATCCGTGTACATGGCTAGATTTGTACGATATGCTGCAGTGTTTGGCAGGAGATATATAGGGCAATATATGTACATTATGACGGAGCGTGTGTTCCCAAGTAAAATAACAGTTAGTTAAATAAAAGTACGGCAGTACAGTAAAATAAATAGCGTAGAAATAAATAGTCATGTTAATTGTTTAAATAAATAAATAATCTAAGTGCTTAAGTAATTAATTATACCATAGTAAGCGTTATCTTTATTATCTTTTAATATTTATTTATCGTTTAATAAACATCTATTTTAGTTAGTAATAATTCTTTGATTTTTAAACTTCACCCAAATAAATACAAACGTTACAATAGTCTATTTTTATTGTCATTGTATTCTTTTTTACCTTCCGTCACCTTTAGGTAAGGAAGGTATTGTCTTTGGTCAAAAAATTCGGTGGTGAGTTTTTAATGAATAAGCACGTTTTAAGGTCCCTAGAATACGATTTTACTATTTTTACGATGATGTCTGTATATGTGTGTGTGTGTGTGTGTGTGTGTGTGTGTGTGTGTGTGTGTGTGTGTGTGTGTGTGTGTGTGTGTGTGTGTGTGTGTGTGTGTGTGTGTGTGTGTGTGTGTGTGTGTGTGTGTGTGTGTGTGTGTGTGTGTGTGTGTGTGTGTGTGTGTGTGTGTGTGTGTGTGTGTGTGTGTGTGTGTGTGTGTGTGTGTGTGTGTGTGTGTGTGTGTGTGTGTGTGTGTGTGTGTGTGTGTGTGTGTGTGTGTGTGTGTGTGTGTGTGTGTGTGTGTGTGTGTGTGTGTGTGTGTGTGTGTGTGTGTGTGTGTGTGTGTGTGTGTGTGTGTGTGTGTGTGTGTGTGTGTGTGTGTGTGTGTGTGTGTGTGTGTGTGTGTGTGTGTGTGTGTGTGTGTGTGTGTGTGTGTGTGTGTGTGTGTGTGTGTGTGTGTGTGTGTGTGTGTGTGTGTGTGTGTGTGTGTGTGTGTGTGTGTGTGTGTGTGTGTGTGTGTGTGTGTGTGTGTGTGTGTGTGTGTGTGTGTGTGTGTGTGTGTGTGTGTGTGTGTGTGTGTGTGTGTGTGTGTGTGTGTGTGTGTGTGTGTGTGTGTGTGTGTGTGTGTGTGTGTGTGTGTGTGTGTGTGTGTGTGTGTGTGTGTGTGTGTGTGTGTGTGTGTGTGTGTGTGTGTGTGTGTGTGTGTGTGTGTGTGTGTGTGTGTGTGTGTGTGTGTGTGTGTGTGTGTGTGTGTGTGTGTGTGTGTGTGTGTGTGTGTGTGTGTGTGTGTGTGTGTGTGTGTGTGTGTGTGTGTGTGTGTGTGTGTGTGTGTGTGTGTGTGTGTGTGTGTGTGTGTGTGTGTGTGTGTGTGTGTGTGTGTGTGTGTGTGTGTGTGTGTGTGTGTGTGTGTGTGTGTGTGTGTGTGTGTGTGTGTGTGTGTGTGTGTGTGTGTGTGTGTGTGTGTGTGTGTGTGTGTGTGTGTGTGTGTGTGTGTGTGTGTGTGTGTGTGTGTGTGTGTGTGTGTGTGTGTGTGTGTGTGTGTGTGTGTGTGTGTGTGTGTGTGTGTGTGTGTGTGTGTGTGTGTGTGTGTGTGTGTGTGTGTGTGTGTGTGTGTGTGTGTGTGTGTGTGTGTGTGTGTGTGTGTGTGTGTGTGTGTGTGTGTGTGTGTGTGTGTGTGTGTGTGTGTGTGTGTGTGTGTGTGTGTGTGTGTGTGTGTGTGTGTGTGTGTGTGTGTGTGTGTGTGTGTGTGTGTGTGTGTGTGTGTGTGTGTGTGTGTGTGTGTGTGTGTGTGTGTGTGTGTGTGTGTGTGTGTGTGTGTGTGTGTGTGTGTGTGTGTGTGTGTGTGTGTGTGTGTGTGTGTGTGTGTGTGTGTGTGTGTGTGTGTGTGTGTGTGTGTGTGTGTGTGTGTGTGTGTGTGTGTGTGTGTGTGTGTGTGTGTGTGTGTGTGTGTGTGTGTGTGTGTGTGTGTGTGCCTGTGTGTGTGTGTAACAAAATTTTCGTCTGCGATAACTCTAATACTACAACTCCAAAAATTATAATTCTTTCGTATTCCCCTTCGTTGCATCCATATGAAGAGCTGATTAGATTTTGGTTATAATTGGTCAACCGGAAGTACTCTAATTTGAAGATTTTAACTGTTTTTCTTGAAAAAACGATGTTAAATATCATTTTTTCATATTTAATGTTATTATAAATATTAAAGAATATTTTATTTTCTATACGATTTGATTGCATTTTATACTTAATATTAAATGGATATAGAGTTAAAAAATTATAAAGAAATTAAATTTCATAAAGTAGCCATAGCTATGGAAACAGCTACTATATTAAGAAAATTCTGATTGAAAGATGTCAGTGTCAAGTGAAATTGACATAGTGTGTTTGTCTTATATTTTTTACTAGAAATATAGGATCTTTTGCTTTCTGTATGGAATTTGTATAAAATATATACAACTGCTTTAAGGTAATGTACAAGAAATAATAATAATAATAAATCTTTTATTTCTGCAGATACATTACACTGTATTTAGAAAACGTCACAAAATAAAAATTTTCTGTATGAAATTTGCATAAAATACATGCAACTGCCGGAAGGTAATGTATAAGAAATAGAATATTTAATTTAGCAAGGAACTTTCCGTATGAAATTTGTACAAAATATATAGAACTGACGGAAGGTAATGTGCTGGCCACATCAGATTTTTTTACTTTGCAAACAAATTTGATCTATTTAAATTAATTCGGAATATACATTTCGATATAATGTAAATATTAATATGTGAATGTTTCCACTTTAAAGAAAATTTGTATACAATATAAAATGAACAAAAATATTCATTTCATGACTTGCTATAATATACAGTACTAGTTTTTATTTGATAAATATAACATTAATTCAGATTACTAGGTATTATTAATATTTTATACAAATTAGACTTGTCCGTTATAGTAAAAATATACAGGTGTTTCTAAACTTGTGTCACAAATTTTAAGGGTATATATGTACTGGTACTGACCAAAATGAGTAAAAAAACAGCTTAATCTTTATATGTCTGATCTTCAACTGTTTCCCAAAAAAAGAAAAATCGAAAAAAAAACTGACAAAGATAGTGCGAACAAAATTTTGTCTATCATGAAGGACTGACAGAAATAAAACACTGCTAGTCATCTAATCATCATTCATGCTACGACCTAATAAGGTTTGATTTTAAATATTTTTCTCAATTTCTAACAGTTAAGAAGTTATTTGAAAATTAAATATTAGTCAAGGTCGCCACAACATTTTACTTAGTACAATTATTTGATTCTTTTAAACAAAAACCTCGAAGATGATCTCTGAAAAGAAAACAAAGTCTGATTTAAGTCGTAACTCAGTTTCGAGATAGCAGAGATAAACTCCGTAAAAACTCATTTTTCAATGCGTTACTATGTCTATGTACTTATTGTAAATTCAACGTCATTTACAAATATTGTTTATTTCATACTGTTCACTGTGTACTACTTTACATTGCTAATTTGAGTCTGGGAAATGGAACATTACACTACCGGGGCCGAGAAGTGTTGCCTAGAAATATTTTGGGGACTGTTTATTTTTACTTTCCGTCACGAATAAGCACGTTTTAAGGTCCCTAGAATACGATTTTACTATTTTCACAATGTTGCCTGTATGTATGTATGTATGTATGTGTGTGTGTGTGTGTGTGTGTGTGTGTGTGTGTGTGTGTGTGTGTGTGTGTGTGTGTGTGTGTGTGTGTGTGTGTGTGTGTGTGTGTGTGTGTGTGTGTGTGTGTGTGTGTGTGTGTGTGTGTGTGTGTGTGTGTGTGTGTGTGTGTGTGTGTGTGTGTGTGTGTGTGTGTGTGTGTGTGTGTGTGTGTGTGTGTGTGTGTGTGTGTGTGTGTGTGTGTGTGTGTGTGTGTGTGTGTGTGTGTGTGTGTGTGTGTGTGTGTGTGTGTGTGTGTGTGTGTGTGTGTGTGTGTGTGTGTGTGTGTGTGTGTGTGTGTGTGTGTGTGTGTGTGTGTGTGTGTGTGTGTGTGTGTGTGTGTGTGTGTGTGTGTGTGTGTGTGTGTGTGTGTGTGTGTGTGTGTGTGTGTGTGTGTGTGTGTGTGTGTGTGTGTGTGTGTGTGTGTGTGTGTGTGTGTGTGTGTGTGTGTGTGTGTGTGTGTGTGTGTGTGTGTGTGTGTGTGTGTGTGTGTGTGTGTGTGTGTGTGTGTGTGTGTGTGTGTGTGTGTGTGTGTGTGTGTGTGTGTGTGTGTGTGTGTGTGTGTGTGTGTGTGTGTGTGTGTGTGTGTGTGTGTGTGTGTGTGTGTGTGTGTGTGTGTGTGTGTGTGTGTGTGTGTGTGTGTGTGTGTGTGTGTGTGTGTGTGTGTGTGTGTGTGTGTGTGTGTGTGTGTGTGTGTGTGTGTGTGTGTGTGTGTGTGTGTGTGTGTGTGTGTGTGTGTGTGTGTGTGTGTGTGTGTGTGTGTGTGTGTGTGTGTGTGTGTGTGTGTGTGTGTGTGTGTGTGTGTGTGTGTGTGTGTGTGTGTGTGTGTGTGTGTGTGTGTGTGTGTGTGTGTGTGTGTGTGTGTGTGTGCGTGTGCGTGTGCGTGTGCGTGTGCGTGTGCGTGTGCGTGTGCGTGTGCGTGTGCGTGTGCGTGTGCGTGTGCGTGTGCGTGTGCGTGTGCGTGTGCGTGTGCGTGTGCGTGTGCGTGTGCGTGTGCGTGTGCGTGTGCGTGTGCGTGTGCGTGTGCGTGTGCGTGTGCGTGTGCGTGTGCGTGTGCGTGTGCGTGTGCGTGTGCGTGTGCGTGTGCGTGTGCGTGTGCGTGTGCGTGTGCGTGTGCGTGTGCGTGTGCGTGTGCGTGTGCGTGTGCGTGTGCGTGTGCGTGTGCGTGTGCGTGTGCGTGTGCGTGTGCGTGTGCGTGTGCGTGTGCGTGTGCGTGTGCGTGTGCGTGTGCGTGTGCGTGTGCGTGTGCGTGTGCGTGTGCGTGTGCGTGTGCGTGTGCGCGTGCGCGTGCGCGTGCGCGTGCGCGTGCGCGTGCGCGTGCGCGTGTGCGTGTGCGTGTGCGTGCGCGTGTGCGTGTGCGTGTGCGTGTGTGTGTGTGTGTATGTGCGTGCGTGCGTGCGTGCGTGTGTGCGTGTATTATAATTCTTCCGTATTGCATCCATATGAAGAGATGATTAGATTTTGGTTATAATTGGTCGACCGGAAGTACTCTCATTTAAAGATTTTAACACTTTTTCTTGTTAAAACGATGTTAAATATCATTTTTTCGCATTTAATGTTGTTATAAATATTAGAGAACATTATATTCTCTATACGATTTGACTGCTTCTTATACTTCATGTTAAATGGATATAGTTATAAAATTATAAAGAAATTAAATTTGATAAATTAGCCAGCTATGCTAGAAACAGATAGTATATTAAGAAAATTCTGAACGAAAGAGGTCAGTTTCAAGTGCAATCGAGACTTTCTGTATGGAATTTATATAAAATATATACAATTGTCGAAAGGTAATGTACATACAAGAAATTTAGAATCTTTTACAAGGAAATTTCTGTATGGATTTTATAGAAAATACGTAGGCATTTACGAAAATTCTACCTGTAAATATCGCATCTACCGACTGTGTTCGAAAACACGAGTGGTAAAAAGTTACCGTGTTCAAAAATTGTACAACACTTGTACAATATTTACCAGATCCATCCACCGGATTAATGAAGAATCTAATCTCAAAAAAAGATAGTGATCACAAGCGAAGCGCGCGCTTTAAAAGTGGAAATGTGTTCAAAGTAGGACTCTGCTCAGTTTGTCAACTACGTCAAATTTCTAACCTGTTTCTAATTTTCAAATTTTTTTCATAGTTTATGGATCTACCCTGTTTATCACTTGAGTTCTTAAAATATCGATTCCGGTAGCTATTACCTGATAAACAGACGGAAGGTAATGTGCTGGCCACATTAACTCAATAAAAGAAACAAGAAATGTCATACTCAATTTCTTATAAATTTATTTCAAATAACACAATTTAAAACATATGAACCATTAATATGGTATTAGAATATTCATCAATTCTAAAAGTTATGCCCCATCGATATTTACTGTGGGTGGTGGAAACCTCTCGATGTTGCTGGAACGCTTGTACGAGTAAAAAATTGTAGACTTTTCGTCAGTAGCCGGTATTCGTTTTCGACAATTTGGTGGGAACAAGTTTCACCGTAGCCTCGCCACATTTTGAAATAATTTCGCTCAACAATTTTAAATGGCACAAAATTGAGCCCTGTGGTGCCCTCTCGACGCCAGCAATGAGTGCCCGTGAGGTAATGCGTGGTAAGCGCCGCACGGTGTAAATATTTCATCATTACCGAAATCGGCGTACAAAGCAGATTGGCACATCCAGCAATGGGTAGTAAGCCATGATGATATATTTATATTTATTTATTTATTTTATTTCAGTTTCTTACGAAAGATTTTATATTTCCAGTACATTACCTTCCCTCAGTTCTATGTATTTTGTACAAATTCCATACAGAAAGTTTCTTAGAACTGATTCTATATTTGCAGTAAAATTATAACACATACATGTCAATCGCACTTGACATTGACATCTTTTTTACCTTTCGTTATACCTTTAGGTAAGGAAGGTATTGGCACCGAAATTTGTTGAATAAAGTTGCTGGACCAATCGCGTCCATTCATTGCGTTTGTCAAACTTCAGCGCTCAGGGCAGCCAGCACTGACCGTGCTGCGCGTGGCCATTGTTTTTGGTCAAAAAATTTGATGGTGAGTTTTTAATGAATACGCACGTCCCTAGAATACGATTTTACTAGTTTTGCGATGATGTCTGTGTGTATAGGTATGTGTGAGCAGCTAATATAATTAAAAAATCTGATGTGGCCAGTACATTACCTTCCGCCAGTTCTATGTATTTGATACAAATACCATACAGAGAGTTTCTTCCGAAAATTTCTATATATCCAATACATTACCTTCCCTGATTTCTGTATATTTTGTACAAATTCCATACATAAAGTTTCTTAGAATTGATTCCATATTTGCAGTAAAATTATAACACAAACATACTATGTCAATCGCATTTGACAATGACATCTGTTTTTAAATTATATTAGCTGTTTCTAGTGTTATTGCATAGCTAGCTGCTTAATGAAATTTAATTTCTTTATAATTTTTTAACTCAATATTCATTGAATATGACCTATAAAATGTAATCAAATCGTAGAGAATAAAATATTCTTTAATATTTATAATAACATTAAATGTGAAAAAATTATATTTAACAGCGTTTTTTCAAGAAAACTGTAAAAATCTTCAAATTAGGGTACTTCCGGTCGACCAATTATAACCAAAATTTAATCAGCTCTTCATATAAATGTAACGAAGCGGAATATGAAAGAATTATAATTTTTAGAATTATACTGTTGGAGTTATCGACGGAGAAAAAATTATCACACACAGGCGCACTCACAGGCACGCACACACACACACGCACACACACGCGCACACGCGCACACACGCACACGCGCACACACGCACACGCACGCACACACCGCGCGCGCACACACACACACTTTCTAACCTGTTTTATATAATATAAACTTTATAAATTTAAATAAATGTACTTTGAAGTGTAGGCAGTCTGTATAAATTATCAATGCCCGACACGACACATCCGCTAACCTTTATATTAAATACGGGGGTCATACGCAAAGAAACCAGTCGTTTTCAAAAACTCTTTATTCAGTTTAAATATTTATAATATTCCTACAAGTTATTTCTTTATACATATGGAAGAATATATTGGACAAAATGCTGGTAATAATATTTATTTATGGTAACGTATGTAACAAAAGTTTTCAGAAAACTGTTTTTATTGATATGTTGACAAAAGGGATTGTTCCTACAGCCTAAGGAGATAAGAAATCTAATTTTACAACACTGCTACCCCTGTGTAGGGTTTGCTGTTTCTGCTTCGGGCGCCATACTGTGCACTATCTGTTTAGGGTTGCGGATAACTAGCCGAAGGCCCAGCATTATAATTTATAAATCATTGTAAAATGTGTAAAACTTGAACTTTTATTGACACACACAATGTACAAAATAAATAAATGTAACTGGTTTCTGTGATTTTACTGACAACTGTAATCTGACTCTATAATTTTACTGTAAACTGAATTTAGACTCCGTGATGTTAAACTGTAATCTGACTATAATTTTATTGCAATTTGGACGTAGACTCCGTGACGTTAAACTGTAAATTGACTCTGTATTTTTACTGTAAACTGAACTTTGATTCCGCGAAGTGAAATCTTATCCGGACTCTGTGTTTTCACTGCAAGCTACACTTGGATTCAGTGATGGTTTCGCCTCGAGTTTCTAAGCTAGGCCGGATGCACATGTTGCTTAGAATCTGCCTTCTGTGCTCGGCGACGCGACTTTTATATCTGATTTTGGTTTAAACTCGCGCGGTTTTAAGAGGGACACTGTTATCGGTAATATTATTGGTTCGGAGGCGGAGTTGTATCGCGATGTCTGATTGGCTGAAAACCTGGGTTGCAAAATGTTTATTTTGTGACTTTAAAATATCAATAGATAAATTTCCAGCGTTTCTGTGGCAATTATGACCATGTAAAATTATACAATATAAATAGTACAGGAAAACAATAAATAATATTAAATATATTGAAGTTTCCCTTGAAGTCCGTGGCTGGCCGTGGCGCTAGTGGAGGTCAGCAGCTCAGCTGTTATTGCGATTATCAAATGGATTTCCAGGTAATCTTCTCTAAGCCCTGTCGGTGGGATCATGTTCTCAGACATATATCTAATAGACTAATATATTGCTAATGCTCGTATCTTTTTCATGAGAGTAGGTGAAGGAAAGACTGCGAAATGGAAATATCATATCTCACAAACACGCAACCTAGAATTATGCGAACGCTCGTAAATCTTGACTACTATTGGCTAACGCTGACAGCTGTAGCCGGCTGATGCAGCGAGCACATGGTTTGACATTCGATTTCATTTCTGTTTGTACTATTGTACATATACTTCGAAGTACTTGTGCTCTGATAGAAAAGAAATCATATTACTAATTAACATAAAAAAACGGGGGAGCCTCCTATATCCCTCAAAGGATGTGGCATTTATTTGTAAAAAGGCCGAAAGGGTATATAGGCAAAGCCAACAGGAAATTTTCAAAAATTAAAATATCGCATGATTATTAATGTGTTCCAGCAATGCTCTCCTTATGTGTTTAATACCACCAAAGGCCACAAATATACTAGACTAAACATGCCCTATACCTCACTATTGTTTGTTATGTCCTCGGTTGGACAGAAAGATGCAACTAGAGATAGAGATATATAAAGTCTACTCTAAAGTTTGTCCAGAGATGTCCCTAGGGTCATTATAATGTATTTGTGACATTTTGCTCCTTTGTTTGGAAGTTGTGAAATCGTTCGGGCCTCGATGTTGTAACTTTAAATTCTGTCTGATTTCAAATTCTGTCAGAATTGGGTTTTCCCCATTACGAATTCTACTGCTCCAGACCAGTAGAATTTGAAATCTATCCGGAGAAAGAATTGGGGAAATCTCAATTCTGTCATTCGTAGTCAATTCGTAGTGGGGAAAACCCAATCCCGACAGAATTTGAAATCACACAGAATTTAACTTAAAGTTAAAAAATCGAGGGTCGCTTGTTCGAAGTTTTCCGGTTTCATTGATCTGTATAAATCTGCCTTTTTCAAGTTTTGAAATAAAATGTACATAATTCTAGAAACTCTTATTAATTAAAAAACAATTCTTTAATACTACCATTAGAAATTTACTACGGGAATTTCGGTCGGACTGTATTCATAACGATATCCTGGATCACGATCCGTAAAATAATCATGGCATTCAATTGCTCTATTTAATATTAGTTTCACCATGAAACAAAAATAAATTTAGAAAAAACTACAAATAGCATAAGAAGCAAGTATATAAAAACAACATTGTTTAAAAATCAATAGAATAAAATAAATAGTTATATATAATTCTTTTTACCCTTTCTTAATACTAATAACAATTTGTTTCATGCATTTTATAATTAGTTTGCGGTAATAATAATTCAAATATTTCAAATATAATGCAGTTAATTTTAATAAAACGAGCAGCGACATCTAGCGAATACTCCGTAAGGGGACAATACACCTATAAAACTAATATACTGCTGGTGGGAGAGAGATTTGTGAGACTAACATTGGACGAGTGCAGACATATATATTTGCATATATAGCTGCACTTGTCTGTAAGAATAGCTCTGCGCAAGCGCCAGATTGCTTTGATTTTATTGGTGTAGAACGAGGAAGGAGAACTAGCGGGAGGGAAATTCTTACACTAACTAACAAGGATAGACAATAATGTTTGTAGCAGACTCCTCTTAAGTGAGAGATAGGGCATCAGCAGTATATTTATTTATAGGTATATTGAGAGGACTTAACATATCTCTATCCTTAGTTGTCTCTTTCTGTCCAGCCGAAAACAAAACAAATGCTATGAAGTTACATCTAATGTATTTGTGATCGTTGAATATGTAATAACCTCGCAATTTTTAAATACTTTTGCTTGAACTATTATCAAAACTCACCTACCTTGGTAGCAGGGGTAGGACTTTATCTTTCAACTAAAAATTAATTTATTTCCAATTCTGACCGAGCGGTGTCAAAATTTGTAGGAAATTAAATACAATACGAATTTTAACTTTAATAAAATATAATTAAAAATATTAGAAAACTGTATAACAATATTAGAATCAAATGGTATATGTTAGAAAATTATTATAAATGTTACAAAATTGTTATAACTGTCACAATTATTACGCAATAATACAATATCGAAAGAAATATTAAATAAATATACAAAAAACCTACCTTGAGTAGTTTCTAGAAGTGAAAGAAGTCTACCTGGACATAGGGATTCGGTTTCACTTTAATATAATTCTTCTTATAAAACTTTGACTTTTGAAGACTCTGTTTTCAAATTTAGCCCATCCCAACCAAATGAGTCTTGAAGACTGCCCGCGCCCGGTAATCTCCTGAGATGCGTCGCGCTTTTGTTTAGATAAGTACAGTCGTACGATTAAATATTAAATATTAAATAATTCATCATTTACATTCATTACATTCCTCTCCCCTTGGGAAAAGAATTTTTCAAAGAGAAATTCTTTAGTTATAAACAAAAATTTTGAAAAATTTTAGGAGGGAGACTTCTTCCATTACATAAATCATAACAATGTTAAAATATACTTAAAATTACACAAAAATAATGACACATATGAGACGATGGGGGAATGATTGTCTGAGAATCACTTATTCACATTATCATAACAAAATTATATAACAATGACAGTTTTTTTTTAAATTTTATGATGGGTAGAAAATCCTCCAGGTGGTGGTAAGTGGAACTTGACCTCATCCGATGATGATGTAGGTGACATATTACTTGAGTTTAGAGCTGCCTTCATCAATTCCATGAGATTTATCAGCGTACAAAACGGCTGCAGTCCATTTGTGCGTTGCTCAATTTTTGTTGGTGGCGGTGACAAGTTAGTAACTTCACGCCATGGTTTTGCTCAGCAAATAGTTGATGGAATGGAAATGTACCACCTTTCACATTGATTTTGGAGGCATTCCTTATCTTTTAATTTTCCTCTTTTTCCCCACACGCTCAATGGTCCAGAGATTACATGAAACAAAATTTCATACGTGTATTTATACAAATTTTATTAAAACTTAATATCTATTTATTTAGATTAACTAATTGTTAGCACCATGTGATTGTAATTTCTCTACAATAACTCTAAGTCTTTTCAGGCTCGCATGTTGCCAACAAGAAGTTAGGTTTTTTCTTAACCTATTTTAAATGTGCTTTGCACAAAGTTTAACAGGAGTTTGTCTCCATGTGAAATGGGGGTAATTAAGTTCCTCGGGTGAAAAAAAAGGTACATCAATTTTAGAAACAGGGGACAAAACTAAATCAAATGGGCATAAGATGTATTCTTTATTCACCACCTCAAGTAGCTTTAAGAGGAACTATCGACTTATTTTTATTTACTCATCCAATTGTAATTTGTATCTATTTATACATTAATACTTTTCATGATACATTTTCGAGTATTCAGTTCTAGATTCTTGTAGATGAAATCCATGGTTCATCTTTAACAGGACCTCGACTTCTTAACTAATATGGATGACCGTTTGATAAATTACTTGTCTGTGTATCTGTTTTAAGTAGTTCTTCGTCGTTATTTTGGTCGTTTTCTTGAATTTCAGCTTCGCATAGTTCTAACATATTTCGTTCTTGATTTTCTTGAGAATCTTCTTCAAAATGATCTTCTGTCCTTTCTTCATTTCCTCTTTCTTGATTTTCGTCTACGAAATTAGGTACTGGTAAATGGAACGGAACTAATGGTTGTTGATATGAGTATTCTTCTTCTTCTTCTTCTTCTTCTTCTTCGCTGTCTTCATTTTCTTGACTTTCTTCTTGATTGTCTTCATTTTCATTATTTTTATTAATTTCATAATAATGTTTTAATCTATTAACATGAATTACTTGTTCTTTCTTCCCTTCAATTTCTTTGATTCTATATGTAACTGGTCCCAATTTTTCTTGTATTCGATATGGGCCTTCCCATGGTTTTGATAATTTTTTAGATATGCCTATTTTTGAAGCAGGATTATGTAAGTACACTAGATCTCCAGAGTTAAAGTCTACAGGTTTACTTCGTTTATTATATTGTCTTTCTCTCACGTCAGCAGCTTTTTCTAAATTTTGTTTAACAATTTTAAATGCTGAATTTAATCTGGCTAATAACTCCGCTGCATAATTTGTGTCATAATCATATTTTAATTTTGATGGTTTTAAAATTTCTTCATACGGTAATTCCATGTCTCTGCCATGCATCAAAAAGAATGGTGTCTTTAGTTGAAGAATGTACTGATGCACGATATGCCATTAAAACATATGGGATCCATTCATCCCAGTCTTGTTGTGTTGGTGATATATAATGAGACATAATATCTTTAAATACTCGATGAGATCGTTCAATCATTCCATTACTCATTGGATGATATGGAGTGGTCTGAATTTTAGTAATGCCCAATAGCTTACAAATATTTTTCATTAACTGCGAAACGAAATTTTTTCCTTGATCTGTTAACAATTTTTGTGGTACGCCATGTTTACAAATAATTTGGGTAACAAATGCTTTGGCTATCGTATCAGCTGATTGATCAGGTAACGGAATAGCCTCTGGATATTTGGTAAAATAATCTTGAAATGTTAATATATAGCGATTACCATTATTACTTGTGACAAATGGTCCAACAATATCCATTGATGTTATTTGAAGTGGCTTTGTTACTGTTTCGAATTTCTGCAATGGAGCCGGTTTTCTATTTGGTGGCGTTTTTCTAGCATTACATGATTTACAAACTTTTATGTACACTTCAACGTCTTGTTTCATATTTAACCAGTACATACGTGATTTTATTAAATTTAAAGTTTTACTAACGCCTTGATGTCCAGCAAATGGAAGATCATGGTAATCATGAATAATTTTTCTTACTAAATTTTTCGGTATCACTAATTTATCATGTCGCTCTGTTGTTAATTTTCCTTTGAATAATAGACCTTCATCGTCAATAAAATAATCAATTTTTGCATTATGTTCGTTCATTTTATTCCTAATTAATTTACAAAATTCGTCAAATTGGTAAATATAATTCTGATGTTTCAATTGCATTGATAGTAATTCTACTTAAGGCATCAGCATTATTATGCTTTTTTCCTTGTTTATGTATGATTTCAAAATCGTATTCTGACAATAATAATGACCATCTAATTAATCTTGACATTGGTGTTTGTAATGAGAATAACCATTTTAGAGGTCGATGATCAGTTACGACAGAAAATTTTCGTCCATATAGATAACAATTAAAATGTTTTATACCCCATACAACAGCTAGGCATTCTTTTTCAGTTACCGTGTAATTCTTTTCCGCAGAATTTAATTGGCGACTTGCATAAGCAATAGGTTTTTCTGAGTCACCATACTTTTGACTTAAAATCGCACTTATCGCATAGCCAGATGCGTCAGTAGACAAAATAAATGGTTTTGAGAAGTCTGGATACATTAATATTGGAGAATTACATAATTTATCTTTTAGACATTCGAAGGCCTTTTGTTGATTTTCACCCAAAACAAATTTTACATTCTTCTTTGTGAATTTTGTTAAATGTATTGCTTCATAAGAAAATTCAGGGATAAATTTTCTATAAAATCCCACTAGACCAATAAATGCTCTGATTTCTTTAATATTTGTAGGAACTGGATATGATTTTATAACACTGATTTTTTCTGGATCAGGTTCAACGCCTTCTGAAGATATTATATGGCCCAAATAATTAGTTTTCTCAGTTACAAATTTACATTTCGACGGTTTGAGTATTAAATTTGCATTTTGTAATCTTTCAAATACTTCTTCCAACCGTTCTAAGTGTTCTTCAAAATTTTTACTAAAAACAATTATGTCATTTAAATATACAAGGCATTTTTCTCCAGTTATTCCTGACATAATAGAATACATAAGTCTTTGAAATGTACTTGGGGCGTTTGCTAAACCGAATGGCATTCTTACACATTCATAGTGTCCATCAGGTGTTGAAAATGCTGTTTTTTCTCGATCATCTGGATTAACTTCTACTTGCCAGTATCCACTTGCTAAGTCAAGAGTCGTGAATAATTTCGCATTACCTAATTGATCTAATGTTTCTTGTAAATTTGGTAAAGGGAAATAATCTCTTTTTGTTATCGAATTTAAAGCTCGATAGTCTATACATACACGAATTTTATTTTCGCCTTCTGGTGCTTTTTTCGCTACCATTATAACAGGAGCTGACCACGGGGACGATGATTCTTGTATTACCCCTTGTTCCAACATTTCATTAATCTGATTTTTTAATTCTTCCCGTTGACTATATGGTATTCGATATGGGGGTTTTGTTATAGGAGGTACATTTTCAGTAATAATTTGATGTTTAACTTGATGTGTACATCCTAGTTTACTTCCTTTTTCCATAAAAATTCCTTTATATCTTTCTAACAACCTTTTCAGTTTCAACTGTTCATTTTCTTGAAGATGGTCTAGATTTATTTGAGGAATTACATTTGTATTTTCTTCAATATTAAGTACGCTTATTTGTTGATTAGAGTTATTATTTTCTGATATATCAATTATTTCACTATATGCAACTACAGTATTCTTGGGAATTTTTACTGTTCGATTAGATACGTTTAAAATACAAATATTAATTTCAGCTGTTGCTTTACTAACAGATCTTGCAACCAGGACACCCGAAGTCAATACTTCAACAGGCTCTATTAAAATGTCATTATCAGGGTTTTCAAATACTTGAATTGCTATACAGACAAACTGACATCGTGGAGGAATATCAACATGCTGTTTCATTCGAACAGGGAAGCGGTCAACAACCCTATTCTCATCATCATTCCCTATTGACCGTAGTGAAGATGATGGTTGATTAATCCTTTCACAAGGTTCTTTGCTTTTATTATCTTTTCCGTTTCTTGTTGTTGTTTCATTACAATATCTTTCTTGTGTGTTTTTCTTCATATTTCTTCCTTTTTTCTTATTTTCTTCAGGTTCCTTTTCAATCTTCTGTTCGATTTTCTCCTCGGTTTTCTTTTCGGCCGTCTTTTCAATTTTCTCTTCTAGTTTCTTCTTAGTCTTCTTTTCGATTTTCTCTTCTGGTTTCTCTTCGATCTTCTTTTTAATTTTCTCTTCAGGTTTCTCTTCAGTCTTCTTTTTAATTTTCTCTTCAAGTTTCTCTTCGATCTTCATTTTAATTTTCTCTTCAGGTTTCTCTACGGTCTTCTTTTTAATTTTCTCTTCAGTTTTTTCTTCGGTCTTCTTTTTAATTTTCTCTTCTGGTTTCTCTACGATCTTCTTTTCATTATTTTCTTTAATTTTATTTTCGATCTGCGCAGATTTCTTATCAATGTTCTCGTTATTTTCTTTTAATTTATAGACTACAATTTCTATCGCAGTATCTTTAAATATTCTCTCTATTAAATTCTTTACTTGTGACCATCTTAGTCTATCTAACCCTGAACCAATCCGAGGCATCGCTAGCTTCGTAACATTATTTCGTAAACAGTGTTTTCGGAGTTCGTGCAATGACCTTTCAAGATCACTCATTTTGGGTTTATGATAATGTAGCTCTTTTGATACTAAGTAATATATAAATCTGACATGATTTTCATTTCTTTCTTTCAAATATACCAAATTACCAACTCTTGGGTTTTTAGATTTCAATAAGTTTACATTATTAAACTTTTTCTTAAACATTATTGCTATTCCTCGATTCATTTTCAAGTTTTGTGAAACACAATGAACGAGAGAATATTCACGTGGCGCAGAAAACAAATCTCCATGTATTTCTTTTAACTTACATGGCTGACTTTTCCCTTCATCTTGATTTTTCAAGAGATTTACTTCATATTTTTCTGTTTCGTTATTGCTTCTGCGTGATTCTTTACATTTCTTCTTTACTGGTTGGGTCAATATTTTAACTTCGTTTCTTTTCTTTTGTGACTCTTTTCCTTTGACAATTTTGCCGTTTTTTCTCAATTCATTACAAGTTTCATCTTGATCATTTTCAAAATCAGAGTCTTCTTCTGATCCTTCTGAGTTTTCTGAGTCTTCAAATTGATTTTGAATTTTAATTTTTAAACCATATAGATAGATATACGCTTCAGAGAAATTTATTGTGGCTTCAAACGTTTGTAGAAAATCACGGCCAAATAATCCATCGGTTTGAAGTGGTAATGTATTGTCACAAACTACGCACTCAAATGGAAATTTCTGATACTGTATTTCAAACGGTATTGTCGCTTTTCCTAATACTTCTATTTCATAGCCACTAATTCCTCTTAGTGTAATATCTTTGTCTACATTTACTTTGATTCCCCTTATATTTTCAATAACTTTTTGTTTTACTATAGTGACTGCTGCACCCGTATCAATTAACATTTTAAAATTTTGATTATTTATTATTACATTTATAAAAAAGAACAAATTATTGTTACTGTTAATATTTGGCAAAGTAAAATTTCTTAATTCGCTTTGTTTGACTTTATTTGCAAAGGATGGAGCTTTTGAATTTAAATCTGGCGTAGAACAATTATTTTTAAATGTGTTAGGTCTCCCAGGGTTTGTTCGTTGTAGATCATTCGCTACTAATGAACAATTTCTACTAATGTGTCCAGAATTATTACATTTATAACAAATTATTGGTTTCTTTTCATAATTATCAAAATTCGTAGGATTTTTATTTTTTATTGCGGATTCTCCACCGTAGTATACGGTATCTGTATCGTTAGACCTGGCACTCCGTAATATACTAAGATTAATGTCCGCTTTAGTAGCCAGTTCTACAATTTCATCAAATTTAGAATTTGGAATTTCGATATGTCCATGATAATTAATTTTGAAATTTCTTCTGATATTCCTTTTTGAAATTGATGTATTAAATCTCGATTATGCCTTTTTTCAATAAATTCTTTTTCTTTATCGTCATTGTTTTCGTTATAACTTAAATTTTCCTCCAATAATTCTGTCCCTACTATTTTTAATCTTGTGGCATACTGATCCACACTCTCATTTGGTCTTTGGAAACATTTACTTAAATTTATTTGACCCTGACCTGGTATAATTTTTCGTCCATATTTTTTAATTAAAGCATTTTTAAAAATTGTAATAGGGACACCGTCGCTATTTAATTGTGCCTCTGTTTCAAGATAGCGCAATGCATTACCCGTTAAATGATATTTTGCAATAGCTACTGTTTGAGCTTCTGTCCATGAATCAATTTTAGCTCTTAGCGAAATTTTTGAAAAAAATTCTTTTACGTTTTCATGAGGCTTCCCGGAAAACTGCGGAATTCCTACTAAGGATTCACCAATTGTACTTATAGGCCACGTAAGGCTCATAGTTTTAATTTAATTTACTTTGTATAAAATATACTAATGAATATAAAAACAAAAATATTTTTGAATACTAACTTAAAAAGATACTATTAAATTACGCACAATAAATTATTTACAAAGTACGGCCACCCGGTATATGCTATTTCAGCAATTAATAAATTTTTATCGTTTCAATTATCGCCAAAGACAACAAACTAACTCTCAACGCTTCATCTGTAGCCGATGAGTCATGCACTAAATGCGTATTAACAATTGATATGTAAAATTGCGCAACAATAAATTATAAAGTATTTCTTAATTAATTTTTCCTTAAATCAAATTTTTCTTTTATTACATAGAAACGTGCAATTCAAATTTCAAACGTGAAATTAATATCCCAATAGCTGGCACCAAATGTAACAACCTCGCAATTTTTAAATACTTTTGCTTGAACTATTATCAAAACTCACCTACCTTGGTAGCAGGGGTAGGACTTTATCTTTCAACTAAAAATTAATTTATTTCCAATTCTGACCGAGCGGTGTCAAAATTTGTAGGAAATTAAATACAATACGAATTTTAACTTTAATAAAATATAATTAAAAATATTAGAAAACTGTATAACAATATTAGAATCAAATGGTATATGTTAGAAAATTATTATAAATGTTACAAAATTGTTATAACTGTCACAATTATTACGCAATAATACAATATCGAAAGAAATATTAAATAAATATACAAAAAACCTACCTTGAGTAGTTTCTAGAAGTGAAAGAAGTCTACCTGGACATAGGGATTCGGTTTCACTTTAATATAATTCTTCTTATAAAACTTTGACTTTTGAAGACTCTGTTTTCAAATTTAGCCCATCCCAACCAAATGAGTCTTGAAGACTGCCCGCGCCCGGTAATCTCCTGAGATGCGTCGCGCTTTTGTTTAGATAAGTACAGTCGTACGATTAAATATTAAATATGAAATAATTCATCATTTACATTCATTACAAATACAACCGAATTTGTTAACCACGTCAAGAAACAAACTGTTTTAGACAACAACAAAACACAAATTATGAAAATTATTGACACATTTTTAAAAATTAGATTTTATCACGAAACGAAATTACTGTCGGAAAAAGATGATTATATTATATTATATATATATATGCGTGCGTGCGTGCGTGTGTGTGCGTGTGCGTGCGTGTGCGTGCGTGCGTGCGTGCGCGTGTGCGTGCGTGTGCGTGTGCGTGCGTGTGCGTGCGTGCGTGCATGCGCGTGCGTGTGCGTGCGTGCGTGCGTGCGTGTGTGTGTGTGTGTGTGTGTGTGTGTGTGTGTCTGTGTCTGTGTGTGTGTGTCTGTGTGTGTGTGTGTGTGTGTGTGTCTGTGTGTGTGTGTGTGTCTGGTGTGTGTGTGTGTGTGTGTGTGTGTGTGTGTGTGTGTCTGTGTGTTTGTCACTACATATATATATATATATATATATATATATATATATATATATATATATATATATATATATATATATATATATATATATAGAGGAAGAATTAATAGTCAGTTGAGTTGCAGACATTTAGAGAAACGGTTCAATATAATAATTTAAAAGGGAACAGTTGTTTGTTTTATTATAATCTTCACCTTTACTAACTTGCAGGATTATCGTTCGTATACCAGATAAAATAGTTACTAAGTTTTAAAGGATTTTTTTTTTTTGATAATGACAGATTAAAGACAAAATGAAGAGGTATAATGAATAAATGATTACAGCCTTTTAATATATATGCAGGTAGGTTATCAGGACTTGGATTTTGAGTAGGCTTCAAACTACTAATCGCTAGAAGAATGTCGTCAAAATAGCATGAACAATTGGCATATTATGCTTTGTGATCGGCTACAATTAAAAATTAATTTCTGACATAGTACTGACATTGACATAAGATGAGCTATGTGGCGTTACCTTCAGAAATGTGGGAATAGGCATTACATTATTATGACAGCTGGTAGCCTTATGGTTATTAGTAGAGACAGTAGTATTTGCAGAATAAACTTTTGAAAAATAATCTGCAAATTTCTCAACAATTTCGTCTATGTTATTAAATGTTTGATCCTGAAAATGCATAGTTCCGGGTATCCGTGAAACGCGTTTTTTATTGTAAATAAAAGACCTAAATTTGGAGGGATCAGTAGGAATGGATGCCTCAGTGTTAGCTATATATTTGGAGTATTCTGTTTTAATTTCTCTTTTTACTAACGTTTGTATTCGTCGTTGTAATAACCAATCTTATGTATTTTATATGTATTTAGGGTACATTTCTTTTAATTTTATGTTTTCAACAGTATTTTTATTAAACCACGGTTTTGGGTTTTGGTTTGTGGGACAATATACCTATAAAACTAATATACTGCTGGTGGGAGTGAGATCTGTGAGACTAACATTGGACGAGTGCAGACATATATATCTGCATATATAGCTGCACTTGTCTGTAAGAATAGCTCCGCGCAAGCGCCAGATTGCTTTGATTTTATTGGTGTAGAACGAGAAAGGGAAACTAGCGGGAGGGAATTTCTTACACTAACTGACAAGGATAGACAATGATGTTTGTAGCAGACTCCTCTTAAGCGAGAGATAGGGCATCAGCAGTATATTTATTTATAGGTATATTTGTGGGACACATCTATCAACAATGTCGTATCATCATTGTCATGAGTTGATGAACGCACCCGAGATAAAACAAACGCACCTAGTATGTGCGCGGCACATGGAGGTATAAAATAAATATGGAGGGAGCGTCCGGCTGAAAAATTGAGGCCGGATGCCCCCACTCCAATGGGCTAGTTGTTTTGTCATGACCTATCATAACAAAACGCGTGTGCTTTCTTTGATTTGTAAGGTTAGATGATTTGTTTTTGTCTTCTTTGCGATTTTACTACGCTTTTTAGATATAATAAGGTGAGTTATTATTGCGGTAATATTTTAGAAATGGTTTAGCCATTTAATAAAGTGTTCTCATTATTTTTTTTTGTTGTAGTCATCTAAAAATGCCTGCTTGTGAAGTAGTTGGTTGTTTTAACAGAACAGCAAATAAATCTGCAAAACAGATGCAACACGAAAAAGAATATGGTCGCATTTCTTTTCATAGGTTAGTATATTTTAATTTTACGTATAATTTATAGTTACGTTTGGGATTTGAGGTTTATAATAGGTATCGTTTTTGAGTTATATTGTTATTCTACTGATTTTGATAAGTTTATAATACATTTTATATAAGTGTGTGTGTGACGATTTTGTTATTGCAAATAATGGGCAGGTAATATAAATTTCAGATTTCCAAAGGATCATAATTTAAGAGAAATGTGGATAAACGCCATTGGAAGAAGAAAATGGTCTCCGTCAAGTTCGGCTGTGATTTGTTCTGAACATTTCACTGAGGACTGCTTTGAAAAATCAGCTTTCTATACGAAATTGTTAAACGGGAAGGTGCCCTCCATTTTTCCGATGCAATATCAACATGTACAGGTATATTTATAGTTATTATTTACTCTATTATACAAACGTATACTCGTATAAACTAAATATACTCCATCTTTTCCATAACATGAATGTGGTAATTCTACTGATGCAGATTAGCAGTATAATGATATTCTTTGTATTTTCTAGATTACTGAACAAGTAACTGGGATCACTGAAGAAAGTTCAGCAAGTACGAGTACTGTTGATATTGCTACTGGCAGTGTTGTTCCCATACAAGTACAAACAGAACAAGAAAATTTACCCAGTTTACCTGGATCAAGTGATATCCGTCATTTTTTATCAAAAACAACATCATTTTCTCCGGAACGGCGGAGGACACGTCCCTATTCACCATCTAGAGCACAAATGCTTCAAAACTTTAAATATAAAACTTCCATTTATAGGAAAAAAATAAAAGTTTTGAAGCAACAACATAGAAGAAACATTAAAAAAATAGCTACTCTGAAAAACGTCTTAAATGATCTGAAAAAGAAAAACTTTATAAATGAAGAAACATATGATGTATTACAAAATATACCTGCTCCTCAAAAAGAAATATTGAAAAGACAATTAGGAAATGCAAGTAGGAAATATACACCCGAATTAAGAAAATTTGCACTAAATTTACATTATTACTCACCATCGGCCTACTCATATGTACGAAGAACATTTAACTCATGTTTACCTCACCCGAAAACATTGACGAAGTGGTACAAATCTGTTAATGGAGAGCCGGGTTTCACTGCTGAGTCTTTTACTGCAATTAAATATCGTGTAGAACAAGAACAATATATTATTTTATGTGCACTTATGTTAGATGAAATGTCAATAAGGCGTCATGTCGAATTTGATGGGAAGAAGTTCCATGGATATGTCGACATTGGATCTGAAGTTGAAGGAGATAATAGAGCCTTAGCTAAAGATGCTTTAGTTTTTGTTCTGGTGGGTATAAATGCAAACTGGAAAATTCCAGTGGGCTATTTTTTAACCGATGGTGCTTCTGGTGAACAACGATGCAATTTGGTGCGACAGTGCATAACATTAGCACGAGAAGTTGGAGTTAAGATTGTTAGCATCACATTTGATGGGGCGCCTTCAAACTTTGCTATGACGCGTTTGTTGGGTTGTCAAATAAGCCCAACAAACAATATGATCACGTCATTTTCTTATCCAGAAGACAGCAATGAAAAAGTATTCATTTTCCCAGACCCGTGTCACATGATAAAATTGGTTCGTAATAGTTTCTGTGACTGTAAGCACTTGATCGATGGCAATGGAGAGAAAATATCATGGATATTTTTGGAGAAACTGCACGAACTGCAAGAAGCTGAAGGTGTCCATTTAGGAAATAAATTAGGAGCAAGACACAAAATTTTTCAAGCAAAAAATGAAAGTTAAACTGGCCACACAGTTATTTAGTGAATCTGTTGCCGATGCACTCGATATATGTGCTAACAAATTAAAACTACCCGAATTCGCAGGAAGCCAAGCAACAGTTAATTTCATACGAAACTTTAATAATATATTTGACATATTCAACTCGAGAAATATGTTGCAGTATGGATATAAAAAACCTATAAATTCAAGCAATTATTTAGAGATTGCAGCATTTTTAATTAAAATGGAATTCTATATTTCAAATTTAAAATTTTTAAATGGAAATTTTGTAATAAATTCCAACGAAAACAGGATTTCTAGGTATTATTTTTTTTACAAATTTTATCCTTTTACATATTTACTAATTTGTATAATTTTTGTAGGCTTTGTTATATGCATGAAAAATATAAGGTCTCTTTATGAAGACATTTGCAAAGAGAAGAATTTGTTAAAATATATTCCGACATATAAAATGAGTCAGGACCACATAGAATTACTTTTCAGTGTAATTCGACAACATGGAGGTTTTAACAACAATCCGACGTCTCGCCAGTTCCAAGCGGCGTATAAAAAAATATTAATTCATACGGCACTAAAAGCAACATCCACAGGAAATTGTATTCCGTTAGAGAATATTAATATTTTGCACTGTTCGAGTTCTGTTAGTACAATAAATTCCAGCACTGGAAAAATGACTTTAGATGAAAATAATGATGATATAAATATTGTCTGCGATCAATTTATTACAGACCATGATTATCTGTTCGATGCCAGTAAGATTACTGAATTTACGGAATATATTATTACATATATTGCTGGTTTTGTAGTAAGACGTTTATCACTTCTAATTAATTGTGATGAGTGTGTCAGTAGTTTGATTCAAGAAACCACCAGTAAAAATATGTACACTTTAATTAATGTTAAAAATAAAGGTGGATTAATTTATCCTTCAGAGGACGTAATTAGAGTATGTTATAAAAGTGAACAAATTTTGCGCTCAAATGCCTCCAAAATTTTTGAAAACAAATCTAATTTTAAATTAACATCTGCCATTTTAAAATATTTTATAAATGTAACTGTATTTTCAAATTTGAACCAGCATATTTTTCAGCAAACACCATTAGAAAACCATAGAACACATTTAATAAAATCTATTTCCGAACAATATTTAAAAGTCCGTTATTTTTATATATCCCGTAAACAAATAGATAAATCAGAAAATATAAGAAATTTTAACAATAAAATGGTACTTTTTAAAGGCCAATAACTTTTATATTATATATTACATGTAATTACATAATATATTACATATTTACTTATATAAATATATATTTTTTAATTTTTATAAATTTTTCTTATTTTATGTTACTCCAAATATCCCTCTTCCGAATTCATCCATAGAAGTAAAAAATGTTTTAGCTAATTATGTATAATACAAATTGTTTATTAAATTTTTGTTTAATTGTAAAATGCGTAAGTATAAAGTTTTTTCGTTCATGTTTTGCAATAAAAATATTCCATAACATTTAATATCAATTCACTACAGTTCAAAATAGTATACAAAAACCAATTTTTCTTTAATATATATTATACATAATGTTAAAATTTGCGTTTAGTTCCTTTTCGTATTATACTAGTTTTAATATTTGTGTAAAACTCCAAATTACAATTTGAATTTGCCTCCTCTCTGTATCCCCACTCCAATAGGGAAAATTTCCGTGTAGCGTCCGTTCCCACAGTGCCTCAATCCCCTCGCCTACATTTACAGTTTAGACTCCCTCCATATTTATTTTATACCTCCATGGCGCGGCAGAATGCGTTACCATTCGGTACAACATGGCAGACTGAATTGTGTACTGTGTATTATCTTGAGACGTTATCCAAGTAATAAACTATAATCAAATATAATAAACTCTTTACTTGTTGCTAAACCCTACAAAATATTACAATCATCATCACTAACTCGACAACCCTTGTTGAGTCTTGGCCTGTTCTAGGATTTTTCTCCATTCTGATCTAATATCCTAGCTTTATGTCTCCAGTTTTGGATCTTCAATGTTTTAATGTCTTCTATCTGTTCCATGTATCTGAGTTTTGGTCTTCCTAATAATGTCGTATAGTACTTTATAAAGCTTCGAAGGCAGCATCCACTTTATTCATTGATAGGCACTCCCAATAAAGTTTAGATAATAACTCATAAAACAGTTCAAAATTAGCCAATTGGAAGTTATAAAAAGTGGATTGATTTTAACTAGAGTTTATAAATTTACCTACATTTACGAAATTTAGCGATATACAATGCAGAATGACGCAGATCTTCATTAACAATAGCATCTAAACAATGAGAACCTGTGCACTTTCTATTAGAAATTACAACATCCAGTAATCTACCAGTAGAATTAA
>OY720464.1:10011841-10029341 GCA_963082715.1 Harpalus rubripes
TAATACATATTAGTTTTTCTTAATAGACCAGGCGCCAAGAAATGTTTCATTTAAAAAAAAAACAGTGGATTCATTCTGATTGATGATTAAAGTTTAGAAAGACCTTAAGACTGGAATTCTGAATATTGCCGAACAAAATCAGTCGTCAATTTTTTTTACCTTCTGTCACCTTTAGGTAAGGAAGATATTGTCTTTGGTCAAAAAATTCGGCGGTGAGTTTTTAATGAATAAGCACGTTTTAAGGTCCCTAGAATACGATTTTATTATTTTTACGATGTCTGTATGTGTGTGTACGTATGTATGTGGTTGTGTGTGTGTGTGTGTGTGTGTGTGTGTGTGTGTGTGTGTGTGTGTGTGTGTGCGTAACAAAATTTTCGTCTACGATAACTAATACTACAATTCCAAAAATCATAATTCTTTCACATTCCTCTTCGTTACATCCATATGAAGAGCTGATTAGATTTTGGTTATAATTAATCAAACGGAAATATCAAATGACGGATTTGAAGATTTTAACAGATTTCTTGAAAAAACCACATTTAATGTTATTATAAATATTAAAGAACATTGTATTCTCTATACGATTTGACTGCATTTTATACTTATATTAAAGAAATTAAATTTCATAAATTAGCTAGCTATGCTTGAAACAGCTACTGCATACATACATAAAATCACGCATTTACCACTTAGTGGGTTAGTACAAACCCGAAAGAATAAAAATAACATCATCCAAAAAATAATCAGTCTCTGTTTCAACAACATTATTACTAACCTGACATCATAGGTACAACATATTGTAATGTGCAGTGCCCGCCCTCGCCGCCACTGTTACCGCCTCTGTCCCCGTTGGTGTCGCCGCCGCTGTCGCAGGGACGAGCGAGCGTCTATTGTTAGCGATGACGCAACCGACTGGCCGGCGCCTGCTTAATTACGCGGTTGATGTAACCTATTGTGTTTTATCTGGAATGTTCTAGGGAGTTCTCGGCCACTAATGCCGGGGTATATAAACACCGTTCGCGAAGGCATTAGACAGTCTGATATAAATAAGCGTTGCGTGTTGAACAGTTGGTGATATAAACAGATAGTAGACGAGTGGTGAATATAAATAAATACAGTTGTATAAATAAATAAGTGATCTATATATTGTTTAAATATATAATCTTAGTGTTTAAGTGTTTTATAATATTCTTAGTCTTAATTAGTGTTTAATATTTGTTTAATCGTAGTGTTCGTTATATTTATCATCTTTTAATTATATTTAATATCTATTTATCGTTATAATAAACCTTTTATTTTAATTAATACTAATTGTCTAATATTTACACTTCACCCAAATAAATAAAAACGTTACAATTGGTGTCAGGTGTGGGGTTAATAAATTGTGAAGTGCAAATAAAAATAAATAAAATGGCAACTAAACAAGTAAAATTAAGTGGGTTAAAAGTAAGTGATCTCAGGAAAGAACTGGATGAGCGAGATTTGGATACAACAGGGCTGAAAATCGTTCTACAATCTCGTCTGCGACAAGCATTAATCGATGCTGGTGAAAATCCTGACGATTACTTATTCGAAATTCAGTGTGACATTAGTCAACTGTTACAACAAAAATTGACAGAAACTTCTAGAACATTAAAACAGGAAATAGCCGAAAATTCTAAAACATTAAAAGATGAATTGACAGAAAATTCTAGAACATTAAAAGATGAATTGACAGAAAATTCTAGAACATTGGAACAAAAATTGACAGAACAGTCTAGAACATTAGAAGAAAAATTAATGGAAAGTTCTAGAAAAGCGGAAGAAAATTCTAGAACACTAGAACAAAAACTAGAGGAAAATTCCAGAACATTAAAAGAAGAATTAATGGAACATTCTAGAGTTTTAGAACAAAAATTGGAAGAAAATTCTAGCAGTTTAGAACACAAATTAGAGGAAAATTCTAGAAAAACTGAGGAAGACTTGAAAAATTTAGAACATAAGTATGACAAGCAGATGGAAGAATTACGAGAACAGGTCACTAGAATTACATTGTCACCAATGCCAAATTCCGATGTAGTGAAGGCAGGTTTACAAGAAGAAAGTAAAGTAGTAAAACCTGATAGTAGTACAAAAATGCACATCAAAACGCCAGAATTTGATGGAAAATCTTCGTGGCCGAACTATTTAAAACAATTTGAAGCGGCTGCGAAAGCACATAACTGGACGTCTACAGAGAAGGCTACAGCGTTGACTGTCTCGTTGCATGGGGAAGCCATCGACATCCTACAGACGCTGAAGGAAGAAGAACAAGAGGACTACGACCAACTAGTCAAGCGGTTGGACATGCGGTACGGCAATGCGCACCTGGAGCAGGTATACCAGACGCAACTGAGGAATCGTTATCAGAGTTCAAAAGAAAGCCTGCAAGAATTTGAAGTCGACGTAGCTCGTTTGGTTCGTCTCGCACATCCTGCAGCTCCTGACAGCGTTTTGGAATGCCTGGCCGTTCAAGCATTCATCTACGGAGTTCGAGACAGCGAAACACAGCAAGCACTGCGATTGGCCCGCCCAAAAACATTAATTGACGCACTCTCATATGCACTAGAACATGAAGCTGCTAAACAAGCTTCACGTAACCAATCTCGAGTGCGAAATATTGATGCCGAGAGAAAAGAGGACGCGGAAGACCTAGAAGAGAAAATGCGACGAATTGTAAATGAAGTGTTCACCGGAAGAAAGAAACTCATCTGTTGGTATTGCGGTAAACAGGGTCATCTGCAGAGACTTTGCAGAAAAATGCAAAGAGAGACAGAATCGATAAAAGAAGAAAAGGAGTCGGAAAACTAAATCGGGTTGATGCGAAGGGGCAATCGTCGACCCGTAATCTAGTAGCCTCACAATCCATCAGTTATGTCGCATCCCTTCATCATCAAGCCAGCAGCATCTACGTGAATGGCTCTGTGGATAGAAGACCACTAAAAATGTTACTGGATACGGGTGCGACGAAGACTATAATTAGACCCGACTTAGTAAAGAACACAGGCAAGACGCATCTTCAACCAACCAAGTGGCGATTACGTACAGCAACGGGAGAACAAGCTACCACATTAGGAGAAATAGATATGACCATCACTATTGGAAACACATCCTTTAAACATCGTGCGCTGGTAGCTGACGTTGAAGATGAATTAATACTCGGCATGGACGTAATGAAAAAGCACGGTTTTAAACTTGACCTGAAGAATGGTGTAATGATGGTCAATGAAAAAGAACTTGTTTTAAACCCACGAGAAGACAAATCTGTGCGCGTACTAATGGCCGAAGATGTTACCCTTCCAGAACGAAGTGAATCTATTGTGCAAGCACAATTAGATGGTAGTTTCTGTGAGGGGAATATTGTTATGCTTGAGCCCAAAAATGATGATGTGAAGACTGGTACTGGAGTTGTTGTAGGAAAATCACTGATCAAAGCCAGTCAATTAATACCAGTTCGAATAATGAACGTAAATTTTTATCCTGTTCTTAAGAGAGGAACAATTGTAGGAGAATGTTTGGAAGTTTCCTCGATTATTCGAACTGTGAAAGCCAAGGGAAACATATCTCAGGAAGTTCCGGACACGTTAATTAATGAATTATCAACATCCTTCCAAGAACTGACCGCCGACCAGAGAACCAAGGCGAAGAAATTAATTGGAAGATTTCAAGATGTGTTCCAATTCGACAAGACCAATGGGAGAACTAATGTGGTTCACCATAAGATAGACACCGGCGACGCAAGACCCATCCGCCAACCAGCAAGAAGGCTACCACTGGCGAAGCGTGAGGAAGCAGAAAGAATTATTGAAGACATGAAAAAGGAAGGTGTGATCGAACCTTCAAGCAGTCCGTGGGCTTCACCAGTGGTGTTAGTAAAGAAGAAGGATGGCTCTACACGATTTTGCGTCGATTACCGTCAACTTAACAACGTCACCAAGAAGGATAGCTACCCGCTACCTCGAATAGACGATACACTAGACACTTTGGCTGGCTCGAAGATTTTCTCCACTCTGGATCTAAAGAGCGGATACTGGCAAGTCGATTTGGATCCAAAAGATAAGGAAAAGACAGCCTTCACAATTGGTACCGGACTGTGGCAATTTACTGTAATGCCATTTGGGCTCTGCAATGCCCCTGCAACGTTTGAACGACTCATGGAAACAGTATTGGCTGGGCTATCATGGAAAACTTGTTTAGGCTATCTCGACGACATTATTGTGGTAGGTAAGACATTCGAGGACCACATGAAGAATTTGGAAGAGGTTTTCCAGAGATTGCGGAAGGCTAACCTAAAGCTCAGCCCCAAGAAGTGTCACCTGTGCCAAAAGGAAGTTCATTACCTTGGACACGTGGTTTCAGATAAGGGTATTGCAGTTGACCCGGAAAAGATAAAGGCTGTGAGAGATTGGCCAGTGCCTAGAGACAAACACGAACTTAGAAGTTTTCTTGGTTTGTGTACCTATTATCGACGATATGTACCTGGATTTGCCAACATTGCCAAGCCACTGACAAGGCTTACTGAAGAAGGTCGATGATTTATCTGGGAAATGGACTGCAAAGTTGCGTTTAAAGAACTGAAACATGCTTTGACAAGCGCACCTGTCCTGAGTTATCCGTTACCTGAAGGAGAATTCATACTAGACACAGATGCAAGCAACGTGGGAATTGGTGGCGTTTTTTCCCAGATACAAGACGGACATGAGAAGGTTATTGCCTATTTTAGTAAGACTTTGTCAAAACCAGAGAGGAATTATTGTGTTACTAGAAGAGAACTCTTGGCAGTCGTGAAATCCGTGGAGCATTTCTACAAATATTTGTACGGAAGGAAATTTTTGATTAGAACTGACCATGCTGCATTAAAATGGTTGCTACAATGCAAGAATCCTGAAGGTCAGGTGGCTAGATGGATTGAAAGACTACAGGAATACGATTTCAAAATCGAGCATAGAACAGGTACCAGCCATCGCAATGCCGACGCATTGTCCAGAAGGCCGTGCCAAGATGATTGCAAGCATTGTAGTCGACTAGAAGATAAATTTTCCATCGTCGCCAGAACAACAGTAGTCGACGATAATTGGCAGCCCGATGGACTACGCGGAGATCAAGAAAAAGACCCAACTTTGAAAATTATACTCGAATGGAAAGCAGAGGAGAGAAAACCAGTATGGGAAGATGTTGCACCACACTCACCAAGTGTAAAATCGTACTGGGCGCAATGAGACTCCATGGTGATTGAGGATGGCATGTTAAAGCGTGTGGTAGAAAATGCTGATGGAACTGAGAAGAGAACTCAGTTAGTTATTCCTAAGAGTAGAGTACCAGACGTGTTGAAAGAGATCCACGACGGATCTGGAGGCCATTTCGGAGTCATAAAACGCTAGAAAGATTGCGCCAGCGGTTTTACTGGGTTAACTTCACGGAAGATGTTAAAGATTGGTGCAAGAAATGTGTGGTTTGCGCTGGAAGTAACGGTCCGCATAAACGACGAAAAGCTCCAATGCGTCAATACAACGTTGGCAGCCCATTTGAGCGTATTGCGATTGATGTGGCTGGACCATTCCCAGAAAGTGACGAAGGAAATAAATACAATGTGGTTGTTATGGACTACTTCACCAAGTGGGTTGAAGCATATCCATTACCCAACCAGGAAGCCACCACGGTCGCTGAAACTTTAGTTAAGGAATGTATATGCCGATTCGGAGTACCGCGTGAACTACATTCCGATCAGGGAAGAAATTTTGAGTCTGCCGTGTTCCAAAATGTCTGTAAGATATTAGGAATTAATAAAACTAGAACAACTGCATTACATCCGCAGTCTGATGGCATGGTTGAACGAATGAACAGAACGATCAACCGATATTTGTCGAAGGTAGTCTCCAACCACCAAAGAGACTGGGACCGACACCTCCATCTGTTCCTGTTGGCTTATCGTTCATCCGTGCATGAAACAACAGGGCAAACTCCTGCGAACATCTTATTCGGGCGCGAGCTGCGCTTACCATGTGACTTGGTGTTCGGCAGTAAACCTGGGGAAGATCTGGCCGGGGAAGATTACGTTACGGACTTACGGAGAAGAATGGATGACATTCATGAACAAGTCCGTACGAACATTCAAGCTGCCAGCGACCGACTGAAGGACCGGTATGACATCAAGGCCGAAAAGGTTGGATATCAATCTGGAGATTTAGTGTGGCTTTACAACCCACAAAGACGTCGTGGGTTATCACCAAAGCTGCAAAATAATTGGGAAGGCCCCTATGAGGTAGTCAAAAGGATAAACGACGTGGTATACAGAATTAAGAAACAACCTAGCGGGAGGCCGAGAGTACTACACTTTAATCGGCTAGCCCCTTTCGCCGGAGACAACCATAACGGAGCAACGGTTCGTCGGATCATAACACAAGAACCAACTTTTGAAGACTTCATGGAGAACTATTCCTTTGGCCGCAAGGCGCGGTTCGGCGTGACGAAAGAAGAACACCGAGATCTATTCACCGTGTCTTCAGATTATTCCCTCGGTCACTGCGTATCAGAAGACTTAAAGATGTCCCGTGGCATAGCTTTAGCCTTTAAGGCGAAATTTGGGCGAGAACAAGAACTGGCCAACCAACGCCCAACTGTTGGGAAAACGCTGCGCCTGAGGGATAACAATGCAGACCATCAGCGGTACATCTATTACCTGGTTACAAAACCACGCTCGTACCAGAAACCGTCGTATCGTGACCTGTGGAACTCGTTGTGCGATTTGAGGGATCATCTGCTTAAGAATGACATTTTGAAGCTAGCCGTACCGAAGTTAGGCTGTGGTCTAGATGGTTTAGATTGGAGGATTGTTAGGAACATGATAGAAATCCTCTTCCGTTTTACCGGTGTTGAAATTCTCGTTTGCAGCTTTAACCCTAACGGACATAAAGAAGAAGTCGAGCGGACCATCGACTGTTATTTCTTCAAAACTTCGAAATGCACCAAGGGTAATGCATGCAGATTTCGTCATCATGAACTGTTCCGGGACGAAACAGTCTTAAAGAGGGGGCAGTGTAATGTGCAGTGCCCGCCCTCGCCGCCACTGTTACCGCCTCTGTCCCCGTTGGTGTCGCCGCCGCTGTCGCAGGGACGAGCGAGTGTCTATTGTTAGCGATGACGCAACCGACTGGCCGGCGCCTGCTTAATTACGCGGTTGATGTAACCTATTGTTTTATCTGGAATGTTCTAGGGAGTTCTCGGCCACTAATGCCGGGGTATATAAACACCGTTCGCGAAGGCATTAGACAGTCTGATATAAATAAGCGTTGCGTGTTGAACAGTTGGTGATATAAACAGATAGTAGACGAGTGGTGAATATAAATAAATACAGTTGTATAAATAAATACGTGATCTATATATTGTTTAAATAAATAATCTTAGTGTTTAAGTGTTTTATAATATTCTTAGTCTTAATTAGTGTTTAATATTTGTTTAATCGTAGTGTTCGTTATATTTATTATCTTTTAATTATATTTAATATCTATTTATCGTTATAATAAACCTTTTATTTTAATTAATACTAATTGTCTAATATTTACACTTCACCCAAATAAATAAAAACGTTACAATATATTCCTCACTCTTAACATATTAAAGTGACCGATTTTCGGTAGCGAAATACCGCAACCGGACCACAATAATAGTTACGAAACAATCATCCTTCGCCACACATTCCTGTCTAAGCACACTTCTTTCGCCTCGGCCACATTCATAATCGCATTCATACACGCTCTTCTTCTCTTCCCACTCGGAAACTTTCTCTCTTTTAGTACCTTATCAATCACATCCATACACTTACACACTGGACGGCCACGCAATCGAACACCCTCAATTTCACCAAGATATACACGCTTTACAAGCCGTTCACTCTTCATTCTCTCCACATGACCAAACCATCTCAACTGGCTCATTCCTATTCTCTTAACAACATTCTTCCTAACCATACATTCTTCATACACCAAATTATTCCTCACGCGATCCCGTCTTACATATCCACATACTCCACGTAAATACCTCATTTCCACGGCAGTCACTCTCTTTTTATGCTTTCCCGTCCATGCCCAACATTCGCTTCCATACATCAAAGCAGGCACTAGCACTCCATTATACACACTTAAACGAGCTTCTCTAGATACGTTTACGTTTCGAGCAAACGTACCCAGAGCACCCATTACCTTACACCCCGCACTCACTCTCCTTTCAATTTCTCTATCAATTCGACCATCCCTTGACATCATACTACCCAAATATACAAACTCATTCACTTGCTCCAGTTTCACTCCATCCACCAACACATTGCACATAGTCACCAATTTACTCCTTTCAAATACTAACACCTTGGATTTATCAACATTCAACTCCAGATTATATCATTCTTTTGAGTTGCTCTTCATTTTCACCTAAAACAACTACATCTCTGCATACGCTAACGCAGGCACTATACTTTCACCAATTTGTACACCATCCATTTCACTCAATGCTCTCCGCAACAACACATCCATTTACAAATTAAACAACCACGGAGACATACCACAGCCCTGTTTCATACCAACATTTATACGAAACCAATCACTCAAACTACCATCTATTCTTACAGCAGCCTCACTACCCTCATACAATGCACGAATCGCTCCCAGCAAGTTTCCATTCACGCTGTACTCCCTGAGTACATCCCACAAAGTATCTCGAAGAACACTATCATACGCCTTTTTTAGATCAAGAAAGCCACAGAACACCTTCTTGTTCTTGTCAAGTGACTTCTCAACAATCGTACGAAGAGCAAACAATTGATCGACACATCCCCTCTCAGGCAAAAAGCCACCCTGAACGTCACTAATTTTTGAAATTGTTAAGGTTCGCACCTTATGAATTAAAACCTTACCAAAAAGTTTCCCGACTACACTCAACAAACTTATCGCGCGAAAATTCGTACATTCACTCGAACTGCCTTTGCCTTTGAATAATGGACAAATAACAGCTTTTTTCCAATCATCAGGAACCACGCTACGTTTCAAACAAAATCTAAATAAATAAATTAACCATTCAAATACTTTCTCTCCTCCATATATAGCTACTATATTAAGAAAATTCTGATTGAGAGATGTCAGTGTCAAGTGCAATTGACATATTCGTAATATGTTTGTATTATAATTTTACTCGAAATATAGGATCTTTTTGATCGAAACTTTCTGTTTGGAATTAGTATAAAATACATACAATTGTCGAAAGGTAATGTACATATAAGAAATATAGAATCTTTTGCAAGAAACTTTCTGTATGAATTTTATAGAAAATACATAGGCATTTACGAAAATTCTACCGGTAGATATCACATCTACTGCCTGTGTTCGAAAACACGAGTGGTAAAAAGTTACCGTGTTCGAAAATTGTACAATATCTACCAGATCCATCTACCGGATTCATGAAAAATCTAATCTCAAAAAGAAGGTAGTGATGCAAAGCGAAGCGCGCGCGTTAAAAGTTTGTTAACTTATATATATATATGTACAATTTTCGTAAATGCCTCATATAACTGACGGAAGGTAATGTGCTGGCCACATCAGATTTTTTATATGGGATATAGGAATTATTGATGAAATCACTGTAACGGTCAAGAAAACGTTGTTTATTACTATGAAAAAGGTGTTTCCGTAGGGTATGAAATTACAAACATCACGAATATTATATTACATTATATTTCGAATTTTAAATGGCACAAAATTGTCCCCTGTGGTGCACTCTCCACGCCAGCAATGAGTGCCCGTGTGGTGACGCCTAGTAAACGCCCGCACGGTACAAATATGTCCATCATTACCGATATCTGCGAACAAAGCAGATATGGCACATCCAACAATGGGTAATATGCCGTGATGATATATTTATTTTATTTTACGAATATTATAAAGTACAAATTTAACATGGTAAATAAGTCACGTGCCTGAGTGTTTGGTGCAGACTGACGCCAAAATGAAATATTTAGAATTTTAAATAGCACAAAAGTGACCACCTGTGGTGCACTATCCACACCATCAATAAGTGCCCGTGAGGTGACGCCTAGTGAACGCCTGCACGGTTGACGACTGTTGTCTTTGTTTCCCCGTCCGCAGCAGTTTGTACTAGCTCCAAAGTATTGCAGCGGGCCATATTGTACCCGATACGGTTTAGTCGTTTTAGTTATAAGAGAGTTAGAGTCAAACTAGATCATATCATCTGCCCCGAATGACCATAGTGGGTGTTTTTTATATGGTTGGATAGAATATTTAATTTGGCATCGACGAGTATCTAAATACTCCTAATACCCCCGATTAATTTGTTTCTACGCCGAGGCACTGAGATGAATAACTATGGCTGAGTCGATAAAGTAGATATTTTTGTACATTTACTAGGCTCCATCTATTCGATAATAGTCATACTTTGTTCCAAATCACAAACCCAAAAGTAAAATTATGTGGTGTGGCAATAATTTCAAATTTATTTACGAATGTAAAGATATTTTATTTATACGAGATGAAATATTAGTATCACATTGCAATAATAACTTTTCTTGGAAAGAGTAATGATTGAATGAATAATAAATAAGAAATACCTATATAATATTATTCCCTAATTACATAATATTTTGTATTTACCGTCGGAAACTTTTATTATGAGCATATATTTATAAACTGTAGAGTAAACGTCACATTTTCACAATTATAAAAAAAATTAATAATAGGTGTACCGTGTACATCATAATATAAATAATTTTCGTATGATGTTAAATGTATTATCGTTTTCTTATAATATTTGGTTTGCAGTGAATGTCTTGTTTCAGTTCAGCGTAATTCACTATTCTTCGATATTGTAAAACGCATGTTTTATAAGAAAGTTTTTAATATTTTTGAATGGTTTTTGATTCATATTGTTTAATTTTTTCGGGTATAGTTTATTATATAAATCTAATTTCAATGTACATATTTCATGGACTTTTGAAGCCTGTAAGCAGGTTTGCGCAATGAGTTTGCAGATCTAGTGTCACAAATCTCCATTTCAAATGAAATTTAATTTGGATTTATGTATTCCAAGAAATGAGTTTAAAATATATATAGATGGTAGAGTCAAAATACGCAAATCTTTAAAATGATCTCTATATAATAGGCCACGCCTACCTTGTAACTTGTAATACCAAGATGAAAAATATGTTTTGTCCTTTTACTTTATAATAATAATAAATATTAATTTTAGAAACACAGCATAAATAGTTATAAGCTTCAAGAGAAAATATATTTAAAAAAAACAAAACTCCGTAATTAGAATCGAAAAGCATACAATCACACAACATATCTGCACCTAATGCCGCTCGCCTGCACAGACCAAAGACACTGCGCGCTGCTAGCCGTTGCTCACATCGAGACATCGAGATCATTGGAGATAACAAGAATGTATGTATGTTATTCCCTCTCTGTCTGTCACAGCGGCAGGCCATTATAGGGTAACTTTGCGCTGTGGTATAAAATTCAAGTTACACTTGAACAAAAATGGATGTTGTATAAATATCGGATCAAAAATATCGGTAATTTAAAACATCGATATTTACAAACAATATGAACTGATTTCCGACTTTTCACTCTTGAAAATAATATAAAGTAAATATGCTTTCATATTTTGTAAAAGAGGAATCTTTAGACCAAATAAAAAATAAAGTTATTATTATTATTATGCTTTCATATTTTACAGTTAATAAAAAAAAACAACAATGTCGGTACCTATAATATACACAAATCTATAAACTTATTTTATTAAAAATCAAATGTAATCACTAACCACTGAATTTAAAACACATCTGAATCGCAACTATACAGAAATAAATATTTTGATAACCGTTTCTCTTTTATTTTATTTCTTTGCATACTCAGTTATGGTGGAAGTAGTATCTCCAAATTAGGGTAGACATCATATAAACTGTGACGGAACATATGTAAGTAAAGGAAGGACACAGGAGAGTAGCGTGTCTATGATTAACAATTCTTGACATATTAGGAATGCATTTTTGAAAACATCGAGAGCAAATATCGAAAACAAATATCTATGTCGATCGATATTATCGAAAAAGATAAAATATCGAAAGCTAAATATCGATTTTTCTCAAACATCGATGTATCGTGCGCATCCCTAGTTGCACTATCCTGATCGTATGGTTTAGTTTGTGTTATATTCTTGCAATTATTGATACATTTATTATGAAATAAATAATTCTATTCCATAATAAACTCTTCTACCGTTATATTTAGGGTTTGTTTATTACAATATTGGTTTTTGATTCCTGCTTTTACACATATTTTTGCTTATGTCTTTGGTTCGTTTTGTTTTATCTTAGTATTCTATACGCTCTCGTACTAGTCATTTCTTGGTTTTTGTTGATTGTTATTAATTGATTAAAGAATTTTTAAAAAATGTAAAAATGGTTTTATAATGCTGTGTGCCAAT
The DNA here is from genome assembly GCA_963082715.1 of Harpalus rubripes. Classification (NCBI taxonomy): domain Eukaryota; kingdom Metazoa; phylum Arthropoda; class Insecta; order Coleoptera; family Carabidae; genus Harpalus; species Harpalus rubripes. The sequence goes on from OY720464.1 coordinate 10,024,349, forward strand.
GTGCAAGCGTGGCCAAATTTGCTAATGTTTTCAAATTTTCACACGATAGTGAGATGCGAAAAAATAGATAAATGGAATACATCGATCAAATTTTAAAATTACAATATCCTCGGCAGTTTGCTTTTCGCATTTTGACGAAAAATTTATTCTTCGTGAACATGAATCCATTACGTTACATGATACACGTTTGGTTTTAAAAAGAAAACGTGTAAAGTTGACGGATGACGCAATACTCACTATATTTAAAAATCAGACATCATATTAATTTGTCAAAACAACAAAAGATAAAAATGCAGATATTCTCCGTGACAATATACAGGCTGTTCTGTAAGTTCATAGTATGATAAAGAGAATTGAATAAAGTTATAATCTGAAATATATTTTGCAGTTGTAAAAGTTACGGGACTGTAAAGTCGATAATTACGAACAAGCTATACTATTAAGTTAAAAAATATATTTATTAAATTAAAATTTAAAAATTAAGTTGTTCAAAAATGCCTGTTAATTTTACTAATTAAGAATACACCGACGTGCGTTTGGTTTACGGAGAAGTGCTCCAAAACAGCGGCATTAATAAAAAGTGTTTATCCATATTTCGCTTCTGACTTCAAACCTTCAAGAATGACAAGTCTTGTTATTTTCACTCTAACTGATGTGAGTTTTAAATAATATTTTATTCAAATAAATAATTGTTTTTGGTTTATCTTGAAGTGCTTTTACAATTGCAACAAATACCTACCCTACATTAGAAAAGAAATAATTGCATATTACGGTAAATTGCAACCGTGTTTATTAGTGGTAACGTATGCCACTTTACTTACATATAACTCCCTGTATTAAAGCGAAAAATTAACTTAAATATTAAAACATGAAAGTTATAAAATTGCAAATCAAATGCAATTATTTTATGTACTACAGATATGTATTTTATGATAACGTAACACCGACCAAATACTTTTATTTTATTTTGAAATATGATTATCTGCACAGGGTGTTAAAAAAGGGTAAAAACTGGACGGTATACATTTCAATGTACTGATTCTAAATCAAAAAGAATTTTTCCAGAATACAGAGAATTATTTCTTATCATTTATTTTATTCTTCAAGTGTTCATTTTTAGTGCCATTGACCAACACAAAATTTTTATTCAAAATAATGATTTATCTAATCACGTGAATAGGAAATAAATAAATTTCTAATTGTTTCTATTAAAAATTTCATGTTGAGGAGTGACACTAAAAATGTACACTTCAAGAATTAAATAAATAATAAGATAATTCATTTTGGGGGTATGTGACTATAATCGAATTTCAATATGTCATAAAATATAAAAATTAAACACTAGCGTCTCATTACTCTCATTATTATAATAAAAAAACTAACTAAACATGTGTTTATAATAGTATTGTAATTAGTAAATATAATATTTTGGAGATGGGATATGTGACGCTATCAAGGTAGGATCGTGGAAGAAGACACATAGACAGGGATGGAAGAAGGTAGTTATAGAGCAGCGTCGTGATTATGTTGTGGCATGTGGCAAGGCGACAGGTGGCTATAACTATCAATTTTCCTCTCAGTCTACATATCCCTTCCCCAAATTTTTAACAATAATTGTTTTCTCATAAACTACAAATAATTAATTGATTGAAAAAAAATACGGGTATTTATTTTTTGTCTAGTATCATAATATGATGTATGTTAAAATCAATTTTAGAAAAGTAGCATATAAAATTTCTATTTTTTTTATTTATTTATACAAGCTACAAAAGAAAATGTACTTTCGCCTGTGCAGCACAGCTGTACAGTCGCACCCCTTGACCCCTGTCCTTAGATCCAAACTCTGCTTATATATGACTGGGAGCAGGTAGCCTATCGTTCGTCCCTGGCTCCCTGCTCTAGCCTTAGCCTTACGCCGTACTCGTCCGTAGCTGTGCCTCAGAAATTCAATGCTGAGTATGAGACAGATGATTAGCACTTTCATTATTGCTATTATCATTAGAGAAATAATTACTTAATATCCAATATTAATGGAAACATAACGGGTGTCTACTTTTTTTCTCGAACAGGAAATTTAATGTTAAAATTTGTGCATGGATGAGTATTCAGTTTGTTGTTAAATTATTTCGTATGTACAAGTTGGAAGCAAAAGAAAATATGCGATTTAAGGCAATTATTAGAGTAGCATGACAAATAAGACAATAATTTTTTTTTTCTTAAAGCGTATTACTATATTCATATGCTACTGTACACACACTGTAGAAGATATTCATTGTCATACTAGTACAAAAATGTTGTTATTATTGTACCAGTAAAAAAATGTTAGCGTGTTTATTCACTGATGGCGGCGGCAGTCGCTACAGCACAGCAACACAGATCATATTGAAAATTGTTATTTGACAGTTGTATCGTTTATGGTTTGTAGTGTACACAGCCAGCTTTGGCTGAAATTGCAAATCCTACAATTAAAAAAATTTCAGAAAAATGTCAAAACTTATGTGAAACACTTGAAGAAAAATTAGTATATGTCATTTGGAGTAGAATGCCCTTTTTACCTTCCGTCACCTTTAGGTAAGAAAGGTACTCGTATTGTCTTTGGTCAAAAAATTCGGTGTTGAGTTTTTAATGAATAAGCACGTTTTAAGGTCCCTACAATACGATTTTACTATTTTTACGATGATGTCTGTATGTATGTGTGTGTGTGTGTGTGTGTGTGTGTGTGTGTGTGCGCGCGCGCGCGCGCGCGTGTGTGTGTGTGTGTGTGCGTGTGTGTGTGTGAGTGTGTATGTGTGTGTGTGTGTGTGTGTGCGTGTGCGTGTGCGCGTGCGTGTGCGTGTGTGTATGTGTGTGTGTCGTGTAACAAAATTTCCGTCTGCGATAACTCCAATACTACAACTCCAAAAATTATATTTCTTTCGTATTCCTCTTCGTTGCATCCATATGAAGAGCTGATTAGATTTTGGTTATAATTGGTCAACCGGAAGTACCCTAATTTGAAGATTTTAACAGTTTTTCTTGAAAAAACGAAGTTAAATATCATTTTTTCACATTTAATGTTATTATATATATATATATATATATATATATATATATATATATATATATATATATATATATATATATATATATATATATATTAAAGAACATTGTATTCTTTATACGATTTGACTGCATTTTATACTTCACATTAAATGGATATAGAGTTATAAAATTATAAAGAAATTAAATTTCATAAATTAGTCAGCTATGCTAGAAACAGCTATTATATTAAGAAAATTCAGATTGAAAGATGTCAGTGTCAAGTGCAATTGACATAATCGTAGTATATTTGTGTTAGGATCTTTTTGCTCGAAATTTTCTGTATGGAATTTGTATAATATATATACAACTGTCGAAAAGTAATGTACATACAAGAAATTTAGAATATTTTGCAAGGAACTTTATGTATGGATTTTATAGAAAATACAGACGCATTTACCAAAATTCTACCGGTAGATACTGCATCTACCGACTGTGTTCGAAAACACGAGTGGTAAAAAGTCACCGTATTCGAAAATTGTTCAATATCTACCAAGATCCATCTACCGGATTCATGAACTATCTAATCTCAAAAAAAGGTAGTGATGCAAAGCGAAGCATGCGCGGTAAAAGTGGAAATGTGTTCAAAGTAGGACTCTGCTCAGTTTGTTAACTACGTTAAATTTCTAACCAGTTTTAAATTTTCAAATTTTTTCATAGGTTATGGATCTACCCTGTTTACCACTTGCGTTCATAAAATATCGATTCCGGTAGCTATAACCTGATAAAAAGCTGTTTACCGGTAACAGTTCACCGGTAGAATTTTCGTAAATACCTCATATAACTGACGGAAGGTAATGTGCTGGCCACATCAGATTTTTTTATTTTACCCAGCTTGCCTGACCTTGGCTAGTGCCTCGGCCGCAATAACTGAATTCAACCGCTTTCTTCTCCTAATAATATACAAATGTTTGTTGTTTCTGATATATCTGACATATTTAAAATTTTATTTTTATTAGCATAATAGGAAGATTTAATCTAGAAATAAAAAATTTATCACAGATTCTAATAATAACAATATCAAATGAAATATATGTCAGAAACATCAAACATATATTATTGTCTTATTTTTCAAGGCACTTTGATAATGGGGGTTTCCACCGTAATCAAAATATTGAAAAATAACACTATTACACTAAAATATATCATAAAACATTTCTAAAAACACTACTTAAATGGTTAAATATGTTTCCAATTTTTAAAAAATGAATGAAAACAATTTACTACGTTTTAAACGCTGCCAGCCAGTGACGTCATTTACCGGATCGATTTTAGTTTCTATGTTATCCGTCAATATATATATATATATATATATATATATATATATATATATATATATATATATATATATATATATATATATATATATATATATATATATATGTGTGTGATGGGAGTAGTTTACAATATTCGATTTTACCTACATACATCAAATACATTCAATATCTTCCTATGTGATAATAGATGGCAGCACATTCAAATTGGAACATTATGTTTAAAAAATAATGAAGTAGGTATTATAAACTAGTTAAAAATGTGAATACAATACAATTATTATTATTTATTCATTTTCATTTTACAAAAGTTTTGTATAACGACCTCATAAGAGGTAAGTATATACAAAATATGATATTTACATTATACAGTAATAATATAAAAGATTTCTTGAGGTACTGGTCTTCCTGGTAGTTCAAATATCCAAGCGTACTTTGTTGATCGTATTTTATATTATCACTTTGTCGACTTGTTAACCATTATTAAGCACATTTCTTACTATTATTATTATTATTATCATTATTATTATTATTATTATTATTATTATTATTATTATTATTATTATTATTATTATCATTATTATTATTATTATTATTATTATTATTATTATTATTAACATTATGTTTAAAAAATAATGAAG
>OY720464.1:10031841-10051841 GCA_963082715.1 Harpalus rubripes
TTATCATTATTATCATTATTACTATTACTATTACTATTACTATTACTATTACTATTACTATTACTATTACTATTACTATTACTATTACTATTACTATTACTATTACTATTACTATTACTATTACTATTACTATTACTATTACTATTATTATTACTATTACTATTACTATTATTATTATTATTATTATTATTATTATTACTATTATTATTATTACTATTATTACTATTATTACTATTATTACTATTATTACTATTATTACTATTATTACTATTATTACTATTATTATTATTATTATTATTATTATTACTATTATTACTATTATTACTATTATTACTATTATTACTATTATTACTATTATTACTATTATTACTATTATTACTATTATTACTATTATTACTATTATTACTATTATTACTATTATTACTATTATTACTATTATTACTATTATTACTATTATTACTATTATTACTATTATTACTATTATTACTATTATTACTATTATTACTATTATTACTATTATTACTATTATTATTATTATTATTATTATTATTATTATTATTATTATTATTATTATTATATTATTATTATTATTATTATTATTATTATTATTATTATTATTATTATTATTTGCCGTATGTTATATTGGTAAAGCATTTTCTAAGGTATACGTATTTTATAGATTATTGTATTTCGTGGATTAAATATTTGTAAAGTATTTGGTAAATCTCCAGCAACGAATTCAAGGGATTACCAGAATTTACACCTTTGCCTACAATTATTTACAAGTTGAAACACCCGCAAAAGAATATTTGTGGTAAAACCAGGATACAAACATTCCACGCAGATGTTCAGTTGACGAGGGATTTGGAATTTTTGATTAGGTTTCGTAACAAATAAATTATAAATTATGTATGATATAATTTTTCTTTCCAAATATTTTGTAAGTCTTATTATCTTGACGTCGTACTCGAAAGATTCGAAGTTCAGTTCTTTAATTCTAAGAATTGTAAGGTCACAAACAAACTCAGTTTGAAATAAAACATTTGTTTGTAGTTCAGTGAAAACTCCTATCCTTACACCTATGCGTTAGTTCAAGAAAACTGTAATAGAAGAGTGTTAGTACACCATCAATTGACAGATGACGCCACTAGAGACTCATGCACCATCTGTTGAGCATTAGCTACATTAGCCGGCCTTCTACGCGCTGTCGGGGCGGTAAAAATTGGCCGTTCAAATGAGTTGCAAAAAATACTGTTTTCAATATTATTTTTTTTACAGAAAACCTGTTATGATAAAAATGTTTTATTTATTGTAATACATATAAGTTTTCATGAGGAATAACATATAAAAAAATTGAAAAATAGTGGAAACCCCTATTCCCTTAATTCATGGATTTTCTTTTGCTTGTAACTCGTACATAAGAAACAATTTAACAACAAATTTGATACTCATCGATGTACATTTTCATTCTGAACATTACACATTTTTTATAAAATTGATAGATAAAGCGATATCGCCAAATTAAAATTTTAACAAAAAGTAGACACTCCGTATATACTTGCTGTACGCATTTTTCCGTTCAATTTTTTGTTATTGCTTTTTGTGTTGCCTACCCTGTTATCCGACCCACAAGACGTCATATATATATTTACAAAACAACCTTATTAATATAAATTTGTAATTTTTCCATGATTAGATAAAGCACAAACAAGAAGTAAGCATATACGAGCCTATACCTACAATTTGAATTTAATAATTAATAAAATTTTACATTTTAATGAAAATAATTATTGGGAACTATTTATAATTTTTTGTATTCATAGTAACACTAACAATACCAATGACTAGTGCGTACCTATAGAACGTAATTTCTTTGGAAATTTCTAAAAAAAATGACCTACTTTTAATTTTTAAGTTAAAATATCGGCGTATAAATTTAATATATAAAACTAAATTAAACGTATGTACTTGTTATTCACTTCAATTTGTCTACTTTCCATGGAGTCACCGATTTCATTATAGTTCATCTATGCACCGCTAGGTCTACTCATAGCGCCACTTCCTGATATTTGACGAAAATACTTACCGAATGTGTTTTAATCTTAGATCAGGAATAGAGGGGGAGACAGGGCATGCTATGTATTTCGCCATAAGACGACTTTCCAAATCATCCTAGCGATTTTCGACCTTATTGAACTGTCAGAATCAGCCGCAAAAGGCTAGTCGGCCAGATGTGTTACATACGTGTGCAGTCGAACGAATAAGTTTTCAATGTCAACAAGCGTCACCTACCGTTTTAACTTGTCCGTTATTTACATTACGTTTTTTTTATTAATATTCTTTCGTATTTATTTTAGTTTTATAAAACAAAATCAAGATAATTTGTAGTTATGGATAATCAAGTATTTATTTAGATTTGGCCAACTGGAATATAACAGTATTTAATTTGTCGACTAGCCTTTTGCGGCTGATTTTGACATTTCAATAAGGTTCAAAATCGCTTAGATGATTTGGAAATAAACGCGTGACTATGCCTTGTCTCCCCCTCTATTCCTGGTCTAAGGTTTTAATAGACCATTTTAAAAATGTCCGCGACCTCTACGTGTTTATTTTTTGAACTAAAAACTTAGTGCCGTTAAATGTCGGCGTACGAGAAATGTCAAAAGAATTTAAATAAGAAGTAAGTAAAATGTTTATGAAGAAAATTAAAATTTACCGAAATAAATGGAGTATATTCATCAGTTATTTATAAATTATGTTAATATGATAGATTTGATGTAGTAACTTAATTTTTTAATTTAGATTATTCGCCTATCAGGAAAATATTTAGAATATTTATCTAGCGATGATTTCTTTCCAGTAATATTTAAATAAATTCAATTTCAACATATTTTATCAAATTTTTTAGTATGCATTGCTGTCTATTTATTCTACGTGATCCTTTTGAGAATAATGAAATCAAATGTTTTTTTAAAATTATTATTACAACCCGGTACGCTACGTATAGTACCAGTCATAATTACTATTATTAATTACTTTTCCAATGAAGAAACAAATACTAACCAACAATCGAACTCATATCACAGTATAGGAAACACACAGTAGGGACACTCTCAAATCAAATTTTTACTGCGCATCTTGCTGCGCATAATTAAGGTATTCCTAAAATATGGCGGATAAAATTAGCCGTAGAAATAATAAATTTCCTGGGGGCTTCTACTATTGAAAATTTGGAAAGCCAAGAGTAAAAATATTAAACAATTACAAAATAAGAAACTAGGAGATATGCTTATATTTTAATAATAATTATTTATATTTGTTGGCCCCATTTTTAATTGCAATACGCAAACGGATTTGTAAATAATTTCAACGGCGCTTATGTTCCCACTTGTCAAACGTCAAACGCATGTTGTAAAGTTTTGATCATCTGTTTGATATTTTAAATTCGTCGCAAACAAATCATGCGAAAAAACATAATACTGCATTTACGGGGAGTACTTTTCAATTAAATGTTTTAACGGACAATTTAAATTATTTGAACGAAGTTAGAGTAGTATCAAAATCTGGACAGGATGTTACCAACAAAATTAAATCTATCCACTGTTGGAAGATAACAATCGGCGCAATAATATTATTATGGCAAAGATTAAAAGAGAGAGGTTTTGATTATTTACTTACAAGAAGAATTAATCAAGATTCACTAGAAAATTTCTTCGGTACAGTCAGAAAACAGGGTGGTAATTCATACAATCCAACACCAATACAATTTACCAACGTAAATAAACAATTGTTTTGCATGAGTTTATTAAACTCTGGAGCTGAAAATTGTGCTCAAGATTTAGACGAAGTTTTGACGATGCTTTCGGATTTTCATACTACATCAAAAATTATAGAAGAAAAGAAAGAAGTAAAACAATTCGATATAAATATACATGACCATGATTACCGAAATAGTGACTTACCACAACAGAATGGTTTACAGTATATATGTGGTTACCTGATTAAGAAATGTTTACAAATACATTCGTGTGATTTGTGTGAATCTTTTGCAAGAAATCATCAAAATTTGGACAGTACAGTGTTTTATACATATTTTAAAATTTAAAGCATATGACTCATCAAAAAATTTTGGAAGTTTATATTCACCGGATACAGAGTTTGTGAATTATATTCATAATTTTGAAAATTATTTCGAAGAAAACTTTCATGAATTGGCCTGTAAACAAAATATTTTACAAGATATAATAAGTGTATTTACAAAATTTCCTAAATTCAGTCATCCATGTACAGAGTTCCCCATAAATTATTTAATTAAATTATATGCAAGGGTTAGACTATTTTATACTTTAAAATATTGGCGAAAAAACTGAACTATAGATGGCAGGCCGGACGGTAGCAAGATGGCGGAGGAATAAGGAGAGTTCTCTCATTCCTTATTGTTGGCAATATGCATTTCATAGTGCAAAGTTTTTAATATGGAGAAAATTAATATAAAGTTAAGTGATATTTTTGAATAAATTGCTTCTGCACGTCCTAAAAGAAGACGAAGCAGTTTTTAAGGCTGGACATGTATTGCTTAGTGAAATAAAAGACTATGGACCAGGTATAATACTGGGATCTTGTTTAAAAACCAGTCATTTGAGTGGAGATCCTCATATGATTGAAATTTTATTAAATGAGAATATAAATTACTGGCAAACAAATTTAGTTGTAGAGCAGAACTGGGAGGCAAATGCAAACATATTGTTGCAGTTTTGTTGTATATAAACAGGATAGTAAAAATCAAAACTATATTTATTGTTTTACAACAAAAGTTATCATTATTATTATTATGCTATTAATTTATTTGTTTATAGTTTTGTGTATTACAGAGTAACAGAAATAGAAAAATTAAGTTGTACATATTTGGAACAAGTAAGGGGAAAACTTATTAAAAAGGATGATAAAGTTTGGCTATAAAATTATAAGAATTTTGGGTTCCTGTTTTAAAAAAGATAAAAGTAGAACCGATTAGAGACGTCATAACTATAAGGGAAGAAAATTTCAAGATCATATTTTGTCACTTGCGATATAGTGTAAACTTATACTTTTTGACTTGCAATTACTGCATTGTAGCACTGAGCAGTATCTTTAGCATTTACTGATCATTATTTAAACCTGAAAATGTAATATACACTATATATCTCACTTTCTTTTACAACAAATATAAATTAAACCTGTTTAAATTACATACGTTTCAATGTATGCTATCAATGTTTCCTTATTCCTCTAGTTCACAAATCTGCCGTCAGACGTCACCCACTTTGAATTTTTTCGCCAATATAAATAGAAATTTTAAGTCAACGAAAGGCCAAAAAAAAATTATTATATTAAGTCATAATTAGTATGTATTGTAATTTTTACTTTATTGACTACATTTTTTGTATTTTTATATAATATATTATAATTTCTAAATGACGTGTGTATTATTTTACTCCTTTATTTATTATTTTACAAATGAAACTCTATTTTTGTATTTCAACAAGGTTAATGCTTCAAAATTATTAATAAGAAATAGTTTCATATCATAACTGTCATTCTTGCACGTTTGAATTTGGCGCGGAAAGGTATTCCTAAAACATGGCCGCTACTTCAAATTTGCTACCGAAACATCAAAGGTGCCGACACTAAGTGTCCCTACTGTATCGTAAACAGAGATGGGTATACGGCACTAACTTTTGTTATCTTTGTCTAAAATTTGCGCATGCGCATTGAATTTTTGAAATGGTCTATTATCAATATCTTCTATATTAAACGATAAATATTTAAAATACTTGCCTGAGAAATACAAAAATGTGTACAGTACGCAATACTAAACAAATTTTAGGAATGGAATTTCACAGACTTGAGAAAATAAATAAAATTTAACATTTTAAGTATGTTCCCGAAATTTAATTTTTGATTTTTTTTTATATGTTATGTATAATAATATTCTTCAAAACATGTTAAAGTATGAACAAAATTGTAGGTTTAGTATAGAAGAAAAACATTAAAATGTAAGAAAAAGGTAGGTTTTTTGGATTTTAAAAATTGTTTTCAATAATAATTTTTTTAATTTTCACATATTTTATTCCTTACCCTGTTATAAATATGTACTGCAAATTTAATCAAAATTGTAGGTTTTGAACTGGAGATATATTCAAAATAATATTTAAAATATTATTTTGGGTGAATAAATACATACAAATATTATCGAAACTATTTTGTTTTCATGGCAAATTTTACCCTTTTTATTTGTGTATACAAAGAAATCATATTACATTACAAAATTTTAAATAAAAAATGAAAAACCATTTTACTAATTTTGAATTTCGCGCGCTGGTGTATCATTTCACCTTAAGAAAATAGTATTCGTTTTAGCGCGCGTAAACAAGTGACCAGGACCATCTGACCGTATTTTATTTACGGTCAGCTGGTCGGTGACCGGTTAGTGAACGGTCTCTAGTGAACAGTGCATACAGCAGAAAAATGGTTCAGCGACACCATGTCTGCTGAATGCGCCCATTGTGTTTAGGATTTTCAAGAATGTCAAGTGTTTTTGCCTTAAGCCAGCGCTTCTAAACCAGTGGCGCCCACTCGACAAGTGAATTTTACATATATACATCTTTATTCCTTTAGAAAATATTTAAATTTTATAGGAAGCGTCAAACGTCTCTGCATGTCTCCTTCGATTTTAAATTAGAAATACACCGAAGGATTCGTTTTTGACTTTAAAATACCTTGCTGTGATAGTATCACAATGATTTTTCCAATATAACAATTCATCGAATGTGAACCCTAAAATTTTAGAAATACTCTACTAAAACAACCGTTTTCAGTAGTAATATCACAATCCAACATATTAGAATTCTGATAATTATGAAACCGTATGTAATTAGTTTTGGATTCGCTAAGGTATAGTAAATTTGATTTAGCATTTTCTTCAGATTATCATTACATTCGTTTTGTTAAGAAGTGTTATCTTTATCTGAACAATTAATGAAGTTTCGTCTGCATAGATTGTTGAACCTATTTTCTTTTGAAATATAAGGTTAAGGTCGTTGATGTAAATAATAAAGAGTACTGGGATTAAGACGCTTCCCTGGGGTCAGTGGCATAGCGAGCATAATTGGCGCCTGGGGTATAATACCTTTTGGGCGCCCATTTCCCATAAGAAATTTTTTCATAAAATAATCTTTAAATGTCATTTTAGGGCATTTTACTACAGATATTTGACCAAGAAACGGGTATATAAATACAAATATATTTCATACACATTTTTAGAAATTTTAATTTCTTACTCCAACATTTAGAATTTTTTTTTAGTTTTATTAATTTTATTTCGATAACATAGTGCAGTACCTACCTAAAATACTGTATAATACATTATGAATAGTCACTACCTAAGTGCGCGTCTACAACACACTGTAGGTACTATTTTTCAGGACAAATAGGGACACAAGTTCAAGCTAGACTTTAAATTTGAGAAAAAAATCGCGTTAAAAAATAAAGAAGCTGAACAAAGAAATAATGAGAATAATAAGAAATTTAAAAATATATGGTAATATAAATGAATGAGAAGAAATAATTTTAATTTAATTTTATCTTAAGATCGATAGTACTTTTAACCTTCGGATGACCAACGGGGGTCATTTGTGACCCCACGACTTATTTTTTTTGGATAACTCTGGAAAGAGTTGTGATTTTTATTCAAATATTTTTTTAATCAATTTTTTTTTCTTTCTTTATAATCTCTAATTTTTTTGCTTCTATTGGCTCACTAAATTCGGCATAAAAAATATTTCGTCGCTCTGGGGTCAAAAATGACCCCACTTGGTCATCCGCGTTTAATTATTATATAAATGTATTTACAAATTTTTCCTGTAATTCAACACCGCGCATGATCTGAAATTATCTCCAGCATGCGTCAACTTGTATTCACCATATAACCTCAATTTCTGCGCGATTAGTTATCTGATTTCTCTTTATAAGATGGCACGAAAATATCTTAGTACGCCTGATTTAGAAGCGATAGTTGACGAAAGTGATTTTTTTGATGATATAGAAGACGAAATTATTTCAGAAAGTGAAAATGATTTGTTGCAAGACAATCCAGTGAATTCTGAAAGTGATGATTCAAGCGATGCGGAAGGTGGCAGTGACAACACAAGTGAGAGTAATAATATATTACTAGCTAGAGATGGTACATTATGGAAAACAAGCAAACCTAAAATCAGCAGACGGCCAAGCAAAAATATCCTGCGTAAAATGCCTGGCAGGACTAATTACAGCGAAAACTTCTCAACTGCGACCGAAGCTTTCCAGCTTTTTATATCTGATGAAATTTTAGAAATCATCGTTCGAGAAACAAACCAACGAGCCTATTCAATTATGGGAAACAATTGGAAGCCCGTTGACAAGATGGAATTAAAAGCCTTCTTAGGTTTACTAATCATTGCTGGCTGCTTCAAAGCAAGTCACGAGCCAATTTTGGAATTGTGGAGTACTAAAAACCCAGCGTTACAAAGGCCAATTTTTAGTGCTACAATGTCTCGCAACAGAATGAAATACTTACTTAGATTCATTCGGTTTGACGATTTAGCAACAAGGCCAGCCAGACGTGCTATTGACAAATTAGCGGCTATTCGTGATATACATGACCTTTTTGCTTCAAACTGTAAGAAGGCCTACACTCCAAATCCTTCAGTTTGTATTGATGAGCAGCTTGTACCCTTTCGAGGAAGATGCCCGTTTAGAGTGTACATGAAATCTAAACCAGACAAGTACGGTATAAAAATCTGGATCCTGTGTGATTCCAAAAATACATATTGCTGGAATCTACAAGTTTACACAGGAATGACAAACAATATACCAGAAAAAGAGCAAGGTATAAATGTAAAAATGTATGCAAATACATAAAATTCTATAATTATTTTTTTTAGGTAAACGTGTCGTTTTGGATTTGGTTGATGGATTAGGACCTGGATACGGTGTAACTACAGACAATTTTTTCACTTCACTGCAACTATCAAATGAGCTTCTGCACCAAACAAAAACTCTAACAGGAACCATTAGAAAAACCCGTAAAGAAGTACCGAAAGAATTTATTCCTACAAAAATCCGACCTGAACACTCAAGTGAAATCCTGTACACAAAAGATGCAATTTTGGTTTCCTATGTACCAAAAAAGAATAGGAGTGTTCTATTATTAAGTACACAGCATTCAGAACTGAATTTATCAGGTGTAGAAACAGCATGTAAACCTCAAGTTATCCTGGACTACAATAAAAGTAAAGGCGCTGTTGATACCCTTGACAAAATGGTGAAAGAATATTCCTGCCATCGCAATACAAAACGATGGCCGTTAGTTTTGTTTTTCAACTTTATTGACATAGCAGCAATAAATGCCTATACCCTGTATGTTGATAAATATAATGACTACGAGAAAGGAAAATCATTCCGAAGGAGACTCTTTCTTCAAAAGTTAGGTCTTGAGTTAGTTACCCCCTTCATAAAATCGCGATCACTGCAAGGTTTGCATAAACATATCCAAACAGCAATCAGTATGGTGCTTGAAAATGAAATGCCTCCAGAAGATGCAGTTGAGGAAAAGCAAAATCAACCAAAGCGTGGCCGATGCAAAACTTGTAGTAGGTCTTCAGACAGAAAAATTTCGACAAGATGCGATAAATGCAAATATTTTGTATGTAAAGAACATTCTTTAACACGAAAAAGTGTAGTTTGTAATAATTGTAACGAAAATAATTCTTAGTAGAATAGAATAATTGTTTGCTATATTTTCCTTTTGTGTATTAATATTTAAATAAATATATGATTTTTTTTTTTGAAAAACTGATCAAATTTTATTTATTTATTTCTATGGTATTACCTTCAATAAAACTTTCTAAACCCATAGGATATCAAAGTTTCCTATAAGAATTTAATTAATACAAAAAAATAAATGGGGTCAATTTTGACCCCGCTTGGTCATCAACGTTGGAAAAAAAGGTTGGTCATCCGAGGGTTAAACAAGAGGAAATAAAATAGAAAAGGAGAACTTACTTTATAGTAAATGCAAGCAATATATTAATAAAATTTTAATATTCTGTATGTCTTCTGTGATCTTTCTCCAATTATTTTATTACATATAATACACTATTATAGGCGATTTTTCGCGACAAATACCACAGTTAACGTGGTTTACTAGCGTTTAGGGTAATGACGTCATAAGTTATGTATGGTTAAGGAGTTCGAGAAAAATTGTATGGTTAATAGCATTAAACGAAGTAGCTACCAAATTTAAAAATGGATCTGAGTAACAATGAAAAAAATGTTTTATATTTCATTATAATGGTTGAATAAGAAACAGTTGTATCATGTTCAACATCTATAATAACTAATTCATTCCTCAGAAATATAATTATTATTATTATTATTGTTATTGTTATTGTTATTGTTATTGTTATTGTTATTGTTATTGTTATTGTTATTGTTATTGTTATTGTTATTGTTATTGCTATTGCTATTGCTATTGCTATTGCTATTGCTATTGCTATTGCTATTGTTATTGTTATTGTTATTGTTATTGTTATTGTTATTGTTATTGTTATTGTTATTGTTATTGTTATTGTTATTGTTATTGTTATTGTTATTGTTATTGTTATTGTTATTGTTATTGTTATTGTTATTGTTATTGTTATTGTTATTGTTATTGTTATTGTTATTGTTATTGTTATTGTTATTGTTATTGTTATTGTTATTGTTATTGTTATTGTTATTGTTATTGTTATTGTTATTGTTATTGTTATTGTTATTGTTATTGTTATTGTTATTGTTATTGTTATTGTTATTGTTATTGTTATTGTTATTGTTATTGTTATTGTTATTGTTATTGTTATTGTTATTGTTATTGTTATTGTTATTGTTATTGTTATTGTTATTGTTATTGTTATTGTTATTGTTATTGTTATTGTTATTGTTATTGTTATTGTTATTGTTATTGTTATTGTTATTGTTATTGTTATTGTTATTGTTATTGTTATTGTTATTGTTATTGTTATTGTTATTGTTATTGTTATTGTTATTGTTATTGTTATTGTTATTGTTATTGTTATTGTTATTGTTATTGTTATTGTTATTGTTATTGTTATTGTTATTGTTATTGTTATTGTTATTGTTATTGTTATTGTTATTGTTATTGTTATTGTTATTGTTATTGTTATTGTTATTGTTATTGTTATTGTTATTGTTATTGTTATTGTTATTGTTATTGTTATTGTTATTGTTATTGTTATTGTTATTGTTATTGTTATTGTTATTGTTATTGTTATTGTTATTGTTATTGTTATTGTTATTGTTATTGTTATTGTTATTGTTATTGTTATTGTTATTGTTATTGTTATTGTTATTGTTATTGTTATTGTTATTGTTATTGTTATTGTTATTGTTATTGTTATTGTTATTGTTATTGTTATTGTTATTGTTATTGTTATTGTTATTGTTATTGTTATTGTTATTGTTATTGTTATTGTTATTGTTATTGTTATTGTTATTGTTATTGTTATTGTTATTGTTATTGTTATTGTTATTGTTATTGTTATTGTTATTGTTATTGTTATTGTTATTGTTATTGTTATTGTTATTGTTATTGTTATTGTTATTGTTATTGTTATTGTTATTGTTATTGTTATTGTTATTGTTATTGTTATTGTTATTGTTATTGTTATTGTTATTGTTATTGTTATTGTTATTGTTATTGTTATTGTTATTGTTATTGTTATTGTTATTGTTATTGTTATTGTTATTGTTATTGTTATTGTTATTGTTATTGTTATTGTTATTGTTATTGTTATTGTTATTGTTATTGTTATTGTTATTGTTATTGTTATTGTTATTGTTATTGTTATTGTTATTGTTATTGTTATTGTTATTGTTATTGTTATTGTTATTGTTATTGTTATTGTTATTGTTATTGTTATTGTTATTGTTATTGTTATTGTTATTGTTATTGTTATTGTTATTGTTATTGTTATTGTTATTGTTATTGTTATTGTTATTGTTATTGTTATTATTGTTATTGTTATTGTTATTGTTATTGTTATTGTTATTGTTATTGTTATTGTTATTGTTATTGTTATTGTTATTGTTATTGTTATTGTTATTGTTATTGTTATTGTTATTGTTATTGTTATTGTTATTGTTATTGTTATTGTTATTGTTATTGTTATTGTTATTGTTATTGTTATTGTTATTGTTATTGTTATTGTTATTGTTATTGTTATTGTTATTGTTATTGTTATTGTTATTGTTATTGTTATTGTTATTGTTATTGTTATTGTTATTGTTATTGTTATTGTTATTGTTATTGTTATTGTTATTGTTATTGTTATTATTATTATTATTATTGTTATTGTTATTGTTATTGTTATTGTTATTGTTATTGTTATTGTTATTGTTATTGTTATTGTTATTGTTATTATTATTATTATTATTATTATTATTATTATTATTATTATTATTATTATTATTATTATTATTATTATTATTATTATTATTATTATTATTATTATTATTATTATTATTATTATTATTATTCGAAAATACATAGAGACCTGAGACCAATATATTCTTTTTCTGAATTTTTATGAGGAATGGATTACCAAATATTTATAGTGTATGAGTTTTATTTATATTTTAGAATGTATAAAGATTCATTTCGTAAAATCTCAAATGAAATTAATCATTTGTAGCATATTAGCCCATATCCATTGTAGTAGTAGTAAGAGATTTTCTAATATCACTTGCAATGACATTTAATTTCCAAATCCAATACCAAAAATCACATAAACAATTTGAAAAAATCAAACAAAACTTTAGGTTATGTTTAGAGAGAGATTGAGATATTAACTTGTCCAAAAACCAGCTACTGAGGTGGGTAAATGAGATTGTCTAACCACACCAAATCACACTTTACTATATTGGAATCTGATGTCATCAATTTCCTCGCGAAAATATTAAACCATACTTAACCATAACCACACATAACTACAGTTAACTCATGCTCGCGAAAAATCGCCTTATTTCACTCCAGTACATTGAATGCAATGTGTCAATTTATAGTTGAAACTAGTGCCTGGTTATTACCGCAGCGGGACAGCGGATAAAGCTAGATAGCCAACTTTTAGCTCCTAGATTGACGTCACATGCGCAGTAACGTATTTTCGCCATTGTCATAGCAACCGCCCTGGAATGGCCGGTTCTTTTCAGTTGAAGGAAGGCAGTGTCGATCCCGAAACTCAAATATTATTTCCCCAAAACAAATCAAAATAAAAATGGAAATTCTCCGGAATATCTTGTTTGTCCTGAGGACAATTTGGCGCCCCTGCGAGTGGCGCCTGGGACACAATAGCCCCCTTTGCCCCCTCACTACGCCAGTGCCTGGGGTGTCTCTATGTTTGTAGAAACTTTATAGACCGGGCGCCAAGAAACATTCCGTTTGAAAAAACCGGTGGATTCATTCTGATTGATGATTTAAGTTCAGAAAGACCTAAAGAATGAAATTCTGAATGTTGCCTGACAAAGTCAGTGGTCAATTTTTTTATAGGGGGTATAAGAATTATTATTGAAATCGCTGTAACGGTCAAGAAAACGCTGTTTTTTTACTACTAAAAAGTTGTTTCTGTAGGGTATGAAATTACAAAAATCACGAATATTATAAAATACAAATTTAATTTGGTAAAAAAACCGCGGGCCTGAAGTGTTTGCTCGCGAATCTGGGGAACCGGGCTCGATCCCGACCGATGCAAAAAAGAAATATTTCGAATTTAAATGGCACTAAAGTTACCCTTGTGGTGCACTCTCCACACATCAATGAGTGCCCGTGGGGTGACGCCTGGTAAACGCCTGCACGGTTGTCGGATACGACCGATGGTCATCCGAAGCAGTTTATACCAGCACCAAAGTATTGTAGTGGGTCATATTGTACTCTAGTTATAAGAGAGTTTTCCCATAACGTCAAACTAGATAGTGTGTAGCTTATTTTGAATTCTGAGTTAAAAAAGCAGATCAATAATAAAATTTTCTTAATTACAAGCCAAGTATATTATATTTAAACAAGCCTGTGTTACCTGATCATAGCCCATCGACCCCTACCGTCCCTGTATTAGTAACAAATTTCATATTTTATTAAGCTATATCTCTTAAATAATATGGTCAAAAAATATTTTTATTTTAATATTTGTCATTTATATATATTTCTATAAACTGAGATGTTTTGGTTGCCGGGGTATTTGGTTTGAAGGAGCGAATAAAAATAAAATCTTTTAAACTGTCATTTAGCAGCTGAATCACTTAATGAAAATATTTGTAATATTTTACCTGGGTTGCATGCCCTAGCTAGTTGCGACACGACAAGTCGGGTAGGAACTAAGAAACAATGTCTGTATGCTGTATCACAAGTATTATCTTTTTAAGGTAGTATCTTCTTCTTAGGGGTCGCTGTTCCTTACTTTTCTCCTTCAATCATTCCTGTCCAACACATCTTCTTCACACTGTCCTTTTCCACTCAAGTCTTTTGCGTTACAGTCCTTCCTCATTCTCTTTGCCCTTCCTCTTACTTCCGAGATTGAGAGTTCTAATCCTGAGGACTGGCTTCTCTAACCCTGACCATCCATGACGGGGTACTCTTGACCGACTTGGCACAGGGGTCAGGCAAGGCTACAACTGCATGTCACTTGCGAGGCACGCCCTAGCCCTTATACTACTTCCGATACTACACTTTCCGTCTTTGGTTTCGGCGAAGATTTTACAGTCGGATGCCTTTTCTAACACCAACCCTCATCATTTACTCGGGCTTGAAACCGGCGCCAAGTTGAGCTGGCTTACTCCCTCAGTTGCTAGTTATTGTACAGAACAATAATATTTACATATTTTCTTATTGGTAAAAATCGATTGACCATCTCAAATTTGAGATAAATGCAATCAAAGAGAGCCCTTTTTGTATTTGTTTTCTATATCAAGCAATAGTAAATGTCATATTTTTCACTGTAGCTTCAAAACAGTGCTTCCCATTTTATTGAAAAACATCTCAGTTTATAGAAATATATAAATGACAAATATTAAAATAAAAATAACTTTTTTTGACCATATTATTTAAGAGGTATAGCTTAATAAAGTGCGAAATATTTTACTAATACTGGGACGGAAGGGTTCGATGGGTTGTGATCTGGCAAGACTGGCTTGTTTAAATATAATATGCTTGGCCTCTAAGAAAATTTTATCATCAATACCTATTAGAATTTGCACTTAAATTTGTTAACTCAGAAATCAAATTAAGCTATCACACTATCTAGTTTGACGTTATGTGAAAACTCTCTTATAACTAAAACGTCTAAACCGTGTCGTGTACAATATGACCCACAACAATACATTGGAGCTGGTATAAACTGCTGTGGAGAGGGAAACAAAGTAAACGACCATCGGTCGTATCCGACAACCGTGTAGGCGTTTACCAGGCGTCACCTCACGGGCACTCATTGATGTGTGGAGAGTGCACCACAAGGATAACTTTAGTGCCATTTAAATTTGAAATATTTCTTTTTGGCATCGGTCGGGATCGAGTCCGGTTCCCCAGATTCGCGACCAAACACTCAGGCACGCGGCTTTTTTACTATATTAAATTTGTATTTTATAATATTCGTGATGCTTGTAATTTCATACCCTACAGAAACAACTTTTTAGTAGTAAAAAACAGCGTTTTCTTGACCGTTACAGCGATTTCATTAATAATTCTTATACCTCCTACAAAAAAAAAAAAAAAAATTGACCACTGACTTTGTCCGGCAACATTCAGAATTTCATTCTTTAGGTCTTTCTGAACTTAAATCATAAATCAGAATGAATCCACCGGTTTTTTCAAACGGAATGTTTCTTTGCGCCTGCACTATTACTAGAATTGACTGTTTTGCATTGAGAACCAGAAAAATTACGAATACATACATACTGTTTACGATTTTTGAGAAATTTTATAATCCAATTCAGTGGTGTATCTCTGACACCAATATGCTCTAATTTATCAATCAAAATATTGTGATTGATGCAGTGGAAAGCTTTACCAAGGTCGCAAAATATTGCTATAGGGCGTTCGCCGGCTTCTAAAAAAAGATAATTTTTTCATAGAAAACATGAATTGCTTTTACTGTTGACGATATTTCTCTAAAACCGTGTTGGTTTTCATTAATGGCATTAGTTTGTTTTAAAAATGCATTTAATCTTTCTAGAAAGCTGTATTCAAATATTTTAGAGAAAATTGATGATATTGCCACCGATCTATAATTGTTTTCATCTTGTTTGTCTCCTTTCTCGTGAAATGGAGTAATTTTACTTTTAATTTTTCGGGAAAATTTCCACTCTCAAAAGATAGGATGTATACTACTGATGGCTTTTGTTTTAGAAAGCTCAAGAAAGGGAGATGTTCTTCATGGCAGTAGATACCAATGCGCATGCTCTGATCTTTCAAAGTTCATTGACATTTCTAATTTTCAAGATGGCTACTGGGACCGTATATTTAACTTTTACCGGAGTCTTACCTATACCCGCGATAGGAGAGCGCAGACGCTAGTCACGTGGTGTCTACGCTGTATAAGGGAACAGGAAAAGTTCAATAAAACTAATCTTTTTAATAAATAATTTTATCAATTATTAGTTACTTTTGTATTTTAATAGTGTAATAAACAAACTAATATATTATTAACTGACCAAAGTCTCCTAAACCGCTTTATTGTCAAATTTAAAAAAATCTTTTTATCAGGTTATAGCTACCGGAATCGATATTTTAAGAACGCAAGTGGTAAACAGCGTAAATCCAGAACCTATGACAAAATTTGAAAATTTAAAACAGTTCTACTTTGAACACATTTCCACTTTTAACGCGCGCGCTTCACTTTGCATCACAACCATTTTTGAGATTATATTTTTAATGAATCCGGTAGATGGATCTGATAGATATTGAACAATTTTTGAACACGGTAACTTTTTACCACTCGTGTTTTCGAACACAGTCGGTAGATGCGGTATCTAGCGGTAGAATTTTCTATAAAATCCATACAAAAAGTTCCATGCAAAAGATTCTAAATTTCTTATATGTACATTACCGTTCGACAGTTGTATGTATTTTATACAAATTCCATACAGAAAGTTTTGAGCAAAAAGATCCTATATTTCGAGTAAAATTATACCAAATATACTACGAATATGTCAATTGCACTTGACACTGGCATCTTTCAATCAGAATTTTCTTAATATGGTAGCTGTTTCTAGTATAGCTAGCTAATTTGTGAATTTTAATTTCTTTATAATTTTATAACTCTATATCCATTTAATATGTAGTATAAAATGGAGTCAAATCGTATAGAGGGAATACAGTGTTAATAACATTAAATGTGAAAATATGATATTTAACATCGTTTTTTCAAGAAAAACTGTTAAAATCTTCAAATGAGGTTACTTCCGGTTGACCAATTATAGCCAAATTTTAATCAGCTCTTCATATGGATGCAATGAAGAGGAATACGAAAGAAGTATAATTTTTGGAATTGTAGTATTAGAGTTATCGTAGACGAAAATTTTGTTACACACACACATCCACACACACATATACACACACACGCACACATACGCACACATACATACATACACACGCACACACACTCACACACATACATACAGACATCATCGCAAAAATAGTAAAATCGTATTCTAGGGACCTTAAAACGTGCTTATCCATTAAAAACTCACCATCGAATTTTTTGACCAAAGACAATACCTTTCTTACCTAAAAGTGACGGAAGGTAAAAAATCATTTTTTAGCTTGGGGCAAATTTATTCAAAATTACTTAACCAACAAATGAATATAAATATTTACCTGTGGAATGAAACTCCGCCTTTTATAGTACGTTCCGCGCAATTATACGCGCAACATACCTTAACTATTTTAATTTATAGTATAATAACTAGCGTAACCTCGGCTTCGCCGAGTTTTCCCTAGGGCTCCGCCGATAGTGGTTTATGATGCCCACGCAACATGCCCACTCAAACTGCCCACGCAACATGCCCACCCAAATTGCCCACGCAACATGCCCACCCATACTGCCCACGCAACATGTATAATAACTAGTCTAACCACGGCTTCGTCAAGTTTAGCCTAGGGCTCCGCCGATAGTGTTTTATGATAGACTATACGTACATCCAATCTGTTTACGCACAATTTTGTGAAACGAATTAACTTTATGCATAAAACAAAATCCAATCAACCTGACATAAATTTCCACACTTGTGTCTAAAAGTTCTTAACCAGACCTCTCATTGATACCAAAAACGACATATTTCTAGCATCTTTATACAAAAACAAAAGCCGACCGAGATGTCTATTTGTTGACACTTCTATGTTATAGCACTGCAGGAAAAAATCCTAATCACGACATGGTTCTGACAACTTTATGTGAAAAACAAAAGCCGGTCAAGTTGATGTCAAAATTTTGAAAGTTCTATAGCTTAGCCATGCTGAAAACTTTTCATTTAATACCAAAGAGGATATACAGGTGTAAGAGTGCAAGTCGTAGGAGTATGAATTCTGATAGCAAATGGGGGAAAAATCCCAATAAACATTGGTGCTATAACGCTTCCTAACAGAGATACCCAGGATTTTATTTAAAGAAAAAACAGGAAATAGGTTAGTTTTATTTATTTTTGTATTGGGTCATAAATAATTAATTATAAAAAGAATCCCAGAGCAAGTGTTCAAAATGAAAGCCATTACATTCAATAAATAAATCAGTATTATTTACAAATACTACGATAAATTATTAAAATATAACATTTTTATTAAATACAGAAGGCTTGGAAATACTTTTTTGTATTAGAAATATTATCAAAATGTAATAATTAAATACTTATCAGATTGAAATGAGTGGAATTTCTAATTAATTAAATCTCATTTAAATTTTAAATGAATTAAACAAATGCCATCTGCTATTTCAGTTCAGTATTACGCTTCATTTAAGATAAATCCTCGGTATCTCTGTTATGACGCGTTCTAGCACCAATGTTTATTGGGATCTTTTTCTCATTTTGGTGTCTAGAATTCATACTCCGAAGCCTTACATAGTTACATAAAACACCCTGTATTTCTGACAAATTTATACGAAAAACAAGAAATATTTCGGAAGTGTAGTATCTATAGCTGAGTGCACGATGTATAATGTATTACAAAGAATGGCATACTAACCGGGTTAGTTCATACAGTATGCCGCTAGATGTCCGTTTTTTTTGCGACCCGGTTTTTACAAAAATATTTAAAATAGTAAATTATTCCTATATAACGCATAATATTTTATATTTTCAATACCTTACCTTTTATCTTTTGTCAGTTCTACGTATGTATTTTGTACAAATTCCATACAGAAGGCTTCTATATTTTCAGTAAAATTATAAAATAAACATTATGTCATGCACTTTACACTGACATCTTTCATTCTAAAATTTCTTAATCGTAGTACCCGTTTCTATGGTTATAGCATGGCTGGCTGCTGCAAAATCGCACATTTTGGCACCTTAAAAAGACTATGGCCCGTATTCTTACATCTTAAAATAGCGCTACTTCCGAGAAATTGCTTCTTCAACTGTCAAATGTCAACTTTAACATTAAAATTAGAGATATAAAAATAAATTAAATTGTAAAAAGCATTTATTTCAAATGTCATAGGTTTCATTTACACAAATATGAAACCTATTCTTATCTATTTATAAAATAAAATCAATAAAAAATTGAAATAGCGCTACTTCCGAAGTAACGCTACATCAAGAGGTGAGAATTCGGGTCTATATCTCTTTATTTGATCCATACCCGGTTGTACATCTTATAGCACAACATTTTCTATTTAAACGCGAACTTATTTTAACTTGTAACCGCAACCGGCACACCAACT
>OY720464.1:10064341-10079341 GCA_963082715.1 Harpalus rubripes
TGTGTGTTTAGCGTGTGTGTGTGTTTAGCGTGTGTGTGTGTGTTTAGCGTGTGTGTGTGTTTAGCGTGTGTGTGTATGTATTTAGCGTGTGTGTGTGTGTGTTTAGCGTGTGTGTGTGTGTTTAGCGTGTGTGCGTGTGTGTGTTTAGCGTGTGTGTGTGTGTTTAGCGTGTGTGTGTGTTTAGCGTGTGTGTGTGTGTTTAGCGTGTGTGTGTGTTTAGCGTGTGTGTGTGTGTGTGTGTGTGTGTGTTTAGCGTGTGTGTGTGTGTTTAGCGTGTATTGTGTGTGTGTGTTTAGCGTGTATTGTGTGTGTGTTTAGCGTATATTGTGTGTGTTTAGCGTGTATTGTGTGTGTGTTTAGCGTGTATTGTGTGTGTTTAGCGTGTATTGTGTGTGTGTTTAGCGTGTATTGTGTGTGTGTTTAGCGTGTATTGTGTGTTTAGCGTGTATTGTGTGTGTGTTTAGCGTGTATTGTGTGTGTTTAGCGTGTATTGTGTGTGTTTAGCGTGTATTGTGTGTGTTTAGCGTGTATTGTGTGTGTGTTTAGCGTGTATTGTGTGTGTGTGTGTTTAGCGTGTATTGTGTGTGTGTGTGTGTGTGTGTTTAGCGTGTATTGTGCGTGTGTTTAGCGTGTATTGTGTGTGTTTAGCGTGTATTGTGTGTGTGTTTAGCGTGTATTGTGTGTGTGTGTTTAGCGTGTATTGTGTGTGTGTTTAGCGTGTATTGTGTGTGTGTTTAGCGTGTATTGTGTGTCTTTTTAGCGTGTATTGTGTGTGTGTTTAGCGTGTATTGTGTGTGTGTTTAGCGTGTATTGTGTGTGTGTTTAGCGTGTATTGTGTGTGTTTTTAGCGTGTATTGTGTGTGTGTTTAGCGTGTATTGTGTGTGTGTTTAGCGTGTATTGTGTGTGTGTGTTTAGCGTGTATTGTGTGTGTGTTTAGCGTGTATTGTGTGTGTTTAGCGTGAATTGTGTGTGTGTGTGTGTGTGTGTGTGTGTGTGTGTGTGTGTGTGTGTGTGTGTGTGTTTAGCGTGTAGTGTGTGTGTGTTTAGCGTGTATTGTGTGTGTGTTTAGCGTGTATTGTGTGTGTGTGTGTTTAGCGTGCATTGTGTGTGTGTGTGTGTGTGTGTGTGTGTGTGTGTGTGTGTGTGTGTATAGCGTGTATTGTGTGTGTGTTTAGCGTGTATTGTGTGTGTATTTTGTACTGTGTGTATAGTGTTTAGTAAATCATGTTTTCGCACGTGTGTGTAATGTGTATGTGTTCGCACGTATGTAGTGTGTGTGTGTTCGCAAGTTTGTGTACCTACACTAACCTAAGTTGAATTAGTACGTAATAAAAAGAAAACGGTCAGAAAATTGGAAGTTGGAAGATAATTTTTAGTTATTGAAGATAAAAATGTGGGGAGTTATCAACAAAAAGAAAAGTTCGTGGTGAGAATTAATATATCTAAATTTGCTCTAAAAAGAAAAGAACCGGTGACGAAAAAATCGACAGACATTGACTGGCAAATTTGAAATTTTAAAAGATCAGTTTACGAAAGACAAATTACTATGAGGATGATATGGACATAGACAACGTACTGCAAACTAAAACTCTGGCAAACAATGAAACTATTTCGGCCACTATCATAAATTTAATTGTAAATTTAAAATGTAAAAAAAATTCATGTAAAGAAATTTAACATTTTTATTTTTACATAACAATTCATAAAACTTTACATTACATTTATTTATAACATTAATTAAAGTTTAAATTAATATACTGTGTTCTAAAAATATCGTCTCTTAAATTTGGTCGTTGGGTTGCATTTCTAATACGATTTACTTCTGAGTGATACCCATCATTCCAGTTCTCTTCTTCATTTACTTATTTAACTATATTGTGTAAAACTGCCAGTAAAAGTCTAAATTATCGTTCACGTACGTTTATATTCATTCAGTTCCCTAACTTCTTCAGTAATTTCGAAAACCTCGTCAATTCCACTCAGTTTGAAAAATATAAATTACCCCCAACACCTTGTTTAAATTTGCATGTTTAAATAACTGTTTAGTTACGGTGACTACGATGAAAAAGTGTCTATGAATGAGCAAAATGCGTTTAAACAGGGTTACCAAGGATAAACACTGTCTAAATTAAAACAGTGCTTAAATATTTAAACAGTGTCTAAAAAATGTAGTCTCTGAATACAAAAATGAACGATATGTCAGAATTAAACAGTGTTTAGCTTAATCACTGTTTAAATTTTTGTTTCTGAATAGGCCTATAAATTTTTTACTTTATTAAGACACAAAACCTTTGAAGATGCTTAACATAATGTTGGGCGAAATGTAGTAATTCACTTATTAGACCACGGCCCAGTAACACGAAAAATAATCAGCCTATAATAATGATAACTATCAAATATAGTGTAATTTTCAAATATAATTAAAAAATTATATATTAAAATTATTTGGAAATGCTGTAGACATAAAAAGCAATATATTCGCAAATAAAAATTTCAAACCTTTTTCATTTAGGTTACGTTTACCATACCATAATGTCGTTAATTCAAGTTCGACGTGAGCTTGTCACTTATTTATACAATTTTAAGCTTTATGAACAACTTGAAAAACAAACGTATACATGCGCTTTAAAACTATTTCTGTTTTAACATTATGCCTGCTTTCATGTATTTGTAATCTTTATCTGTACCTTATATTTAATAACCTGCTGAAATATACCTCATGATACATGATACAGACTATAACCAGTATCATGTTTTACAATAATCCATTATTCCCAGAAACAATTTTGATTATCTAGAACATATAATAAACCAACGCCTGGAGTTAAGAACTTTGTTACTCGCATTTTGCTAGAATTACGGGTACAAACTACAGCTGATAATCAATATAATTTGTGTCCGAGGGGTTTCCAATCCACGATAAGCTAATGATCCTTGAATATGTATCTGGGATAAAGTAATGTTTGTACTGCATATAAATTTAAATATTTTAATAACATAAGATTTGTTTTGTTTATAAATGTATGATTATTTATATCAGTTGTTGTTATTAATTATGGCATCCTTTATATTATTATTATTTTTATTATTATTATTATTATTATTATTATTATTATTATTATTATTATTATTATTACTATTTCACTTTTAATTAATATAATTTTTTGTATTTTCTACATTTGAATATTACTAGCACTGCAGCAATGTAGCTAGAGTTATGGTTTATGATCTATGTATCCAAACAGATTTTACGTTGGAAATAATTTAATTGGATATCCTCATACCAATAAAAATATACCACTTTTTAATAACTTACGTATGGGGATGCATTGAAAGCTATAAAAATTACAGTTTACAAAATGCAGATAGCGATATTTGTATTTTACGATTATTAAAGAAAATATAATTCATAATTAGATCAGTAAAAATGAAAACAAGAACTTGTTAAATAACAAAGAGCAACTCTCGAACGGTAAAATTGAGTATACACAAGTATTTTTACATCACAGGAACGTACATAAATTTGAGTAACTGCTTTAAAAATATTTTTGAGTTATATGAATGTGTAAATGACATTACGAGAGGAATAATTGTTGATCAGGCGAATGAAGAATACATGCTATAATATAACGATGTAGTTGAGTGCGATTTTTTCAGTTTTCCATTTTTTGGCCATATCTCAAAACCGGTTATTTATACACCCCTAGCGATATCACCATTAGATTCTACCTACGATTCAAAATTATCTTTGGGGTGCAATGTGCATAGATGCTACCTGAAAGTAGTATCAATGCACGAATAAATGTGCATAGATGCTACTTTTAGGTAGCATCTATGCACAATTAAAAATTTTCTTTGGGGTGTATAGATGCTACCTGAAACTAGCATCTATGCATGATTAAATTTTTTTTGGGGTGCACAGATGCTACCTGAAAGTAGCATCTATGCACGATTAATTTTTTTTTGGAGTGTATAAATGCTACATGAAAGTAGTATCTATACACAATTAAATTTTTTTGGGGTGCATAGATGCTGCCTAAAAGTAGCACCAATGCACGATTAAT
Organism: Harpalus rubripes; assembly: GCA_963082715.1. NCBI lineage: Eukaryota > Metazoa > Arthropoda > Insecta > Coleoptera > Carabidae > Harpalus > Harpalus rubripes. The sequence goes on from OY720464.1 coordinate 10,068,407, forward strand.
TTTTTTTGGGGTTCATAGATGCTACCTGAAATTAGTATTTATGCACGATTAAATTTTTTTTTTTTGGGTGAATATATACTACCTGTAAGTAGCATCTATTCACAATTACATTTTTTTGTGGTACATTTAGGTAGCATCTATGCACGATTAAAATTTTTTTTGGGGCGCATACATGCTACCTGAAAGTAGGTACATAAATTTTCGATAAATAATATTTAGATAATTTTTTTCTTGTAACTACTACTTCTGGTTGTCCCATTGTTACCAAAACTTAATCAACTATTCCCATTATTGTTAGATTGAGGAATCCGTAGTTAAAAATGTCTTAAGTCTTATAGTATTTGAGAAATCGTGGATCCAACAGCCACACACACACACACACACACACACACACACACACACACACACACACACACATCCACACACTCATCCACACACACATCCACACACGCATACATACACACACACACACACACACACACACACGCACACACACACACACATACACACACATACACACACACACACACACACACACACACACACACACACACACACGCACGCACGCAAACACAAAGACGCGCGCGCCCGCAAAAATGTTATAATCGGATTCTAGTGACCTTAAAGCGTGCTTATTCACTAAAATCTGGATATGCGATTTTTAGCACGAATTCAATACTTCTCTTTGCGAGATGTAAAAAAGTATAATGTAAAACAGGCTTAATACTTGCTGATAGAACCCACGTACTAGTACTAGATGGAAATGCAGATGACATAATTAACACATACCCCAATACACAAATTTATCACTACCGCGACATTCCCAGCTCGTAATTCCGTTCATGCATTCCGCCTGTTGCGAATAATATACAACATTCTATTCTATATTCTAAGGAAGAAAATAAAAATGTGACCCCTTCGTTGGTTTTTTAAACTGTGTTCCAGTAGCAAAGGTCAATAGGTTAGTAAACTTTTAAAAACGATATGACCTATAACCTTCATAACCTCATGTATCGGCCGCAACGGCTGGCAACGTCACAGGATGTGTGCAGCAGAATGTGATATAATGCCATTGAGCACGTTCTGTGCCAAGCGAAAATCTAAACTCGAGACCACTGGCACTCGGCAGCGAAACTGGCCTGCCCGAACTCGAACCACTCGTTCGACACACCCATAAACTCTTATTTTTATTACGTACGTTGATAAAATGTGAGCAAAATATTCGCATACGTCCTGGGGTGTTTGACCCTATTTTTCTCGCGCTAATTTATTGACCCTTTCATTGCTTTAGAATGAATTAACTGCGTGATTTATTTAAATTAAATCGATAATTAAAGTAATGAAATATTTTCATTAAAAGAGGGAAAATTTAATGAAAATGTTTGCACTGTATTTAGGATTACCGAATGTAATGCGGTTTTATGTACGGACAGGACGTGTGATAATTGCGAAAAATTTCAAATATCCAGTTACATCACAGTTCACTTCGTTGAATGAGGTGTTGCAAAAAAATTAACATATCTTTTTTCTTCTGAAATTAGAATAAGTACGTTCTACAGTGTTATTAAATATGATTTTCTGTTCAAATTTCTGTATATATTAAGCACAGTAGCAGTTTAAAAATATACTTTTTGAATTGGTGCCAAATTACACTGTCTGTGGCATCAGACATACATTAGCCAATAACAAAACTGGAAAGATGATGATAAAAAAAAATGTATCATACATCAACGTCAATGATTGCTTTAATGACAACTGTGTGACATAAGGTCTGACTTATAGTGCAGCGTGATTTTTGGTTCTTTAGCGCAGTTCTTAGTGATTTATATTATTGGGATTTTCAAGTATCAAGAGATGGCGCTGATCGCATTAAACAATGGTACACTTTTTGTTGACATTTGTAAACATAGCATTGCCGTTCATTGTATTTCTTTAATTTTCGTATTATTTTCTCATTTATTAGTATTTATTATTTATAATTTAAGTTTGTATAATAAAGTTTTTGTAGTCATATAGTTGTAGTTTCATATAAATGTCAAATGTGTACCACTGTTTGTAGTTCTAATATTCGTCGCTAGTTAGCGTTTTCTTATTTGAAAATCCCAATAGCGTTATATTTCATAGTTTAATGCCCAGTATTATAAAAGATGGATAAGTAAAGCACTAGCAAAGTAAAATTTACTCCCGAAGTAAAATAGTTTATTCCAGAGATTTTCGTCAAAACAAGAATAAAAATACTAGCTAAGTAAATCTACAGAATAAATTACTCCACCGATGTTCGTGTTCGTGGCAGTAAATTTTATTGTGTAAAATAAATTTGACACATGTCAACATTAATTAAATTAAATTCATTATAAATTTAATCCCATGTATTATTTTTACATTTATTCATCTCCAACATGTTTGCTTTGTCTATTTCTGAGTAATTTTCCCCCGTTCTCTTTTTTCCATTTTAGTTGACACCTAACACTTTATGACACACACACTTTATTTTCTATTTTGACTTTTGGATTTATTTCGTAACAGGAACATACAGAATACAATATTATTAAAACATATAAAACATATTCCAGCGACACATTGTTTGGAATAGATCCTCTTCAGTTGGAGATTGACATTATCGTCAGTAGTGATACCGTCTAGTAATATTTTATACTGGATTTATCAATCTCAATTATGGTCCAATAGATTAGCCGGTATAAGAAACCGTAGCCTGAGAGCATTATTTTCCAGCTAAAAAAATTAATGTATTCATTAGTTCTCATTTAATTATAAATATATTTATATTTACATCAAAATGATCAACAATGAAGTTTTGATTTTATGTTTTTATCTTTACTTGCGAAAACCATTTCATTCTTCTTTTTTCGTTTTGAGGCACTAAGTGTTATGTTTCCCTATTATCAGTTCTATTTGGGCACACTGCACAGAACACTTTTTTACAACCATGTTTGATTATTTCCAAATACAAAAATCTGATGTGGCCAACACATAACCTCTCGCCAGATATTTTACCTAGTTGTACGCATAAAACGAAAAATATTTTTAAATACAAATACATATATTCATGTCTCACTACAAAATATTTCTCACATATATTTGCAAAATCTATGGGATATTTTAAAATAAATTATGTACAATACTTACATTTTCTTTATATTCAATATCCTGAAATTTTCTTTTTCTACTTTCCTTTTCTTTTTCTTTATATTCGTCATTTTTTCGCAAATTCCTTTTGTATTCTTTTTACGTATATTCTTTTGCGTTGTTGACTTTTTTTTATTTTCGTAATCTTCATAATAATATACAAATATTTTTGACAGAGGCATACAAATATTTTTGACAGTGACATGTATGTGTCAATTACAAACATTTGAATTTCTTGCCTTGTAGTAGTTTGATCTGAGATTTTTTCCATCAAATTATTTTATATGCCTTTGTTTATCTGTAAATCTAGAGAAGATATAATAATGAATTTATATTTATCGAATAAAGAATTTAACGTTCTTTAATATAAGTATTTACATAAATTTTCGATAAATAATATTTAGACGATTTTTTTCTTGTAACTACTACTTTCGGTTGTCCAATTGTTACCAAAACTGACTGGACTCTTCCCATTATTGTTAGATTGAGGAATCCGTAGTTAAAAATGTCTTAAGTCTCATAGTATTTGAGATATAGTGAATCCAACATCCACACACACACACACACACACACATCCACACAGACACACACACACACACATACGGACATCATCGTAAAAATGTTATAATCGGATACTAGGGACCTTAAAACGTGCTTATTCATTAAAATCTGGATATGCGATTTTTAGCATGAATACAATACCTCTCTTAGCGAGAGGTAAAAATCAGTAGTAATTGACAGTTCTCATGACTGTCACTCGTTTAAATTCCGTCGGTGGCAAATGTAAGCCACACATTCATTGGTTAGGTTTATTCGAACGTCATCAGGCGAAAGGGGAAGCGGAAATTCAAACATAATTTTAAAGACAATTTTCTCAAGAATAAAGAATAATACGAAAAAAATAAAAAATAGGGACTAAATATTTTTTCTTACTCTTTTGATTAAAGCAAAGAAAAAAAACCGTGCAACACCTCATTATATTAATTAATTTCTACATTTCAGATTTAAAAAAAAATTTCATTTCACCTGTCAATTTATTAAAAATACTATCTGCTTTCATAAACATGAAAAACAAAAAAAAAAACAATTCAAAGTTAGTATTCTGGAATATGGTTATATTACATTTTTATTGTAATTGAGGAGATATTGGCAAAAACAATCTGTCATTTTTTTAAATTTAAAATTTTTCATTTACAATTATAATTTAATTTTAGGAAATAAAGTTCTTAACTTTCTCTCAAGGTTATTATTTTTTTTAAATGAAGACAACGATTGTCGTTAAGTAGACATAACGAATTAACGAATAGCATTTTCGTTATGATAACGATTCGTTATGCGAATATTTTACAGAATAGGCCTGTAAGTCCCATTCCATATAACTATTGTTCCATTTACTATTTTCTTTTTAAAATGTTACTATTATTAATTTGAAATAATTAGTTATTTGACAGTGATATTTATCTGTTAGTTACACACTTTTGAGATATGAACTGCGTAACCAAGGAGTTGTGTTTGCTGTTTGGTTAAAGCGTAGGCTCCGGAAAATAAATTATAGATTGTTTTATAATATTTATAAGTAAAATATATAGAAAAAGTATTAATGCAAACCCGTAGAGAATTAAATAATTTTTAATTTTTTTAATAATATAAATATCGAAACAATAACATTTAAAGGTATTTTTCGGAGAAAAACTATTTTGAGCTTTAAGTAAAGTGCCATTTCCTGTTATCTGATTTACACCAAAATTTAATGGCTTCTTTTGATATTAGAATAAAAAAAATTCATAACCTATATTTTGTAATCGCGGATATTAAATATGAAAATTTACATAATTACATATTTATAATGATACAGTTATGGAATTAAAACAAAAATGCAATAGTTATTTACTTAGCTTAGCTTAGTTAACTAAGTAACGTATTACCCACCTGAAGAAAAGTTTGTCCCACTCGCCTACGGCGTCTGAACCTTACCTAACTTAACTGGTAAACCGTTAAACATTTATTATTTATTGAGTACGTTTATATCGACGACCTTAATCGGATTTAAGTGGATTTAGGATTAGAAATCGTATTTAAGAAAACGATGTAAACGATCCGGATAGGATTCTAAATATAAATCCGATTTACTCTCACGAGATAAACAACGATTTAACAGAAAATTTAATAGAAGGTACTGAAACAATAAAAAAACGCCTGAGTAATTTATTGAGCTTTCCTAGTTTAACAGGTAATATATGTCAACGATAAGTTAGCATAATTATTAGAAGAGCAATGAGAAATCCGTGGAAGCAACAAGAAACCGAATATTTTTTTAAATTTACCCTGCAAAGAAAAATAATTGATTTGTTATATGAAAAAATTAAGTAAAAGTTTGATGAAAAATCTAAGTTAATGTGAAGGCAAAATTGTCAAAAGGCAAAATTACTAGTCAATAATGTTGTATGCATTCTATGCTGCTATGCCAACAGTGTCAGTAATAAATAATTTTTCAGGTATAAACAGTCAAGAGTTAGGATTTCTTTAAATCCGATTTGATTAAAAATCCGATTAAGGACTTCGATATAAATTTACTCATTGTCTCAACACCATGGCTATCATTATATTTCCGATGATTTTCGATGTTTCATATCTAATTTCCGCTGTTACAAAACATGTAAAATCAGTTTTATTTATTAATTCAAACGTTTATGTTCTAAATCTTTTTTCTGAAGCTTTTTTACCTAAAATAATTAGGAAAGCAGAAAAGTACGGAGTCATATTTTAAATCTTAAAGTCTTATATTTGTCTGTGTCGGTTAGCAGTCAGCACCCTGTATATTACTATGTTAAAAAATAAATTACAAAAATACTGCGTTAAATTTTTAAATTCACATCTGCAAATAAAAACACTACAGTATCTAAATATTTTAAAAATATATTTGATATATTATTCCTGATTTCAATGAAATAAAAAAATAATATACATACAATGCTTCATTGTTATGTATTATTTGTTTATTATTCGATTTTACAATATCAGCAGCCTATGTTCAGTCCACAAAAATAACAACAACCACAAACAATTGTTATATAAAATGTATTGTTACACTGACTGCTGTCGATTGATTTCATTGTGCTATCTAATATAATAAAAATTTAAAAATAATAGATATGGGTGATATGAATAAAATTGAGTATATACTTTATACTCCAAAAATGCAAGTAGATACTTCGTTTCGTAAGAATAAAAATATAGAAGTAGATACTCTTTTGAGTATCTACTCCCTATATACAAAACAGTTAAGCATCAACTCAAGTTTGGTATGAATAAAAAATAGTACCTATTACCATTATGGAGTATATACTTGGAAAAATTGGAGTTTGCTACCTACCAGACTCAGGCTGTTCGCAAAGGCATTTTGAATTTCTGGAATTAAACTAAATGACGGTATTAATGATGAAGTTACGTGCACGAAAACGTACTCCTAGGAGGAGTACTATTTCTCACGATTTAAATAAATTAATAAGTAAATACATCATTACGGTATATTACCCGTTGCTGGGTGTGCCACAATTTCAAGGCGTTATACAGATTTTCCGAAGAAAACGTTGACTTCAGTATACATTTTTGGGCGAATAAAAGGAAGAAAGAAGAGGTGGTGCCGTATCTAATATGGACAAAATGAAAATTGTCCAGTTTTCCTCATATATTTTATTTCAAGATTCCAAAGCAGAATTTCTATTTTTTTTTGTTTCCAGAGTTTCCGATTTTGTAAAAAAAGCGTTATTGAAAACCATTAGGTCACTATTTTCCGCACTTTTCTCATCCTCATCACTATTATAGTCACTAATCATTTTAATTAAATTGAGGTTGCCAAGTAGTATTACAAATTTGTTTCAAATATTTTGACGTGTAAGCAATTATTAAGAATTCAATGCTAGCTGTAGACCTGTACATGCTGTACATAGGAGCATCTACTTCATTCATATAAGAGCATCTACTCGTTGAGTCTATATCACTTTTATTCATATAAATTGGAGTAAAACCTCATACTACATGCTCATACTTTTGAGTACATACTCAGAGCACATACTCATTTTCATTTATATTACCCATGTCTAAAAAAAAATTACTCATTTGAATAGCCTTCTGATGAATTAAATTGTAAACGCTAATTTTGTAAATTTATTTACATTCATTTTGTTTGTGTAATAACATCAAATACACGAGTACCTGTATTGTTTATCTCAAATTATGGGTCGATTCTGTTCGCATCGATTAATATAAAATTATACACAAGAGTGCAGGTTTCGTTGCGATTTTGTTCATTATTTACAGATCTGTAAGATTTACAGATGTAAACAGAATCGACCCATTAGTGTCCACAAAGAATTACAAAGTACCTAGATTTCGTTTACCTTGTGCATACCACAATGATAATATCATTAATGAAACAAAATCTAATATACATTTTCTATGTAGGTGCATAAATTCATAAATTTCAAGAGAAAATCTTATTTCATAACAATAAATAACCCCCCACAAGAAGTTTTATGTTTATTTAAATTTAAGGTATGAGTATTCCGTGCAGCATTGTTTCGGTACATTGGCAAATTTAATTTAAGATATTTGAAAGATTAATATATGAGTAAATTAATGATGCTGTAAAGTTCGGTGAAGATAAGAGAAGCGTAGATCGTTGTGTGCGTATGTTAACGAGGCACTAACCCGTACAAACTTGAATTAAGGCGTAATTTATGGCCAGTTGAACGTTCTGCTAATAATTCAAACAGCGATTCTCATAAATATACGACCTATTCTTTATTAAATCCGTCACAACAACCACAAAATATTGGCTTACGTTGGTTGTTGGAGATAGCTGCATTCAACATTCATCGTTTACAGTGCAAAATTATATATCATAACTAATAATTCATTTTATTTTAGATACCTATGTCATAATTTACCTTTTTTAGCGGATATAAATAATAAAGATACTCATTTATAGATGTATGTATATGTAAAAAAAAATTACCTTTAGTTATTAAAGAAATAAGCGTTTTTTATGCCGCAAAAATTATTTTATCATTATCTATATATACCATAACTATACAACGTTTTCATTTATTTGTGATTTAAAAATTCGAACCTACTGTTTATTTACTTAATTTATATTGAATACACTATATAACACCTATAACAATAAAACACTGAACTAGTTCGATTTAGAACAATAATCACAAATATACTTGCAGTCGCACATTGTAGTACTTTGAATAGTCTTGACGCGCCGGCTTAACAATATATATATATATATATATATATATATATATATATATATATATATATATATATTGTGACACAAGAGGATAATTAAAAAATCAAGCAAACTCCTCCTACCTGTAAGTGTACACTCATAAAATTTGCACCGGCTAGCTGAAAAAGAAAAGCAGCGGCTGGGTCCTAGGGTATGTAATTTATTTCGAGATACAGGTATTCGCAACAATGAAAATTTAATAAAAAGTGAAAACTTAATTTTGAAAAAGAAAACAAAACTAGCTGGTCTCGAAAAAAAATTAGTGGGCGACAGACTCTATAAAAAGGAAAGGGAGTTAGAGTAGAGTCCACTCTAATAAAGTTAAGTAAAGTTTAGTTAAAATATTTAATAAAAAAAAGTCACTCACGCTGGAGCTAGTATCACAAATAATTTAATCAAACAAAGGAAAGGACCGTACGGCCTTTCCAGAGCCCGAATCTGGAAGGACGGGGGTCGGCGCTCTGGCTATCGGTCACCAGTAACGTCGAAGGAAAAAATAATAGCGGCTTATACCTGCCCTGGAAACGGCGGGATAGTCGTTCAGCTGTATTGGGGGGCTGCTCGCAGGCTGGCGGAGAGTACAAACGGAGGGCTTGAGGTAACTTCTCCTGTCCGGAACTCGTAAAGAGAGAGAGCCGTTCGAGCCACTCCACCTAGGCCTTAAGGCTGGCTAGGATGCAGCCCCGAATAAACTGGTTTTCCTCAGGAGTTGTTGCAAAATATACCACGGCGCAGGTCTCGTGTGGTCCAACGGCGTAACTGCAGCCAGAGCTAACCTCGCCCAGCCACTTCCAAATTCAGGGCCCCAAAAATAAACCATACGAATCCAGCTAACCTGAAAAATACTCACCAGTACCAAATCTGTACGGAGATTTACAAAAGGCCTGGAGGGCGGTACACAGTACAATGATATGAAAATAACTGGCGGTCCCTAGAGGTGCTCCAGACGCGAATAATCGACAAAAAAATGTTACAAAAATTTTACAAAAACTGGGTGTACACCAAAAAGTTATATAAAACAAAATTTTTAGAAAACACGAAGAACGGCCGTACGAAAAAGAAGAAACATACAAAGTAGAGAGATCGTAAGGTGTTAAGTCGGGCTAAACGGTAATCTTAACTGCGCCACGAAATAATACCGCTAAAATAAGTCATTCGGACTTAAAGATACGCCACGCAGTAAGAAAAAATAACCAAGCAATACTCTGTCGAGTCACAGGGTGTAGCGCAACAAAAATAAACAAAAAAAAACTGGTAATGCGCCACTACAACACAAAAATTGACTCTAAGAAGTCGACTATAAAAGCGGCAATAAAAACCGAGCCGAAAAATTGCCCAGCAAAAAAAATCTAGCCACACTAGAACCACGTTACTAACACGCGAACACACGAGTGCGACACAAAATGGAGGTCGAGGGAGACCGGGTAAATGAAACACAAAAAAAAAAAACGAGACACGGGAAAAGAAGATGGAAATGCTCTTCAAGACTGGGCTCATGAAACAAAACAATCGTCTTTTACATTTAAATAAGTCGCTGCTACTAAAGTAAGAGCTTCACTAATCCCACGAACAAAACCGCGTGGGACGGAACATGACTACTTTTAACTTGAAAAAAGGCTAATAAAAACCCGCACAAAATAATCACAAAAAAGGCAATGTAAAAGCTCTTACCTAAATCCCAGTCGCTAGTGTCGAGTACCAAAACTCGAAACCATATTTCCAATCAAACAAAAGTACTTTAAACAACTCGCAAAAATAAAAAAAGACGACTGTATTCTTTCACAAGTCATTACCAAGAGACCGAGATGAATCTCCGTGTCTCCGGATATCAAGCAGTGATCCCATCAAAAGATAATAAAAAATCCCTTAATAATTTCGTAGTAATATGAGAAATTTCCAAAACTATTTATAATAAAATTAGTACAGTGTAGCTAATGAAAAATTTAAACATAGGAGAGATATTAAAATAAGTTTCCAAATTTAATCAAATTTAAAAATAAATTTAGTATTAAACAATTACATTTCTAGTTACTTTTTTGAAATAATTCGCGAGAATACAACACTGGCTGTCACAAATAAACAATTTCCTAACCACAAAATAAAAGGAATCCAACTGAATGGAAAAATAGAAAAAAAATCTGATGTGGCCAGCACATTACCTTCCGTCAGTTCTATGTATTTTGTACAAATTTCATACAGAAAGTTCCTTGCTAAAGATTATATTTCTTGTACTTTACCTTCCGGCAGTTGCATGTATTTTATGCAAATTCCATACAGAAAATTTATAGCAAAAGATCCTATATTTCCAGTAAAATTATACGAAAAACACACTATGTCAATTTTACTTGACACTGACATCTTTCAATCAAATTTTTTTTAATATAGTAGCTGTTTTCATAGCTATGGCTACTTTATGAAATTTAATTTCTTTATAATTTTAACTCTATATCCATTTAATATTAAGTATAAAATGTAGTCAAATCGTATAG
>OY720464.1:10081841-10131841 GCA_963082715.1 Harpalus rubripes
ATATGCGTGTACGCGTGTATGCGTGTATGTGTGTATGTGTGTATGTGTGTGTGTTGTGACGAAGTGGTCCCTTTTCCACTAGAAATACTTGGGTGAACTATTTATAAACCATCAAGCCACAGTTAACACTTGAAAACCCGAACCCCGTATTAAATGTTTCCTCCAGTTGTTAAAGCTGTTGCGAATGATTTTAGTGATTCAGTCACACATTTTTCTCACAAATCCTGTAAAGTTTAACATTAGTACTATCGTTAATTAAGAACAAGGTACTTACCTGTGTTTTAGTCATTCAGGGGATAAGGAAACAATTGTTGTAATAGTTTAACCTGCAAAGTAAATCTCATTAGCAAAGTACAATAAAATGTTTTGTGTAACTTACCGATATTGTAATGAAACGATGCGGCAGTCAGCCCAAATGTTTGGCACAATGTTTCCTAGCATTGTAATTGTTTTTGTAGACACTTGGTTATAACAATGTAATAACAATATGTTTGTTTTGTATTACGACGTGTAGATTTGACATTTGACAATTGTACTTGCAAATGTCATCACGATTGGCAGCACTAGTAATGTTGTAAAATATTGTAAATGGTAATTTATTAAAATGTAAATTGTATGGTTGTGTAAATATTGTAACTGTAGGGAAAATATGACCATCTATTATTTTTGCACATTTTATTAAATTAAATATTTTCTTTTATTGTAAAACGATCACAGCGCCATCAAAGTTTTACAAAAAGATATCCCCACTAGTGCCCCACCATTTGAATTTTGGGATTTCCACCTCCACCAAATTAGGATATAAAAATCGCCAAATCACACAGACAGATCAGTCTCCCAGAGGCTAGTCAGCTGCTGACTTCTCTGGTCTTAGAGTACTACTCGAGCCGACTTCTTCACAAGGGTCCCGTCTCTGAGCTAATCCGCCGCCGCTGAGAAGATAGAGAATTTGGTCTCTGCCGTATTTCGTCGCTACCGAGTGATAGAAAAATTTTGGTGAGTGTAGTCGTCCGAGAACGACACTTAGTCTCACCAGCCGTCCGCTCTGAGAATAAAAGTAAAGTCGATTTTCAAGTTAGGATTTATTTCATTTTTGTTACCTTTGTCAAGTTTGGGTCGCTTCACGGCCCGTAATCATTGTCACGATAGTCTAGATGGTCATAGGGTCAGGTTTTTCCACTTCTTTATTATATGGTGTTGTAAATAACATTTTTTTTTATATAAAGACATTAAACAATTTATAGTCTCCACGTGTTCCTATTGTGAATACCCTAACCTCACTCCACTGCCGCTATCCGAGGCGACCTACCCTCTCTCTTTCAGGTAACCGAACGGCGCCCGAGCATAAAAATCCCGCAAGTAAGGAAGAGAGAGATTGTGATGTATGTGTGTATGTGTGTGTGTGTGTGTGTGTGTGTGTGTGTGTGTGTGTGTGTGTGTGTGTGTGTGTGTGTGTGTGTGTGTGTGTGTGTGTGTATGTGTGTATGTGTGTACGTGTGTATGTGTGTATGTATGTGTGTATGTGTGTATGTGTGTATGTGTGTATGTGTATGTGTGTATATGTATGTGTGTGTGTGTGTGTGTGTGCGTGTGCGTGCGTGCGGTCGTGCGTGCGTGTGTGTGTGCGTGTGTGTGTGTGTATACATTACATGCTTATACATATATCTGCTTACATACTGTTATTACTTAATTGCTAAATTGTCTTAAGGTACTTATATATTTATATTACAAAATGTTAAATATTTATCTCAACTTATCTACTGTGTAACTTATTATTCCCATAAACTGTTCATAGTTTTAAACCAAATTTTGGAACTCTATAGAATTTACAAACTTAATAAAATCAAGGGTATATATTTGTACAAGTTCATGATGTGGAAGGGGCCAATTTCCATTTCTTCTTGTGACACTGCCTCGGAGAATTGTTCATTCACTATGTAGTATTGCACAATCGTAAATGATGTGGTCCACTGTCTGGGTTTCGTCACTGCATTTACACTCTGCACTATCCTTTATTTTAAATTTATAAAAGTAACTATTTAATTTACCATGGCCGCTTAATATGGTTGTTAGTTTTGAGGAGTAAAGTAATTTCGTTTTAAGTCTTGACCGAACACAAGGAAAGAATAATTTTGTAGTGTTCCCTTTATTGCTACTTGTCCACTCACTCTCCCACTTATCAATGCTAATGTCATTTCCCGCACTCTTCGCTGTTCTTTTTATTACTTTAGCTTCCTCGACACTTATCACTCTGTCTGTGTTGAAGTAGGTTTTAAGTTGATTATAAATTCGTACATATTCGTCTAATTTTATTATTATTGGGGTATTCCCAGATAATATACAAGATGCTTCATAAGATATGGTCCGATATGCTTTTAGAATTTTAATGTTTATTAGTCTTTGCAATTGTTTTAGTTTTTTCTGGTTAGCTTTCTTCTGGATGGCTTCATGCCAAACTGGGATCGCGTACGACAAAATGGGTAAGATTGCTCCTTTGTAGATAGTATTTAAAGCTTCTTGTCTTATCCCCCATGTAATTTTTGCGGACTTTGCCACTGTGTGAATTAGTTTGCAGTACTTATCTGTTATATATTTGACATGTACGTCAAAACTAAATTTGTTGTCGATTTGTATACCTAAGTATCGTAGTAACTTGTTTCAGGGCTTTGTAGTTGAGGAAGATTTTGATTTCTTTGTTTAGTAGTGACCTTTTTCTTGTTATAAGCATTGTTTGTGATTTATTATCATTAAAATGGATCTTGTTTTCTCTTGCCCATGTCATTACTTTATTCAATTCTATGTTAGCTCTGTTTTCTGCTTCTAGGACACTTTTTCCTTCTGTTACAATTATTAGATCATCTGCGAATGCGATGGCTTTGGTGTACTTCTCATATTCCAGTTTCAGCAATGAGTCATACTGGATATTCCAGAAACCTGGACCGCTACAAGAACCCTGCGGGCACCCTCTGTTGACTGCTTTCTCCATTCTTACTCCATTTACCTCTAGTATTGCCTTCCTTTCTGTAAAATAGCTTTTTGCCAAATTGTACAGGTTTATTGGACATTTAAATTTGTTTAATGCATTTAATATTGCTGGCCACCATGCAGCGTTAAACGCCCCTTTTACGTCAAGGCTGGTCATAACTACAACTTTCTTTTCCTGAAAACTTTTATTTTATTTATCCGCTTGATCCGAATTTTCTTTACCTGGCTTTAATATTGGCACAATTGTGGCTATTTTCCAATCCTTAGGGAAGTACGCTCTGTGTAAGCATTGGTTATAGATTTCTGTGGTAAATATAGGAAATATTCTAAATGTTCTCAGTATTATATCGCTAGAGATCCCGTCATTGCCAGGAGCTTTCTTTGGGTTCATTTTGCATAAAATGTCTTCTATTTCTTCTTGTGTAAATTCTACGACAGGTTGTGTATCTACAGATTCTCTGATGTTATTTTTAATTTGTTTGTGGTATTCGTTTTCATCGCTTGTATTGTCATTTGGAATAAATTCATCCATCATACGAATTAGTGTTGTTTTAGTATCAGTAGTATACTCCCCATTCTCGTCTTTTATTGTTGTTAATGTAAAATTACTTTTGGTTTTGCCTGCGTTGTGTGTGTGTGTGTGTGTGTGTGTGTGTGTGTGTGTGTGTGTGTGTGTGTGTGTGTGTGTGTGTGTGTGTGTGTGAGTGCGTGCGCGTGTGTGGCCTTGAATCCTCTAAAGTATACAACCTCACTAGCATGTTGGGAGCCTGCCCTCAATATTATTCTTACACTAAATGAATCATTTAAATCAAATACACATACTTCCACATTTCGTAATTATAACTTCAAAAAGGCAAATTATGTAACATTGTACCATCGTATAGAGCACTTTGATTGGTCCTGTCTGTACAATTTTTCAGATGTTGACCTTGCTTGTAAGTTCCTTTAAAGTACCATTTACTCGTTTCTTGATCAGTGTGTTCCTCACATTGATGTTCCTAATAAAACTAAATACAACTAATTACATTAGATTTCATAATCAATTGAATAAAAATGACATAAATATTAATATTAGTTACAGTACGGTGCAAAGGGTGAGTGACACAAAATTCTTGGGTTTACATATGAATGAACATTGTTTGTGGAACGACCATTGCCATCATATTATTAAAAAACTAAATTCCACATGGTACTTAATTAAAAATGTTAAAAATATTCTTAATACAGAGCAGTTAATAATACTATACCATGCACATGTTGGGTCCGTGTTAAATTACGGTGTTTCCTTTTGGGGTTCCTCTCCAATGGCATCGGATATATTCATTTGCCAGAAAAGGATAACTAGATGTATTGCTGCAGTTAACTTCATGCAAAAGTTTATTCAAAAATTTAATATTTTAACATTAGCTTCTGTATTATTACTGGAATTGTGCAAGTATGTCTATAAAAATAAATATAAATTTCCAACAAATATGGATTTACACAAATACAATACAAGGAATAAACAGGACTTTAGATTGCCTTGCAACAGATTAAATATAGGAAGAAAATCTTCTTAATATCTAGGTCTAGATGTTTTTAATAAATTACCACCAGGAATTAAAAATTGTAATAACTTGAGAACATTCATGCAAGTTGTCAAAATATTTTTAATTAATAATTGCTTTTACTCTGTAGCAGAATATAACAATTTCAATAATGAAATTTTGTAATTAATATTTATGCTTTTATTTTGTAATATGTGTTTCAACACATGTATAATATGTCGAGTGAAATATATATATATATATATATATATATATATATATATATATATATATATATATATATATATATATATATATATATATATATATACATTATTATTATTATTATTATTATTATTATTATTATTATTATTATTATTATTATTATTATTATTATTATTATTATTATTATTATTATTATATTATTACTATTAAAAGTTTCCTCCTTGGTTCAATAAGGCTATTATTAAGAAATTACAAGCTAAGGTTCGTGTCAGAAAACTGCTTTCTCGGTTTCCGCATAATGAATCATATGTTCTGAAATTTCAGACCACAAGATCAGAACTTAAAATTTTAATAAAAATATCATATGTTGAATATGTAGAAGCGTGTGAGAGCTCTATATCATCTAAACCTAAAAAGATATGGAATTACATTAATTCCAAGCGAAAAATTTCCAATTATTCTAGTTTAATTCATTATAATGTCAACGCATATACGGCTCCAAAAGACATTTCCAATTCTTTTGCATCCTTCTTCCAATCAGCGAATTCACATTCTACTTCATTTTTTCATTATACTCATTCTATAACTACACCATTTTCGCACGGTACTATTAACCTTTCGTATATCTCAATACAGTATATCAAATTAGTTATTAAATCCTAAAATTATCTCTTTCTAGCGGTTCCTGCCATATACCCAGTCTGCTGATCAAAGTGTTTAAAATATTACTGCGGCGTACCGTACAATTTATACAAATTATATGATTTATTATTTAGTTTTAGAACATCATGATGTATTTGAATATATAATTAATTCATAAAAAAATCATTTTCGATGAACGATATAATTGAAATTTTATTGTATTTCTATCAGATTCTCGATAAAATTGTTTACGATAAATGTCACAAATAATATCTTTGTACACGATAGATAGTAGATAATTTAATTATTTTTCAATATTTTCAAACGTAAACTTCTTTATATTTTCTAATTATGTTGCATTCCAATATAATGTTTTGTAAACAACGAATAAATATTTAATTGGATATTTCTTTTGAACCTGATACAATACAAATTGAATATTCACACGAAATAATCAACTTGAGTTGACGGCGGTAATTTGAAATCTATGCGACTATTATTTATTAATTACGACATTTATTCATGTCATTCCACCTCACATACAATGGCATATATAATCAGTAAACAAACGAACAAACACCGCTTAATACCATCCTATTTGTCATCAATTATCGCTAATGAATAGCTAAATATTAGTGTTGCTTAAGTGTGAACATTAGTCCCTATTATCGATATCTTTCCTTTTATTCATTTTATTAAAATTAATCGAAGTCACATTATTCGTGTAGTAAAGTTTTTGTTTACTATATTGCTTTTTTAAATTTTCTGAAAATAAGTGTATTCGATGATAAAAAAATCTGATGTGGACACCACACGACTTCCTTGTACACAAGACCAATATGAAGTATAGACCCAAGTATAAAATTCTACGTATTTGACGTAATTTGACATTAGCATCTATTTTTTATTTTTTTGTTATTTTTTGTCCTAATCCATAGCAAGCTTCATTACAAAAACCAAAAATTATATGTTCTAAATATACATATCTCGCTTATACGAAGGGCTAATTTAATAATACTTGATGTGGTAGACACAGAATTTAATTCTCTAAAAATTTTATTTGAAGCATTTATTTCTAAAATCAAAATGAAACCATTTTATTGAAGAAAAACTGTTAACAACTTCAGGTAATATGTCACTTCCGGTTAGCCTGTTTTAACCAAAATCCACTATGTTATTCCAATTGACATAAAAGTCTTATATACCAAATTTCTAAAGTTTTAGATTATATTTTAAGATAGTTTTTCATTAAAATCTATTATAGGCTTCAAATAAAGTACCATTTCTAGAAATTATGTAATGACCAAAAAGGGAGGTGTACAACTAGATGTTATAGCAGTCCTAAATACAAAATTTCAACTTTCTACGGCTTACCGTTTTTGAGTTATGCGAGATACATACGCACGTACGTTCGTACGTACGTACGTACAGACGTCACGACGAAATTAGTCAAAATGGATTCAGGGATGGTCAAAATGGATATTTCCGTTGAAAGTTCAAAACCGAAATTTTTCGCGATTACAATACTTCCTTTACTTCGTACAAGGAAGTAAAAATAATAGCGTATTCCTGAGCTGGCAAGAATTACTATCGTTTTAACACAGTTAAAACATTATCTAAATATTGAAATTCTAGAAATGACTTACTTTGAACTATTCCATTCGTTGATAAGTTATGGTGTTATTCTTTGGGGTAACTCTTCTCATGCAAACATAGTCTTTAAAGCACAAAAACAAGTAATAAGAATTATTATGGGCGTCAATTGCAGGGATCATTGTAAACCTCATTTCATACTTTTATGAATAATGCCTCTACCTTATCTGTTCATTTGTGCTACTCTTTTAGAAATTCATCGAAATAAATGTAATTTTCCGACTGCATCGGAGCATCATGGTTACAGCACTAGAAATTCGAATATGTTAAAAGTTCCCAAGTTTAGATTAAATAAATCAAGGAATAATTCTTTGAATCTGAACTTGTACAGTGTTTTACCTGAATCAATTAAGAATCTACCATATAAACTTTTTAAATCAAAAATCAAAATTTATTTTCTGAAGAACTGTTTCTATTCAGTAGATGAATACCTTCAACAAATTAAAGATTCTTTGCCGTCTGCAATATTTAATTAAGTACTCTGTTTAATATATATTTTTATTATAGTAATTTATTACCGTGCAATTATTTATGTGTGTTAATTCTTACTCCTGGTGATTACTCCTCTTTCTTATTGTTTACTCCAGCGATGACATACTGACTGACTTGTGATAAGGGTTTCGTGAAAAGGAAGAACACACGTACACTTCACTTGATACTGTAACGTTTTTATTTATTTGGGTGAAGTGTAAATATTAGACAATTAGTATTAATTAAAATAAAAGTTTATTATAACGATAAATAGATATTAAATAGAATTAAAAGATGATAAATACAACGAACACTACGATCAAACAAATATTAAACACTAACCAAGACTAAGAATATTATAAAACACTTAAACACTAAGATTATTTATTTAAACAATATATAGATCACTTATTTATTTATACAACTGTATTTATTTATATTCACCACTTGTCTACTTTCTGTTTATATCACCAACTGTTTAACACGTAACGCTTATTTATATCAGACTGTCCAATGCCTTCCCTAACAGTGCTTATATACCCTGGCATTTTTATTCCAGAGAATTCTAGAGTATTATTCTAGATAAAACACAATAGGTTACATCAACCGCGTAATTAAGCAGGCTCAGACAGGTCCGTTCCGTCATCGCTAAAAATAGACACTCGCTCGTCCCTGCGACATCGGGCGTAACAGTGGCGGCGACAGCGGGTACTGCACATTACACTGCCCCCTCCTTAAGACTGTTTCGTCCCGGAACAGTTCGTGATGACGAAATCTGCATGCATTACCCTTGGTGCATTTCGAAGTTTTGAAGAAATGACAGTCGATGGTCCGCTCGACTTCTTCTTTATGTCCGTTAGGGTTAAAGCTGCAAACGAGAATTTCAACACCGGTAAAACGGAAGAGGATTTCTATCATGTTCCTAACAATCCTCCAATCTAAACCATCTAGACCATAGCCTAACTTTAGTACGGCTAGCTTCAAAATGTTATTCTCAAGCAGATGAAACGTCAAATCGCACAGCGAGTTCCACAGGTTGTGGTACGAGCGTGGTTTTGTAACCAGGTAATGGATGTACCGCTGATGGTCTGCATGGCTATCCCTCAGGCGCAGCGTTTTCCCAACAGTTGGGCGTTGGTTGGCCAGTTCTTGTTGTCGCCCAAATTTTGCCTTAAAGGCTGAAGCTATGCCACGGGACATCTTTAAGTCTTCTGATACGCAGTGACCGAGGGAATAATCTGAAGACACGGTGAATAGATCTTGGTGTTCTTCTTTCGTCACGCCGAACCGCGCCTTGCGGCCAAAGGAATAGTTCTCCATGAAGTCTTCAAAAGTTGGTTCTTGTGTTATGATCCGACGAACCGTTGCTCCGTTATGGACTTCGTGGTTGTCTCCGGCGAAAGGGGCTAGCCGATTAAAGTGTACTACTCTCGGCTTCCCGCTAGGTTGTTTCTTAATTCTGTATACCACGTCGTTTATCCTTTTGACTACCTCATAGGGGCTTTCCCAATTATTTTGCAGCTTTGGTGATAACCCGCGACGTCTTTGTGGGTTGTAAAGCCACACTAAATCTCCAGGTTGATATCCACCCTTTTCGGCCTTGATGTCATACCGGTCCTTCAGTCGGTCGCTGGCAGCTTGAATGTTCATACGGACTTGTTCATGAATGTCATCCATTCTTCTCCGTAAGTCCATAACGTAATCTTACCCGGCCAGATCTTCCTCAGGTTTACTGCCGAACACCAAGTCACATGGTAAGCGCAACTCGCGCCCGAATAAGATGTTCGCAGGAGTTTGGCCTCTTGTTTCATGCACGGATGAACGATAAGCCAACAGGAACAGATGGAGGTGTCGGTCCCAGTCTCTTTGGTGGTTGGAGACTACCTTCGACAAATATCGGTTGATCGTTCTGTTCATTCGTTCAACCATGCCATCAGACTGCGGATGTAATGCAGTTGTTCTAGTTTTATTAATTCCTAATATCTTACAGACATTTTGGAAAACGGCAGACTCAAAATTTCTTCCCTGGTCGGAGCGGAGTTCACGCGGTACTCCGAATCGGCATATACATTTCTTAACTAAAGTTTCAGCGACCGTGGTGGCTTCCTCGTTTGGTAATGGATATGCTTCAACTTACTTGGTGAAGTAGTCCATAACAACCACGATGTATTTATTTCCTTCGTCACTTTCTGGGAATGTTCCAGCCACATCAATCGCAATACGCTCAAATGGGCTGCCAACGTTGTATTGTCGCATTGGAGCTTTTCGTCGTTTATGCGGACCGTTACTTCCAGCGCAAACCACACATTTCTTGCACCAACCTTTAACATCTTCCGTAAAGTTAAACCAGTAAAACCGCTGGCGCAATCTTTCTAGCGTTTTGATGACTCCGAAATGACCTCATGGATCTCTTTCAACACGTCTGGTACTCTATTCTTAGGAATAACTAACTGAGTTCTCTTCTCAGTTCCATCGGCATTTTCTACCACACGCTTTAACAGGCCATCCTCAAACACCATGGAGTCCCATTGCGCCCAGTACGATTTTACGCTCGGTGAGTGCGGTGCAACATCTTCCCATACTGGTTTGCTCTCTTCTGCTTTCCATTCCAGTATAATTTTCAAAGTCGGATCTTTTTCTTGGTCTTCGCGTAGTCCATCGGGCTGCCAATTATCGTCGACTATTGTTGTTCTGGCGACGATGGAAAATTTCTCTTCTAGTCGACTACAATGCTTGCATTCGTCTTGGCATGGCCTTCTGGACAATGCGTCGGCATTACGATGGCTGGTACCTGTCCTATGCTCGATTTTGAAATTGTATTCCTGTAGTCTTTCAATCCATCTAGCTACCTGACCTTCAGGTTTCTTAAATTGTAGCAGTCATTTTAATGCAGCATGGTCAGTTGTTATCAAAAATTTCCTTCCGTACAAATATTTGTAGAAATGTTCCACGGATTTCACGAGTGCCAAGAGTTCTTTTCTGGTAACACAATAATTCCTCTCTGGTTTGGACAAGGTCTTACTAAAATAGGCAATAACCTTCTCATGCCCGTCTTGTATCTGGGAAAGAACGCCACCAATTCCCACGTTGCTGGCATCTGTGTCTAGTATGAACTCTGAACGCAACTTTGCAGTCCATTTCCCAGATAAATCTTCGACCTTCTTCAGTAAGCCTGGTCAGTGGCTTGGCTATGTTGGCAAATCCAGGTACATATCGCCGATAATAGGTACACAAACCAAGAAAACTTCTAAGTTCGTGTTTGTCTCTAGGCGCTGGCTAATCTCTCACAGCCTTTATCTTTTCCGGGTCAACTGCAATACCCTTATCTGAAACCACGTGTCCAAGGTAATGAACTTCCTTTTGAAACAGGTGGCACTTCTTGGGGCTGAGCTTCAGGTTAGCCTTCTGTAATCTCTGGAAAACCTCTTCCAAATTCTCCATGTGGTCCTCGAATGTTTTACCTACCACAATAATGTCGTCGAGATAGACTAAACAGGTTTTCCATGATAGTCCAGCCAATACTGTTTCCATGAGTCGTTCAAACGTTGCAGGGGCATTGCAGAGCCCAAATGGCATTACAGTAAATTGCCACAGTCCGGTACCAATTGTGAAGGTTGTTTTTCTTTATCTTTTGGATCCAAATCGACTTGCCAGTATCAGCTCTTTAGATCCAGAGTGGAGAAAATCTTCGAGCCAGCCAAAGTGTCTAGTGTATCGTCTATTCGAGGTAGCGGGTAGCTATCCTTCTTGGTGACGGTAATCGACGCAAAATCGTGTAGAGCCATCCTTCTTCTTTACTAACACGACTGGTGAAGCCCACGGACTGCTTGAAGGTTCGATCACACCTTCTTTTTTCATGTCTTCAATAATTCTTTCCGCTTCCTCACGCTTCGCCAATGGTAGTCTTCTTGCTGGTTGGCGGATGGGTCTTGCGTCGCCGGTGTCTATCTTATGGTGAACCACATTAGTTCTCTCGTTGGTTTTGTCAAATTGGAACACATCTTGAAAACTTCCAATTAATTTCTTCGCCTTAGTTCTCTGGTCGGCGGTCAGTTCTTGGAAGGATGTTGATAATTCATTAATTAACGTGTCCGGAACTTCCTCAGATATGTTTCCTTTGGCCTTAATAGTTCGAATAATCGAGGATACTGCCAAGCATTCTCCTACAATTGTTCCTCTCTTAAGAACAACTGGATAAATATTTACGTTCATTATTCGAACTGGTACTACTTGACTGGCTTTAATCAATGATTTTCCTACAACTCCAGTACCAGTCTTCACATGATCATTCTTGGGCTCAAGTAAAACAATATTCCCTTCACAGAAACTACCATCTAATTGTGCTTGCACGATAGATTCACTTCGTTCTGGAAGGGTAACATCTTCAGCCATTAGTACGCGCACAGCCTTGTCTTCTCGTGGGTTTAAAACAAGTTCTTCTTCATTGACCATCATTACTCCATTCTCCAGGTCAAGTTTGAAACCGTGCTTTTTCATTACGTCCATACCGAGTATTAATTCATCTTCAACGTCAGCTACTAGCGCACGATGTTTAAAGGATGTGTTTCCAATAGTGATGGTCAGATCTATTTCTCCTAATGTGGTAGCTTGTTCTCCCGTTGCTGTACGTAATCGCCACTTGGTTGGTTGAAGATGCGTCTTGCCTGTGTTCTTTACTAAGTCGGGTCTAATTATAGTCTTCGTCGCACCCGTATCCAGTAACATTTTTAGTGGTCTTCTATTAACAGAGCCGTTCACGTAGATGCTGCTGGCTTGATGATGAAGGGATGCGACATAACTGATGGATTGTGGGGCTACTAGATTACGAGTCGACGATTGCCCCTTCGCATCAACCCGACTTAGTTTTCCGACTCCTTTTCTTCTTTTACCGATTCTGTCTCTCTTTGCATTTTTCTGCAAAGTCTCTGCGGATGACCCTGTTTACCGCAATACAAGCAGAGGAGTTTCTTTCTTCCGGCAATCACTTCATTTACAATTCGTCGCATTTTCTCTTCTAGGTCTTCCGTGTCTTCTTTTCTCTCGGCATCAATATTTCGCACTCGAGACTGGTAACGTGAAGCTTGTTTGGCAGCTTCATGTTCTAGTGTATATGAGAGCGCGTCAATTAATGTTTTTGGGCGGGCTAATCGCAGTGCTTGCTGTGTTTTGCTGTCTCGAACTCCGTAGATAAATGCTTGAACGGCCAAGCACTCCAAAACGCTGTCAGGAGCTGCAGGATGTGCGAGACGAACCAAACGACCTACGTCGACTTCAAATTCTTGAAAGCTTTCTTTTGAACTCTGATAGCGGTTCCTCAGTTGCGTCTGGTACACTTGCTCCAGGTGTGCATTGCCATACCGCATGTCCAACCGCTTGATTAGTTGGTCGTAGTCCTCTTGTTCTTCTTCCTTAAGTGTTTGTAGGATGTCGATGGCTTCCCCACGCAAAGAAACAGTCAACGCTGTAGCCTTCTCTATGGACGTCCAGTTATGTGTTTTCGCAGCCGCTTCAAATTGTTTTAAATAATTCGGCCACGAAGACTTTCCATCAAATTCCGGTGTTTTGATGTGCATTGTTATAGTAGTTTCAGGTTTCACTACTTTCCTTTCTTCATGTAAATTTGCTTTCGCTACATCGGAATTTGGCATTGGCGACAATGTAATTCTAGTGACCTTTTCTTGTAGTTCTTCAATCTTCTTGTCATACTCATCTTTTAAATACTTCAAGTCTTCTTCAGTTTTTTTAGTACTCTCCTCTAATTTCTGTTCTAAACTTCTAGAATGTTCCATAAATTCTTCTTTTAATATTCTGGAATTTTCTTCTGCTTTTCTAGAACTTTCCATTAATTTTTCTTCTAAACTTCTAGAACTTTCTTCTGATTTTCTAGAACTTTCAATTACTTTTTCTTCTAAACTTCTAGAATGTTCCATTAATTCTTCTTTTAATGTTCTAGAATTTTCTTCTGCCTTTCTAGAATTATCTGCCATTTCTTGTTTTAATTTTTGTTCCAATGTTCTAGAATTTTTTGCCAAATCTTCTTTTATAAGTTTACGAATGTCACACTGGATTTCGAATAAGTAATCATCAGGATTTTCACCAGCATCGATTAATGCTTCTCTCAGTCTCTCTTGAAGGACTGCCTTCTTTCCTGTTGTCTCCAAGTCTCATTCTTCAAGTTCTGTCTTGAGATCACTTACTTTTAACTCACTTAATTTTACTTGTTTAGTTGCCATATTATTTATTTTTATTTAACACTTCACAGTTTATAAACCCCACACCTGACACCAATTGTAACGTTTCTATTTATTTGGGTGAAGTGTAAATATTAGACAATTAGTATTAATGAAAATAAAAGTTTATTATAACGATAAATAGATATTAAATATAATTAAAAGATGATAAATATAACGAACACTACGATCAAACAAATATTAAACACTAACCAAGACTAAGAATATTATAAAACACTTAAACACTAAGATTATTTATTTAAACAATATATAGATCACTTATTTATTTATACAACTGTGTTTATTTATATTCACCACTTGTCTACTTTCTGTTTATATCACCAACTGTTTAACACGTAACGCTTATTTATATCAGACTGTCCAATGCCTTCCCTAACAGTGCTTATATACCCTGGCATTTTTATTCCAGAGAATTCTAGAGTATTATTCTAGATAAAACACAATAGGTTACATCAACCGCGTAATTAAGCAGGCACAGACAGGTCCGTTGCGTCATCGCTAAAAATAGACACTCGCTCGTCCCTGCGACAGCGGCAGTGACAGCGGCGGCGACAGCGACGGGGACATCGGGCGTGACAGTGGCGGCGACAGCGGGTACTGCACATTACAATACTTTATGAACACTACGAACATGGACACTACTTTGGTTTTAATAACTAAACTTTTTAACTAAATGATGACTTTTTATTTTCAATTAAACTAATTCAACTAAGCCTAACATGTTACATTCCGTAAACTAGCGGGCGGGCGTTCTGCACGCGCCCCAAAACTAAAAGACACTACATGTCCAAACCAAAACAGGCTGCATGACGCGACAAACTAATCTCGACTCTTACATGTTTACTCCATGAGAATCTAAAGTCGACTATCTAAAACAAAACGCTATCTTCAGGACAGGATTATCTCTGGGGTACAGGGTGCATAGGCTAGGGCATTCAAAGTCACGCACGTAAACATAATAATTTCTAGTCTTAATAATAAACAAATAAATGTCGTGACTGTCATAATACGATAAGAATTTCTAAACTGAATTTTGACTTAAATACATAAACAGAGTTAAAATATGAATATAGAAACTATAATTTAGAAAAGTTTATAAAAAGTTATTTATCTATTAGTGCTTTTACCCTCGCCTTGTCACAATATGTGTTGATATTTGTGTGTTTATAATGACTTGCTACAAACATCTTATGTAACGTAGTTGAAAATATATGAAATGAAATATATTAATTAAAAATTTATTCTCTAGTTGGCTCTTAATTTAAATAGATCGGTCAATAAAATAGAATAGGTGAATGTGATGTATTTTAATTTGTAAAGCTCGTGTTGAGAGGAGAACATCTTTATTCGTCTGATTTTACTTATGTCAATCTAAGTACACCGAGAACCACTCAGCGTAATACAATTTCAATTAGAACAGGAATTATTCAGTGCTACATCTCCAAAACAAACCACAAAGAGAAAATTACCCATCGTTACAGCACTTTACATAACATCGAATCGTACTTAAATCGTATGATTCGTCCGTAACCTCAATTGATTTCACCTGTAGTACGTAGCAGCGTCGCTATGGTCGCCACAGGTGCTTCGTTCGCGCATTGTTGTCATTAACAACCGCCAATTACTTACCTCTAGACAAAGCAACAATGGAAGTTTTCTCGCCAAACTTGACTACAGCATAGAACGGGATCCGTGTAATTGAATTGTATTAATACCAAGAGGAAAGAGACCTTTGGATTTACAGTCGAGTCGGATCTCAGTTGGTATGTGAGGCGCAGGCAAATGCCACAATCGAAATTCCGAAGACTGACAGAATTAAGATTTATGTGCGAAATTTTAGAATACTAACCCCTCAGCCAGGTGGAGAATGTTTAGTTGAGATGTTAAGCTAGGATTGAGAACGATTTCTCTGAATAAACTGAATAGTGAATTTTAGACTTTCTAACAATGTTTTATTATTTCATTATTTTCTTTATTCAATTTCAATGCATTGCACATATATGATCAATAATTATTACAAATATATATTTATTGAAATTGCAGTTTATTGTAAAAATGATTTGTTAAATATTTGATTTTAAAATGTTACACCTACATCAGTGATTCAAAATATGACCAGCCGTGTTATTGGTGTTATGAATTTAATTAAAAAGTAAAATATTACGAATTTTGTTTTTTGATTTAATTGAATATATGACCTGATTTTCGCAACATTTGGTTTTCATTCTCAAATTATTTAATAGTATCAAACAGCGTTCATGCAGATTGAAATTCATATAGTTGGCACTGTAAACTAGCGTTTTTATAGGATTTTGTCATTAATGTTTGATCTGTATTACTAATGACATCCTCTAACGGCTACTTTGCTGTTTTTGGGTATATATATATATATATATATATATATATATATATATATATATATATATATATATATATATATATATATATATATATATATATATATATATATATATTTATTTTGACATTTCGAGAAAGTGATATAATTTACAAATTTATTTTGAGTTTTTGCTGTTGTATATGAATATTATTCGTCATAATATATTGAAATGAATAAAGAAATTATTTAAAATGTTATACGTGATTCAAAAAAGTCAAAATACCAGCGAAGGTACTGTGACAGAAAATATAATTTTTCTCATAATATATGTGATTTCTGTAAACCATTTTATCATACTTAGTTTTATATTATAATTCATAATATTAGTTAAATATTATAAGGTGCACAATACATGGAAATTGCGATTAAAGGGTTGGAGAACTTGAGTGATTGGAAAAAAGAAAGTTTCTGGATATCACGATATCAGTGGATGATGTTAGTATCTTTCTTTTATATTCGCAATAATTGACGAATATTCTTTATTGAAAATATACCAGGCTCTAAGTGGAATCAGTTGCACAAGCTCGGAAAGGAGAATACACGAAAAATACGAACCATGTGAATTTCTACTTTTAACAATATTACATGTACAAAATATATAATATGTCAAAAATAGACCTTCTGTATGATACAACTGCAAGTATTATACAATTTTAAAATAATTTTCTGCTTCTATTATTATATTTTGTTAAAATTTTAACTTAAAAAACACACAGAATGAGATAATATGTAAACCTAAAAGAAATTTTCATGTTAGTAGAAGATATCTGTTGAAAAGTTATTTTCTTCAGCACATATTCCTCATATAATATTCTAGGAAATTTATAAAAAAATATACACTTCAATCGGTAATTTTGTCTCCCATTACATCACATAATATTTGACGTCTTATCATTCGCATTGATCGTAAACATTTTATAAAATAGATATTGCAAAATTATTATGCCATAAAACATAACCTTGTTATGTTTCTATGAGAAACCACCGTGGTTATTTTTGTCTGTTGTCGGCGCTGACTATTTTTTTTATAAAATAATTAAAAATACACAATAAATATATAAAACATTACAACAAATAATTCTCACTCCTTAGATACTGAAGTGACCGATGAAAAAAAAAATGAGAATTTACGGAAAATTCTATTATTTTTAGTTCTGTTGAGATATACCTGTGTGAGCTACCGGAAGTAACCACGCGAGCTACCGGTAGCTCGCGATCGACGGGTTGGCGACCCCTGTGTTAGATGAATTTTGCATCGTATCAAGAATAATGAATTCTGCTCTGAAAAAGATATTTCTGAGAAATTCTGCTCAATGTTACGTTAATTTTCGAATAATAATATATGTAAATAAGAGAAAAGGCTGCTTGACTGGATTTTGTCATTAGGGAATAAATTGTTGCTGGATTACAGTCATAAAATTTTATTTATTAAATTCTCGGGTCATCCGGTTTCGAGCTCCACATAAGCCTTCTTCACGAGCTGAAGGATAACATAACAAATTACAAAAAAAAATCATCAGTCACTACTAACAACGATATAAAATAATTTACAGAAATTACTTACATGAGAATTATTATAACATAACGATCATTGAAACAAATACATAACAAATTATATAAAAGTAAGTGCAATATAAAGCACATGGATATTCGTCAAAAGTATAAAAATAATTTCAAGAAAATTTTTGAATAAAAAACTAAGAACAAATGTTCTGCGTGACCAACACCCATGGAACTACTTAAGTACTTTTCATTTAATAATCCGCAAAAGTTTTGTAAATATTGAATAAGTATAATTAATTTTTTCTTCAAGCATATTATAATATTCATATTATGCTACTGTACACACACTATAGAAGATATTCATTGTCTTACTAGTACAAAAATGTTGTTACTGTTGTACTAGTAAAAAATGTTAGTGTCTTAGTTCACCGCTGGCGGCGGCAGTCGTCACAGCAACACAGATTATATTGAAAATTGTTATTTGACAATGGGAGCGTTTGGGCAAAGCTTATCGTAGATGGCAGCAACGGACTAGCAACCTACGCCCGGGAATATTTGAATTGGTATCATCAAAGTTGTAACTTTATAACATGTGAACTATTCAATATATATATATATATATATATATATATATATATATATATATATATATATATATATATATATATATATATATTGTATATTTAGTTCATAAATAATATTAATTTGAATAAATATATTATTGTTGAATATTATCTTTTCATTTTAATTAGTTTGTAATAGTTCATTTTGCATCTTTGTTCGTTTATGTACGAAGTTTTGTTGTGATGTTATTTAAATTTTGTGAGAATGTCGGATAAAGATAATTATAATTTGTGGAAATTAGAAACGCTGAAAACTGCATGAAGATGCCGTGGTGCGAGTGTAAGAGGAAGAAAAAGTCATTTAATTAACAGCCAGGTCATTTTGTTTTGACTATGTAAGGAGAAATTTAATTGATTTTTTTTGTTTTGTACTTCGGGGAAAATATTATTGGCACTCTTCTCAAAATTCTCCTTGTATTCATGAAAATTTGATTTACAAATAATTAACATAAACAAGTTTTAGATATTTGTAAGCCTCACGAAAGTCTTACCATCATAACTTTCTGTGAGGAAATCTGTTTTCTCAAAATGCTGAGAGCAAACAAATGTCGAGTTTGGAGCATATTTTTTTAATTTTAATTCGTATAACCATAACTTTCTTTCTATTCTATCTTTCGCATGCAAGTTTGTTTTACTTTTACAAACACAACAGAACGCATTTTTATTTATGGACCTAACCCCGTTACTAGTGTTGGCGCGAACTATCAATTTTCTTAACAAATTCTGCAAATTTAGTTACACTTTATGCTAGCGCGCTATACTACGTGTACGTATTTCACTACACACTTCCAGAAAATATGCTAGTCCAGTGCTGCCATTAATTCGCACAATAGCCACCAAACACTCCCATTGTATCGTTTTTGTTTTGTAATGTACACAGCCAGCTTTGGCTGAAATTGCAAACACTACAATTAAAAAATTCCAAAAACAAAAAAAAATGTCAAAAAAATCTTTAAAACATTTGAAGAAAAAATAGTATATGTCATTCGGAGTAGAATTCCCTTTTTGTGTTTTACCCAGCTATTGCGGCCGTGGCGCTAGCCGAGGCTAGGCAAGCTAATAACATAATATACTATTTACTGTAGTTTAAGTTTTTTTGTTTTTTTATGTAAGAAAAATTGTATTTTATTACTTAGTTTTATTTAAGTTTTATTTCTACGTTTTAAGTTATGTTTTAAGACGTTAGTGTATATTTTACTTATGTACATTTTGTCAGTCCCAAAATTATAGCTATTAATATACCTAGGAATGCCGCAGATGTCAGTTTTAAGACATCTAATGCTTGTTATTATTAATAACATCCGTGGTATGTTCAATAGTTTATCGGTTTCAGAAAATTAAGACATTATTGATAAATATAATTTTTTGAAATTCTCTCATTAATGCAACTTTCTGATTGCTATGGTTAACAGAACAATTATATTGACATTATGTCAATATGACAAATATTCAAATTATGTGCTTTATTCCTCGTGTTTATTACTTTAGAATAACGTAGACCGTATTTAGAACAATAGGCTAACGTTAGCTGTATGTATTAATGAAGAGCATTCTATTTTCATTTTATTTTTTTATAGACCGTTATTGACAAGTCAGTATGGTAATAATATCACATACAGATACAGTTATTACTTAGTTACCAGCCTACTTTTGTACATGTAAACAATGGAATAATATCCTGAAACCGGAAAACATTATTATTATCAAGTTGTATACAGGGTGTTATATTTTAATGGACCCAGCAAATATCTCGCTTATTTATTAAGTTGGCAATTTTTTTCATATAACATGATTTATACAGGAACATGTAAGCTACTTGATGACGGATGTACTTTCCTGATACCACTTCCGGTTTATGAGTAATTAATATCTACTTTGAAATTTCAAATGGAACATACTATATTTTTTACAAATTTGAAAAGTGCATCAAATTTGCTTTACAATCATGTAAAATAATCCATATGTTACATTATTAAAAATTAAAATGGCGGGCACTTTTTTACTTCCTTGTACGAAGTAAAGGAAGTATTGTAATCGCGAAAAATTTCGGTGCTGAGATTTCAACGGAAATATCCATTTTGACCATCCCTAAATCCATTCTGACTAATTTCGTCGTGACGTCTGTACGTACGTACCTACGTGCGTATGTATCTCGCATAACTTAAAAACGGTAAGCCGTAGAAAGTTGAAATTTTGTATTTAGGACTTCTATAACATCTAGTTGTGCACCTCCCTTTTTGGTCATTACATAATTTCCAGAAATGGTACTTTATTTGAAGCCTGTAATAGATTTTAATGAAGAACTATATTAAAATATAATCCAAAACTTTTCCAATTTGGTAAATAAGACTTTTATATCAATTAGAATAACATAGCAGATTTTGTTTAAAACATGCTAACCGGAAGTGATATATTACCTGAAGTTGTTAACAGTTTTTCTTGAATAAAATGGTTTCATTTTGATTTTAGAAATAAATGCTTCTAATAAGAGTTTTAGAGAATTAAATTCTGCGTCTAGCACATCAAGTATTATTAAATTAGCCCTTGTATAAGCGAGATATGTAAATTTAAAACTTTTTGGTTTTTGTATGAAGCTTGCTATGGATTAGGACAAAAAATAACAAAAAATCAAAAATAGATGTTAATGTCAAATTACGTCAAACACGTGCAATTTTATAATTGGGTCTATACTTCATCTTCATATTGGTCTTGCGTACAAGGAAGGCGTGTGGTGTCCACATCAGATTTTATACACCTTATTGGAAAGAGAATAGTGAGCCATGACTGTGGCTTGAAATAAAACAATTAACTAAAACAACTGTAACTATTACTATTAAACGAAATAATATTTTTTTGTCATAATAATACAGAAAATAAGAATAAGGAACACAAGCCACAGTCATGGCTCACTATTCTCTTTCCAATTAGGTGTATAAAAAAGTGCCCGCCATTTTAATTTTTAATAATGTAACGTATGGATTATTTTACATGATTGTAAAGCAAATTTGATGCACTTTTCAAATTTGTAAAAAATATAGTGTTCCATTTGAAATTTCAAAGTAGATATTAATTACTCATAACCTGGAAGTGGTATCAGGAAAGTACATCCGTCATCAAGTAGCTTACATGTTCCTGTATAAATCATGTTATATGAAAAAAATTGCCAACTTAATAAATAAGCGAGATATTTGCTGGGTTCATTAAAATATAACACCCTGTATATGTATACCATATCAAGCGTTAGTTGTTTATTAAGATTTTTTACCTCCCGCTACCCTTGGTAAGGGAGGTATAGGGATCGTGCTAAAAACCGCATATCAAGATTTTGCTAAATGACCACGACTTAAGGTCCCTAGAATCCAATTTTAACATTTTCACGATGATGTCTGTGTGTATGTATGTGTGTGTGTATGTTTGTATATGTGTGTGTGGATCCTTCACTCTATCTCAAATACTTTCATTCAGAAAATTTAGAAACCTTGTATTTCGAACTTTTTCTGTAATGGAAAGAGCCTATTAGATTTTGGTGTAAATCGGATAACCGGAAATGGCACTTTACTAGAAGCTCAAAATAGTTTTTCTTCGAAAAACAACTTTAAATATTATTTTTTCGACAATATTATTGTTATTATAAAAATTAAAGATTATTAAATTTTCTACAGATTTGCATTAATACTTTTTCTATATATTTTACGGATAAATTTATAAAATTATCTATAAATTTAATCCCGGAGCCTACGCTTTAAACAAGCAAATCTCCTTGGTTACACAGTTCATATCTTAAATGTATGTAACTGACAGATAAATGTCACTGTCAAAGAACTTATCATTTCAAATTAATAACAGTAACGTTTTAAAAGAAAATAGTGAATAGAACCCTATAGTTATATGGAATGGATCTTAATACAGTTTCCGCAATAACTAAATATGTAAGTGTATATATTTAAATTAATAAAAATTTAATAGCGGGAGGTTTGGTGTTGGCCACATCAGATTTTTTTGTCAAGTATTTTTGTTTCGTCATGTCAGTTCTACATAGAATGTTATATGGTAAAGCACATTATGGTGACGCTTCATGTAATGTAATAATATGCCAAAAAACAAAGTTAGGAAGTTGTAACACCTCTAAATGTATACACCGTTAACTAAACCAACATAATTATACGTTGATCAAGATATGGCGACTTTACGATGTTTGAGTAAACTCCCATGACCGTATTGACGTACATACCCCTTTCCAGAAGAAGCGTAATCTCCTTCGCTACCTACATGTGTTAAACATACTCACTACTCAATTTTTTGACGAAACGTTCTATAGACAAGGCACAAGGCTATATTGGGAATGGTAGGATTAGAAAGGCAGCAAGTTACGATGGGACAGGGATGTGAATACGGGTTCGGAAAAGAAAGGGTGGACTTGGATTTGTGATAAGGTCTGATAACGAATCGAATTTAATATTGGTTCGGGAGGGTTGTAAATATTTATGACTTTGTTTCGTCTCACAAATTCTATAATATGTAAATCGGAGCAAACTAAACACTACAAAGTAAAACTTGGGGATAAACTCGTAAAACGACCACCATCGTGTTATAAAGTACATAGATAAAACATTTTATTGAACAACTACTTTCATAAAAATGAGAATTGGTTCCATATACACAGCGTTTTACTACCCTCTTGTATTTTGGTGATGAGTTTTGTAGCTCTTAAAGACCATATTGGTTAATATAAAATTCATTGTTTTGACGGGACTTAATATTTTATAACCTCTATTTTCAATGCGTTTTATTAAAATTCTATTCTTTCTTCTGTATTTGAATAAAATATTTTGTATTACGTAACTCGTAAATTATACATTTTACATACTAGGTTCAAAAAAGTTAAATATTCTTGAACATCAAAGCTATAGCTAATTTAGTGAATATTATATCTCTATTTTATTGTAACGTGTGAGCCCCGCTGCTACGCTAAAAAAGCGTCTAAGTATAGCGATTAACGCAATCGCGCTAGCAGCCGGGCTACGTAAACAAACAAGCCGCGACGTGTTTAATTACTTCCGATCGCCTGAACCTTTTGTATTCATTGTTATTATGCAGTCGAACATTCTATATACAGCTCTCTGGAAGTTAATGGCAGCTGTATAAAAAGGACGCAGCTATGCTCGGGAGTTAGTTACATGGAGACACATATAGAGACATTCACATAGAGTGTTAGTGAAGCACAGCAGTATCGTGGTGAGCGTATGCAGTATAGTGTCGAGTGGAGGACTCGGGAAGTTACTAGCAGCGAGATAACTGTAGAAGTGAATACTCTGTAGTATTGAAGAGTATTGGGAAGTTAGGTATACGGGGAAAGTAACGGCAAGTGGAAGTGGATACTCGGCAGTGGTGTTGAAAAATTGTGGCATACGGACAGTCGGTGATACTGAGGCTGTGGAAATGAGAGAGTTACATAAATAGACAGATAGTGAGGTGAAAGATGTGACTTCTGTCCGAGCAGTTGAATATACAGACGCTGTTAAGTCAGTTGAGAATATATACGCTGTGGAGGTGGGTTGGTGGACAGTTGAACGTGATATAAATAAAGAAGCGATATCAATACTCGAAATAAATAATTAGTAATATCGTGGAAATAAATAGTAGTATTAATTGGTTAAATAAATAAATAAATAGTGTTAGTGTTATCTAGTTAATTATAGTTTAGTCTTAATTAGTTTTAAAAATTGTTTAATATTAGTAACAGTAATTTTCGTTATAGTTTAATAAAAACTTATTTTAATTAATAGTAATTGTCTAATATTTACACTTCACCCAAATAAATAAATAAAAACATTACATTATATTACATTAGTTTATTTAAAAAAGATATTTGTTTAAGACAAAAATAATGCATAATTGTATACAAAAATTAAATTTAATAACTACTATATTTGAATATTGTACCATCTAACGAAAAAAAAATTATATTGTGCCAAATAAAAGATGTGGGATACACATATTTTACTTTAAAATTAAGAAAAGGAGTAATAATTTTTTACTAAATTAGATATAACGTTTATAATAATTGAATTTTGTGCATCGAATAATCCATAAAAGAAGTATTTCAAACATAAGAACAAAATATACCAATATCGACATACATTTTCACTAATTCATAACGCTTAACCAGTTATTGGAGACTAGTCGGTTAACCCGTTGTTGTCGACTGTTCGCAGTTAACCGATTTTGTTGGCTATTTGTGGTTAAACGGTTTTGCGGTTTTCCGCGGTGAAACGGTTTTGCGGATAACCGCGGTTAACCGAATTAACCGGTTTTAAATTTTTAAAAACCGCATAAACCGGTTAATCGGTTAATCAGTTAACCAAATACTTTTCACAGTCGATACGAATTGTTTTATAAAAATGATTTTATGAATTAATTTATCATTATTTTTTATTCAGGCGGCGATTGGACTATTAGCACTAAAAATCAACAGTTCAAGAATTAAGAAACAGCGAGAAATAATTTTACGAATTAAAAAAAAATATATTCGTAATCAGTATATTATGTACATCATTTAATTCTTACTGTGAAGTTGTGAAACAACGTGTATAGATTTGAAGACAACAGATAGATAATAGTTTAGTAAAAATATGTCTATAAAATTTTTGATTACAACAAAAGCTATAAAGAAAATTTGATTACAACGCAACAATATTTTAAGTGTATATACAACAGTTTCGTATGTGACTTTTGTATTTATATTAAGTTAATACAATTGTCCACCTAAATCACAAATCAGATTTTATTTTCTACGTTTAGTAACCTGTTAAATCGAATTTTAAAGTTTATAAATATTGCTCATTTGCAGTGACATCCATGGAATTGACACAAAATGGTTGAACTGTCAAAAAAAAATAGTTTTTGCAAGATCGGGGTTTTTCAATATTTGCCGATAGTGTTTCCAAGAGAGTAGGTCTTATTTACAAATTACTGAATGGTAAGTGATGTGAACAAGGATGTTCTAATAAACCACTGGATAGCTGACATACGTTTAAGAAGTGAGGCAAGAAGTGATGGGAATACGGCGCCATTTGCAGAAAAGACAAAACGTCAAACGTTCATTGATATATTATTGCATTATATTGTAGTTTTCTTGAATAAAGTGGTGTATGTGTTGTGCTCTTAGTGAATAAATACTTTGAGTGAGATATTTCCATAATAAAGGGCAATATGCCGTCTCCTTGTAGTGCTTTTGGGTGCACAAATTGACATAGCAAGGATAACCCTCGACAATTTTTGTCTATGTATGTATACATATTTATTCATATTATTGTTTTAAATATTTTACGGATTTCCTTTAAATAATAATGGTATATTACGATTGTGGATAGATGCCATAAAAAGAAAAGATTTCACACATACAAAAGTATCAAAAATTTGGAGTGATCTTTTTCTTGAAACTGATTAATAACGTAAGTATTTTATAAATTTTATTGCAAAGGATAATTAATACCATCTGTTTAATTTTTCAATTAATCAGCAATTTAGCAACAAACAAAACAAAGCTGCCTAGCTTTGTTTTGATCTTATAATTATTGCCATACAACCATATCGTGCTAGTACGATATTCATATCATTCATCATATGATAATTAACTATCGTATAATTATTTCAATAAATTTAATGAAAACTAAATAAGTCTTTGCTATTAATATAATAGTTATCTCCAGTTAACCTTACCTGATCTTGAGCAAATAAATAAAGGCACTGTCCCGCCCTGAAAGAGTATACTACCGAATTTTAACGTCGATCTTTCCAAATACAAAAAGTCAGAAACCGAAACAGAAACCTACATTCAAAAGTACAACGAAATATACAACCAATTCCATAACGCCCAACATATATATATATATATATATATATATATATATATATATATATATATATATATATATATATATATATATATATATACAGAGTGTCCCATTTAAGGTACGAATGCATTGGGATCTCGAGAACCGTAAGAGCTACGAGGTTGGTTAAATTAGACAAAAGTTGCCCCATTAGGAGACCATTTTAATGGTATTTTGTTATTTGCGAAAAAATGCATAGGTCACTAGATATAGGCGAAAATGTAAATTTTGCAGTTTTTTATTTTTGCAAATAACTTCGAAGTGTGAAATCATACTGGATTTTGGTTTGCACTTCTTTAGGGCACTTTTTTATGTTCTTTCGACTGGCGATGCTCAATTTTTTTTATCAATGTTGGTTTCCGAGAATTGATGTTAAAGTTTTAATTTTTATATGGACGCCATATTGGAAAGTTACGCCATTGAAAAGAGAATTTTTTTATCTTTACAATGATATAAAATAGTAATAATTTATTTTTATAATTAACAGAGAAATTAACAAAAAATGTTATTAATACTAAAATTTAATTGAGAAAAGTAAATCGAAGGCTGCTATTTAAGAAAATAACTACTTAATAAACAAATAATGTTAAAAATACAAAAACAATTTACAAAAACTTCACAATAAATTTTCTATTAACCCGCCATTTCGTTCTACGCACTTCTGCGCCTTCGTTCTGTTCCTTTTATAACTTTTCTCAGAATTTGATTTAGGATTCTTACTGTGGCAATTCTTAAGTCATTTTCATTCTGATATTCCCGAATAAAAAGTTTATTTTTTAAGTATCCGTATTTAAGTAGTCTTCGATTTACTTTTTACCTCTCGCTAAGAGAGGTATTGTATTCATGCTAAAAATCGCATATCCAGATTTTAATGAATAAGCACGTTTTAAGGTCCCTAGAATCCGATTATAACATTTTTACGATGATGTCCGTATGTGTGTGTGTGTGTGTGTGTGGATGTGTGTGTGTGTGTGTGGATGTTGGATTCACTATATCTCAAATATTATAAGACTAAAGACATTTTTAACTACGTATTCCTCAATCTAACAATAATGGGAAGAGTCCAGTCAGTTTTGGTAACAATGGGACAACCGGAAGTAGTAGTTACAAGAAAAAAAACATCTAAATATTATTTATCGAAAATTTTTGTAAATACTTATATTAAAGAACGTTAAATTCTTTATTCGATAAATATAAATTCATTATTATATCTTCTATAGATTTAGAGATAAAGAAAGACATAAAATAATTTGATGTAAAAAATCTCAGATCAAACTACTACAAGGCAAGAAATTCAAATGTTCGTAATTGACACATAAATGTCACTGTCAAAAATATTTGTATGCCTCTGTCAAAAATATTAGTACATTATTATGAAGATTATGAAAATAAATAAAAAGTCAACAACGTAAAAGAATATACGTAAAAAAGAATATAAAAGGAATTTGCGAAAAAATGACGAATATAAAGAAAAAGAAAACGAAAGTAGAAAAAGAAAATTTCAGGATATTGAATATAACGAAAATGTATGTAGTGTACATAATTTATTTTAAAATATCTCATATATTTTGCAAATATATGTGAGAATTATTTTGTAGTCAGACATGAATATATGTATTTGTATTTAAAAATATTTTTCGTTTCATGCGTACAACCAGGTAATATATCTGGCGAGAGGTTATGTGTTGGCTACATCAGATTTTTTCAATTAAATTTTAGTATTAATAACATTTTTTGTTAATTTCTCTGTAAATTATAAAACTAAATTATTACTATTTTATATCATTGTAAAGCTAAAAAAAATGTCTTTTCAATGGCGTAACTTTCCAATATGGCGTCCATATAAAAATTAAAACTTTGACATCAATCCTCGGAAACCAACATTGATATTATATATATATATATATATATATATATATATATATATATATATATATATATATATATATATATATATATATAAATAACAAAAACAATGTCACACCATATACGACAAATATCTTTCTATGTTTAAGTGTACTTATTTTCCAAAATTACCTCATGTTAATTAGTCCTGAGGAAGCCTTAAATAAAAGGCGAAAGCTTGACTAAATTCTCAAAGAATCAACATTTTTATTTAGGCCTAAATTAAAACACTGAACTACCCACTAACATGAGAAATGTTAGTGGGTAGTTCAGTGACGATTACACTTATATATATATATATATATATATATATATATATATATATATATATATATATATATATATATATATATAGGGTGCGGTCCGAATCATGCTATCATAGCTTACAGTGCTCAGACCGCTCACAGCTGGTCCGAATTGAATAAGCGCGCTGACGACTGTGAATGCGTTAACGATTCGGACCGTTCGTAAGCGCTCTTACTTATTGCTTGTCATTTGTGAGTTTAAGTTCGATCAATTCATTAGTTTCCTTTAAAAAAACCTTTACTACGTTAACAACTCCATCTTAATACACAACTTCATTGGTTCAGCAAGCAATGGCGTAAACATCAAACCTGCGTACAGCGCTTACGCTGCCTATCCTCTTGGGCATGAGCACTGTTAGCATGAAGTGTTGACGTCACCTCTGACGTCATACACCTCACAGCGCAAACTGTGAGCGTTGTAAATATGATTCGGACCGACTGTTAGCGCGCTATCGGTACTCAAAGCACGATTCGGACCGCACCCATATATATATATATATATATATATATATATATATATATATATATATATATATATATATATATATATATATATATATATACAGACGGTTCAAAATCACAAGAAGAAACAGGGCTTGCAGCATCCTGGAAGCACTAAACGAAATTCATCACTACCAACACGTTAAAGAATTCGTCATATATACCGATGCGCTTAAGGTAATAAATGAAATAAGAAATATATACAACACAACTACTTATAAAGAAAATTCAAGATAAAACAAGAAATCTAATACAACAAGGGAAAAACATAACCATAACTTGGATCCCAACTCATATAGGAATTGGAAAACACGAAGCAGCAGACAAAGCAGCAAAGGACGCCATTGAAGGAGACTTAACACTATCTCTATTCCTGTTGATGATTTCCTGAAAATAATAAAGAATAAAACTACAAAGTACTGGGACGAAAGATGGAGAAACATAACAGAGAATAAATTAAGAAAACTAAAAGCAGATACATCAAAATGGATCAACATAAACAATCGGAAACACCAAATAACAATAACCAGACTTCGACTAGGACACGGCAAAATAACACATTAACATATAATGAATAAAACTGAAAAAGAGAAATGTAACACATGCAACACTCCAGTAACAATCGAACATATATTAATGAATTGCCCAAAATATTCAATTGCAAGGACGAAAACACATTAACATATAATGAATAAAACTGTAAAAGAGAAATGTAACACATGCAACACTCCAGTAACAATCGAACATATATTAATGAATTGCCCAAAATATTCAATTGCAAAGACGAAAACACATTAACATATAATGAATAAAACTGAAAAAGAGAAATGTAACACATGCAACACTCCAGTAACAATCGAACATATATTAATGAATTGCCCAAAATATTCAATTGCAAGGACGAAACATCACATCCCACCATCATTGACCTGGGAAATAATGCAAACCACATAACCAACGCAGTTAATTTCCTCATAGACCTAATACAACATATATAAATATATTACAATAACATGTAGACACAAATAACTGTAAAATATCCAATGTTTCGGGTACTAATGGCCATAGCTGTCGATGTACTTTTCTTTCTTAAATAAAAAAAATGTAATAGTTATAGATAAAATATTTGTATATTATATATGCCAAATATGTTTAGTGATACGTTCGAATAACTTTTTGACTCGGCCCATTTCGCGCTTTGAATACAAAAATAACTATTGTTAATTGAAGCATAGCAAGACAAAAAGTATCATCACTAGTATTAACTATTGAAAAGTCGAGTGGATTTGATGGAAGGTAATTTATGTTATTTTGTTCCGAGTATATTTGATTGTAATGTATTCATTTATCAATTTTGTTTACCACTTTATTTAAGAAAGAATCATGTTTTATATTTTCCGTTACACAATGATTTGTCTTGGAAAGCCTTTATGTTGAAACGAACTATTTCGAATTCTGTGTCCTTCACGATCATAATGTCGATCACGAACACGAGCCCTGTTGGGCCACCAGCGGTACCACGCGGACCGGCTCCGACGATTGATTTCCTTCTCCGGATGACCGGATACCGTGTTTATGTTTCGCTTGTAGTAAACACGGACCCGCCTTATCCACGATCACGGCTATCAACCCGACAGGCTCAACCCTGCCGTGCTGGGGTCTGAAGGACCAGGCAATCGAATTTTAAAACCGTTAATGTATCCGATTTGTTATTTTAGGTAAGATTAATGGATAATCTGAGTGAATGAGATTTAAACTTGGAGGTTTAGGGAAGTTACTGACCTTTGATTTATGATTAGTAGATTAAGATGAATTTATATTTTATTTGATTTTTTAAATCTAGGAAAGAAAGAAAAGAATGCTAGCCGGCGGGATTTGAACCCACGATCTTAACATTTGATTTATGAGTTTCATTGCCGACGATTTATTTTGATAATATTTTATTAAATGTTCTAATAACTATGAAATATCGTTTTCGAAGTTCTACTTCATTATTATTCATCACAGAGGTAATTCAGTTTTTATTATAAATTAACTTCAAAATTTACAACATTCAAATCTTTCTACGTTGTAATTAATATTAAAATAAATTTGTAAGATGATTAATCATATAACTTCTTTAAAATATACAGGGTGTCTTGGAAATAGGGGGACATGACTTAACCACAGATTCCTGGGATCAAAATAACTACTTTCAGGAAGCATCTATACACCTCTAAAAAAAATTTTAATCGTGCAAAGATGCTACTTTCATGTAGCATCTATGCACCCCTAAAAAATTTTAATCGTGCATAGATGCTACTTTCAGGTAGCATTTGCATCACTATTAATATTTATACATGTTTACATTATACTTTATATTTAAATTTTAAATTAATCCCGTATAAATATAAAATATAATGTAAACATATGTATAAATATTAATGGTGATATGTATGTATGTATGACCAAATTCAATTTTGCTCCCTTTTTCGATAAAAATGTAAATTTTTTATAGCTGATGATGGTGGTGTTGAACCAACGAAACGTTCAATAAACATAGAGTAATATTAACAATGAGTTAACAGTTTGTATATTTGAAATAAATTGTGAAAAATTGTCAGCCACCGGGATTCGAACCCGAGACCCCTATCTTGCCGGGACAGTGCTCTTACCAACTAAGCTATTGGCTGCTCTCCTCTCGATGGCTGAACAAACTTTCACTTTTAAAGTCGTATAACTGCTGAGGATATTATTAATCGTCACATGATTAGATGTGGGGTTGCCAAGCTACCACTGCATTTAAACATCTAGTGAACGATGTCATAATTTACTCAAGGCCCTACCAGACCAAATTCTAATATTAACAATGAGTTAACAGTTTGTATATTTGAAATAAATTGTGAAAAATTGTCAGCCACCGGGATTCGAACCCGAGACCCCTATCTTGCCGGGACAGTGCTCTTACCAACTAAGCTATTGGCTGCTCTCCTCTCGATGGCTGAACAATCTTTCACTTTTAAAGTCGTATAACTGCTGAGGATATTATTAATCGTCACATGATTAGATGTGGGGTTGCCAAGCTACCACTGCATTTAAACATCTAGTGAACGATGTCATAATTTACTCAAGGCCCTACCAGACCAAATTCTAATATTAACAATGAGTTAACAGTTTGTATATTTGAAATAAATTGTGAAAAATTGTCAGCCACCGGGATTCGAACCCGAGACCCCTATCTTGCCGGGACAGTGCTCTTACCAACTAAGCTATTGGCTGCTCTCCTCTCGATGGCTGAACAATCTTTCACTTTTAAAGTCGTATAACTGCTGAGGATATTATTAATCGTCACATGATTAGATGTGGGGTTGCCAAGCTACCACTGCATTTAAACATCTAGTGAACGATGTCATAATTTACTCAAGGCCCTACCAGACCAAATTCTAATATTAACAATGAGTTAACAGTTTGTATATTTGAAATAAATTGTGAAAAATTGTCAGCCACCGGGATTCGAACCCGAGACCCCTATCTTGCCGGGACAGTGCTCTTACCAACTAAGCTATTGGCTGCTCTCCTCTCGATGGCTGAACAACCTTTCACTTTTAAAGTCGTATAACTGCTGAGGATATTATTAATCGTCACATGATTAGATGTGGGGTTGCCAAGCTACCACTGCATTTAAACATCTAGTGAACGATGTCATAATTTACTCAAGGCCCTACCAGACCAAATTCTAATATTAACAATGAGTTAACAGTTTGTATATTTGAAATAAATTG
This sequence comes from Harpalus rubripes, assembly GCA_963082715.1. Lineage (NCBI taxonomy): Eukaryota > Metazoa > Arthropoda > Insecta > Coleoptera > Carabidae > Harpalus > Harpalus rubripes. The sequence goes on from OY720464.1 coordinate 10,114,486, forward strand.
TGAAAAATTGTCAGCCACCGGGATTCGAACCCGAGACCCCTATCTTGCCGGGACAGTGCTCTTACCAACTAAGCTATTGGCTGCTCTCCTCTCGATGGCTGAACAAACTTTCACTTTTAAAGTCGTATAACTGCTGAGGATATTATTAATCGTCACATGATTAGATGTGGGGTTGCCAAGCTACCACTGCATTTAAACATCTAGTGAACGATGTCATAATTTACTCAAGGCCCTACCAGACCAAATTCTAATATTAACAATGAGTTAACAGTTTGTATATTTGAAATAAATTGTGAAAAATTGTCAGCCACCGGGATTCGAACCCGAGACCCCTATCTTGCCGGGACAGTGCTCTTATAAATATACAAACTGTTAACTCATTGTTAATATTAGAATTTGGTCTGGTAGGGCCTTGAGTAAATTATGACATCGTTCACTAGATGTTTAAATGCAGTGGTAGCTTGGCAACCCCACATCTAATCATGTGACGATTAATAATATCCTCAGCAGTTATACGACTTTAAAAGTGAAAGATTGTTCAGCCATCGAGAGGAGAGCAGCCAATAGCTTAGTTGGTAAGAGCACTGTCCCGGCAAGATAGGGGTCTCGGGTTCGAATCCCGGTGGCTGACAATTTTTCACAATTTATTTCAAACATAGAGTAAATGAAGATCTAGATTGTCAAAATCGTATTATTTTTTATCTTAAATAATCATCTTTTAATAAATAAAACTCCCACAAAATAAGGTTTTTTTCGCAACCGAAACTATAAGGAAAAATTAGGCAGATACACTTGTAGGTACTAAACGTTGAAAAAGATTATAATACGAACTTAAAAATATCTCTAGTTTGTTGAAATGACAACCATTTGTAGCACAATTTTCTACGTGGAACAAATAAATAAGGTGAGGCGGTGTAGGATCGGAAAGAGAAGAAAGAATCTATGCTAACCAACTTTAAAGCATTACCCAACTAAATAAATTATGGAATCGTCACGATACTTCTATAGCGAACTAAAGGTATAACATTATGAGGAGAAATTGTAGTGCCCGACATAGACAGTTGAAAATTAATACGGTTATATTTATAAATACTGTTAAATTACATAAGTAACACTATTACAATTACAGTATATTTTTTGCATTAAGATAAATAAATATTAACTAAACTATTCCCCTTGCGATTTTTTCAGTTTCCCATTTTTGCACCTTAAAAAATTTAGCCGTGCATAGATGCTACTTTTAGGTAGCATCTATGCACCCCAAAAAATTTTTTAATAGAGCCTAAATGCTACTTTCAGGTTGCATCTATGCACTCTAAAAAAAAAATTTAATCGTGCTCAGATGCTACTTTCAGATAGCATCTATGCACCCCTAAAAAATTTTAATCGTGCATAGATGCTACTTTCAGGTAGCATCCATTAACCCCCAAAAAAAAAAATTTAATCGTGCACTGAGAAAAATGACTGGTTTTTAGCAAATAAATATTCATAATTAAGGGGTACTTCAATTATTGCAACCTTGCAACAAATATAATTTAATCTTTAATACGAAATGTATTTTATTCATTCAGTTATATTATTTATTTGACCGTCATTTATTTAATTTAAATTTAATTTAATTTTCTCAAATAAACTAATATATTTATGCTTAGTATTTTAAAGTGAGATTTTTAATAAATAAATTTATAATTTTCTGAAATATTTATTTGTTTCTTACAAATATGTAATTGTTTAGAACTAAATTCATAATATATTTGTGTAAACTTTATATTAATTACAATGAAAAATAGTTTTTATTCTATGAATCTATATTTATTTGTCACAAATAAATATTATTTCTGGCAAAATGATATTTCCATTGAGTGAACAACTTTCTATTTGTCAAATAACGATTTTAAGTGAAGTGACTTCTATGGACTTGTTCATTTATTGTACGTTACATCTTGTTTATAGTGGTGCTCATTTCTGACAGTGTTTATTTCTGGTGAGTTGTTTTTCATTCGTGTGCTAAAAAGCAGTGTGTATGTGTGGCAAAACAGTGAAAAATATACTACTTAAGTGGATTTTGGATATTTGCTTTGTGCTTTTAAGTGTATATTTTATGCCAAAATACAATGCATCGATACCTGTACAGACTGTATATTTATACTTTTATAATTTTTTTATTATATGTACATTAATATTATTAATGATGTATTTGTGAGTTAATTAAAATATAGTGTACGAAAAAATTAAATATACTGTTCTTTATTTAATTATTTTTCTTCAATTTTAGTGTATTTAGAGTGGACAGGTTATGAAAGATAGGTATATAAATTTGGTTCAAATAAATTATTAGATATCAAATAGTAAAGAAATAAATTTAGCGCATTTAAAATCATTCTTAAGGTAAATAAATGCATAGTTCTCATGAAACAGAAGATATAATTGATATCAATATATATTTATTTGAGACAAATAAATGCGTCAAATAAATTATTACATTGATTGATATATTTGAATCTATTCAAGCTTGGGATTTATTTGTAACAAATAAATTTACAGTTCACGTAATTATATCTTTTTCTCAACGTATCATTCATAATCGACCAACACTAACTTATATGGTGAATATGTTATTAATTTATTATAAAAGTCATTGCGCGCATAATAAAATATGTTGTTGTTGCATTGTTAGAACTCATACAATTTTTTTGCAGGTTCGAACCGATAGACTAATATGCATATTTAAGGCCCGATTATATTCCAGCGCTTTAATATGTGCTTCTACCGAATCGAATAATAATACTAATGGCATACAAAATCATTTTACGCACCCGTAATAAAAGACGTATTAATAGTTTTGTTATTAATGGCAAAGACAACTTTATCCAATAATAAAATACTTAAATTCGCATGTATTACCTCCCGTCACCTTTAGGTAAGGAAGGTATTGTCTTTGGTCAAATAATTCCGTGGTGAGTTTTTAATGAATAAGCACGTTTTAAGATCCCTAGAATACGAATTTACTATTTTTACGATGATTATATATATATATATATATATATATATATATATATATATATATATATATATATATATATATATATGTGTGTGTGTGTGTGTGTGTGTGTGCGTGTGTGTGTATGTGTGTTTGTGTGTGTGTGTGTGCGTGCATGTGTGTGTGGATATGTGTGTGTGTAACAAAATTTTCGTCTACGATAACTCTAATACTACAATTCCAAAAATTATAATTCTTTCGTATTCCTCTTCGTTGCATCCATTTGAAAAGCTGATTAGATTTTGGTTATAATTGGTCAACCGGAAGTACCCTCATTTGAAGATTTTAACAGTTTTTCTTGAAAAAATGATGTTAAATATTATTTTTCACATTTAATGTTATTATTATTTTATACTTCATATTAAATGGATATAGAGTTACAAAATTATAAAGAAATTAAATTTCATAAATTAGCCAGCTATGCTAGAAACAGCTACTATTTTAAGAAAATTCTGATTGAAAGATGTCAGTGTGAAGTGCAATTGACATAGTCGTAGTTTTTGTTATAATTTTCTTGAATATAGGATCTTTTTGCTCGAAACTTTCTGTATGGAATTTGTATAAAATACATACAACTGTCGAAAGGTAATGTACGTACAAGAAATTTAGAATCTTTTGCAAGGAACTTTCTGTATGGATTTTATAGAAAATATAAACGCATTTACGAAAATTCTACCGGTAGATACCGCATCTACCGACTGTGTTCGAAAACACGAGTGGTAAAAAGTTTCCGTGTTCGTAAATTGTTCAATATCTACCAGATCAATCTACCGAATTCATGAAGAATTTTCAAAAAAAGGTAGTGATGCAAAGCGAAGCGCGCGAATTAAATTACGAACTTTGTTCGAAATCTTTTTAAAAAATTTATTTAACTCAAAACGTACAAAAGACTTATGGTAGCTCTTGTTATTAAGAAGGTACATGTACTACTAGTTGTTAATTACAATTACACATGTTTTTAACTGATAAGATTAGTCATTGCTGATGACAACAGGCGCGTGATTGATAAAGAATGCCGACTGGCAACTACAAGGCTAGACGAAATATGAAGCCGTACGGCTTGTGATATGAATATAACTCCTCCAACCTTCAAAAAGAAGCTTCATTTGGTAAATGAAGATTCGTCATTGGATTGTTATCAGCAACGTTTTGTTTTTTACAATTTAAATATTTATAATATTTAACAATTAATAATATAATGATTAATAATATAATTATTACATATATAGCTATATAATGAGTACTGTTTTGATACTGTATTTGTGTTATAAATGGTATTTTTTTATGAGTAATATTCATTATTATTATTATTATTATTATTATTATTATTATTATTATTATTATTATTATTATTATTATTTAATACCATCCCCAACAAGCCAAAGCTCAATTACAGGGGAGGAAGTAATCTTAGTATACTAACAGTATATATTCAGAGATGACCAAATAAACATTTAATCTCTTTAAGTTCACAAGAAAATATATCCAAATTATCCTCAACAGCATGGCAAGAACTAATCATATAATGCAGGGGCGATTTCATTAAGGTGTTCGATCTGCCCGTTTTCAAATGAAATGTATTACTATGACGGGAGGACAATCGTGGAATAATGAAATTTATTTTGGATAGTAAATGAGGGCTGTCAATTATATTATTCACAATTTTACAAAGAATTGTAACAGCATGCATATTTCGTCGTTGTTGCAAAAAATTAAGATTGAATTTCGCAAGTAGTGTTTCTTGTGGCGTACCTCTAGTGGGGTAAGATCCCTCAGTAAAGAAAATAGCGGATTTTAGGAATTTTCTTTGTACTTTTTCAATTAAGTTTGTATTACCGGAATATATTGGATTCCAAACAGTGGAGCAATACTTAATGTGAGGGCGCACAAGTGTTACAAACAGTAATTTCAATATATCTATATTAAATTGTCCAGCATTTCTAACTATAAATCCTAGATTTTTAATAGCACATGATACTTTATTATAATGAACGTCAATTTGGTGTCGAACATCACACCCAGATCAAGGACAGATTCGGGCCTATGAAGAGTGGTACTGTTAATGGAGTAGTTATATGTAACACATTTATGTTTTCTGGTGTACGTCATTACTTGACATTTAGAAATATTAAGTTCCAGTTTATTTTCTTGACACCAATTGACTACAGTATTAAGATTTGTTTGAAGATTTTCACAATCATTATAACTGGATATTCTGCTAAACAATTTTAGGTCATCAGCATACAATAAATACTGAGTATTCAAATTTGTAACTATGTCATTTATAAAAATATTAAACAACAAAGGCCCCAACACCGAACCTTGGGGAACACCAGATTTTTGTAAAAAATATTCTGATTTACATCCCTGATAATACACATACTGATATCTTTCATTTAAATAGGAAGAAAAAAGTTTAATTAAAGAATATGACAAACCAAAAAGGTCAAGTTTGTTTAGGAGAATAGCATGGTCAATTTTGTCAAATGCTTTAGATAGATCGGTGTATATTACATCCACTTGAGAGTTCTCATCTATAGCCTCAGATATAAACTGAGTGATAGCAATTAAATTGGTTTCAGTAGATCTGCCCTGAAAAAACCCATGTTGCTCAGGAGATAACAAGTTACGTACGTGATTGTATATTTTTTTGTGGAGAATTATTTCAAATATTTTGCTGAAGTTGCAAATAATCGAAACGGGTCTATAGTTTCTCATTTCATTTTTGTCGCCCTTTTTAAAAACTGGTGTTATTTTTGCTATTTTCCATAAATTTGGATAAGTACATGTTCGTAGAATGAGATTAAAAATAATTTCTAAAGGTGTAATAAAAATTGATTTGCAGTCTTTTATTAAAAAAGCAGGAATTAGGTCAGAGCCCATCGTCATTTTACTCTTCAATTTATTAATAGCGCAACAGATCTCATTACTAGTAACAGTGGTAAAATGAAGAGACGGGCAATTATCAACATTATGAGAAACAGTACTATTACTAGAAGCAGTAAATGAGTTGGAAAATTGACAAGCAAAATTATCAACGATATCTTGAGGAGACTCAATTATCTCATTATTGTATTTGAGAATAGAGGGTATAGTGGAAGTTTTTCGTTTATTATTAATGAATGACCAGAATCTTTTTGGCTCCTTAATTATTTCATTTTGTATTTTAGTACAATAATCTTTGTAGGCCTTATTGACTTCATTCTTTATAAGCGAACGTAAATTAATATATTTAAGTTTGTCATCTAAACGATTATATTTTTTATAATTTTTCCAGGCATTGTACTTTAATTTTATTTTGTGAATAATAGAGCCATTATACCATACATAGTTTTAATATTTTGCATAAGCAATGTGGAATTAGTAATAATATTCCTTTCAAAACTTTTAATTTTAAAATTTTCAAATAATAATTCTTGACCAAAATTTTGTTTATTAAAATTTACATTATTTATTTTACAATTATTAACATTATTAAATTTGAATATTCCCTTAATATTTATATTTTGTGTATAATTTGGGCATTCAATGGATATATATTTTTCATAAGGACTTATTATAATAACATATGATGAATTTTCAATTTGGTACATATGGAACACCTTATCTAATTCGTGGAAGGAACATTGTTGTAGATTTATTTTATTTGAGAATATATTGACAATACATTCATTGGTTTCTTCTAATTTCGTTTTACAATAATATATTTTATTGAAAATGCATTTATTTATATTGTATATTCTTGAATTATCTTTATAAACTAATTGTTGAGGAACATTAATTGTTAAAAATTTATCCTCGTGCATAGTTGGTATGGGTGTTAGTTGATATAATTCGAAATTGTTTTTGTAATACAAAGGAATCTCTAATAAATATTTTATTACATTCTTTGTAGTTTTACAATGGCTTTTTATTAATTTCGAAAAGTCCCAAAAATTTTCAAATTCTATTTCTGATTCTACAGATATTTATTCTAATATCTCTTGTATATCATTAGGTTGTATAATACTATTATGTATTAAATTTAGATTGCAAAATGAAAGAGAAGTTTCAATTTCGTTAAGAATTTCTATTAAATTTATACTAAGATTAATTAATTGATTAAATATATCTTTTGTTGAAAAGGTGTATTCCCATTTCATTTCTGTTTTAAAATGATTTCCTAATTGCAACAATTTAGATGATATTATATTTTCGTTAATTTTAATATTCTCTAATTGTTTATTAAATTTCTCTGTAAGTTCTTTATTAAAACGAATATTTTCTAAATTTTGAGTTTGTAGGGATTTTTCATTTTCTTCAATTTTTTGAAATATTTTATCATATCGTTCACCGTCTGATGAATCTAGATTGCCAGAGATTTGTTTAATTATTGAACCGAGTGCATTAATTATACCACGTTTAGGTCTTTTGTTAAAAATATAATTTATTTTATTATCGAGACGAATGAAATTAAAGTTTAAAATGTTATTATGAGTTTCGAATTCTCGTTTATATAGTAATGTTCCATTTTCAAGAGCATTTTGAAGATGTGTTTTTTGTATTTTAAGGTTTAAGTACTCATTATAAATATTAGTCGTGTTATAATAATAATATATATAATAAGAATTAGAATATATTTTAGTTTTACCTAATTTTATAATATTAAGTCCTATATTATTTTTTATATTTTCTATGTCTCGTCCGGTGCTCGCTTCTGTCCATCTGAAACATTACGTGGACGTTTTAATTTATCAATACGATGTTTCTTATCATGGTCGTCTTTTATTACACCGAGATTTTTATCGTATTCTTTAACATGTAATTTTTTATAAATCGGGCCTACAATTTTATTACATCGACGAGGGTGTTCTTTAAGGAATATGGTTTTAGGAATATGGTCGGGATTTTTACTAGGTTTAAATCTTTTATTCTTTTCTTGTTGAATTTTCTTATGTATTTCGTCGTGTAAAAATTTCATTTTTGCTTTGTGTTGTTCAAGTATATCTTGTGTTGTAATACCAGTGGGTTTTGTTATTTTTGAATAATCTGAGTATCCAAATATTATCTCTTGTGGTGTTTTCTTTGTACTTGTATGTATAGAGTTATTATATGCAACAAGTGCATAATTAATTTTTGTTAATAGTTTTTCTTCTTTGAATTCTGGTCTATCATTAAAAATTCTAAGATGTTCTATGATTGTTGAATGAAATCTTACAATAGGAGAATTTGATTTTGGGTTATTGACACATGTATTTTTAATTTCTATTTTATGCAGTTTTAATAATTCTTTTACAAGGTTACTTTGAAATTCTGTACCTTGATCAAATATAATTTGTTTTGGAATTACATAATTTCTAAAGAAAGTTAAAAGAGCATCTACAACGTCTGAAGCGTTACTATTAGGCATGGGATACATTTGCGCAAATTTTGAAAATTGATCGATTATTGGCTAAAATTTATGTTTTTCTAGTGAAAGAATGTCAATATTCATTATTTCAAAAGGTGATCTTGGCGTGGGCGTTAAATTATCATTAGTTTTTATAGGATCCCGTTCGTATTTATTTGTAAGACATATTTCACATTTATTTATATAATTTGCGATTGTTTGTGTCATGTTTGGCCAATAGAATAAGTTTTTTAGTTTCTGATAAGTTTCTACAATTCCTCTATGATTTGTTTTGCCTTCATGATAATTCATAATTTGTTCTATTTGTTCATTTTTGTCTTCTATGTCTTTTACGAATTGATTACATTTTATTAATGATATGGATTCATTTATAAAAGTTTCTTGAATTACAGTATTAAAGTCTTTCCAAATTTCGTTTTCGAAATAACAATAATATTTTTGATGGGGAATTATGTATTCTTTTATAAATTTAATAATTTCTTTATTTAGATTTTGTAAATTTAGTTTTAAAATTATTCTTTTTTTAGTATTATTAAACATATTTTTAATTTGTATTGTTGTTGCATTATGATGTCCTGTAATAATAATTTGATTTTTACCAACATTTACGTTTGTTTCTGTGTGTATTATACCATTTACTGGGTTTTCGTCAGAGGAATGTGCTGTGTCATCATCTGATCCTGAATTTGCAATTATACTATCATTTTCAGAATTAAAAAGTTCTCCTGTTTTTGGATTATGTGTGTAAATAGTAATTTCTATATGTGTATTTGCAAAGATTGTTTTAATTAATGATTCTGTTTCATTAAAATCTTTTCTATCTAATCCTGAGCAAATATTTGGAATATCTAATTTTCTAATATTGTTTTCTTCACAAAATTCTTTTAAATTAATTAAACATGATTCTATATCTTTCATTTTTGGTTCAGATTTATAAATTTGTTTAGTGACTAAATGAAATAAAATTCGATTATTATTGATATGTTGAATTCTAATTTTGCCTACGTCATTTTGTGATGTATTTAGAAATTTTCTGCATTGAAATTTCGATTCTAGCTGAGCTGCTATGCCTTTTGTTAGTTTATTATCTGCGGAAATACAATGAGCAATAATATTTTTACTGTTTTAATGTCATCGTTAATATATTTAATTTTTAAATTTGGTTTTATTCTCGAAAGTATATCTGCATTTGTATTTGTAGTTCCTTTTTTGTATTGAATGTCATAATTAAATTCGTCAAGTTTTATTCTCCATCTCATTAATTTAGAATTTGGATCTTTTACAGAGAATAACCAAGTAAGAGGTTTGTGATCTGTACGAACTAGAAATTTTACTCCATATAAATAGTGTCTAAAATATTTTGTACTCCAAACAATTGCCAAAAGTTCTTTTTCTACAGTACTATAATTAATTTCGTGATCGTTTAATGTTCTGGAGGCATAAGCGATTGGTAAATCTTTACCGTTTATATTTTGTGAGAGTACAGCTCCAATTGCATAGTCACTTGCATCTGTAGTTAGAATGAATTGTTTTGAAAGATCAGGGTATTGTAATATGGGTGAATTTGTTAATAATTTTTTACATTGTTCAAAACATTCTATGTAGTTTTTATCTTATTATTTCTTTTTAAACAATTTGTTAATGGTTTAGTAATTTTAGAAAAATTTGGAATAAATCTTCTGTAATATCCGAGAAGTCCTAAAAATGATTTTATTTCCGTGGTTGTTTTCGGAATAGGGAAATATTTAATTGCTTCTATTTTATCTGGATTGGGTTTTACTCCGTCTTTTGTCACAATATGGCCTAAATATGCTACTTCTTTTCTGAAAAATTCTGATTTATCAATTTGAATTTTGAGATTAGCTTCTCTTAATTTTCTAAATATTTTCCTAATATTTTCTGCATGTTCTTGCAATGATGTGCCAAATATAATAATATCGTCTAGATATACAAAACAAATTTTCTCAATGTATTCTCTTAAAACATGATTCATAAGTCGTTGAAAGGTAGCAGGGGCATTTTTTAATCCGAATGGCATTCTTAAGAATTCATAATGTCCAAAGTCAGTACTAAATGCTGTTTTGGGGATGTCTTTTTCGTTAACTTGAATTTGGTGAAAACCACTAGCTAAGTCCAGTGTTGTGAAGTAAACACTTTTTCCTAATTTGTCTAAAATTTCTGTAATGTTGGGTATAGGGAATTTATCTTCAACAGTTTTTGAATTTAGTTTTCTGTAATCAATTACCATTCTATATTTCTGTTTGCCAGAAGCATCTAATTTTTTAGGTACCACCCAAATTGGGGAAGACCATGGAGAATAGCTTTCTCTTATAATTTCATCTTTTAATAAATTATCGATTTGTGATTTTACTTCATTTTTATAAATTTCAGGGTATCGATAAGATTTTACATAAAAGGGATTGTCATCGGTGGTTTTTATGTGATGTTTTATTTCACTAGTATGAGTTAATTTTTCGTCTGTATTTGGGAATAAGTCACGATAAGATTTATTGATTTTGTAAAGTTCTCTTTTCTCTTCTTCGTTTAAATGGTCGGATCGAATTTCAGGGAAGGTATTATTATTGTTTTCAGTAAAATTTATTTCATTTGTTATATTAAAATATTTCAATTTAAATGTTTTACTTCCCAATGTTACTGTTTCATTAGTCATGTTTATTTGTGCTTCTAATTGTTTAAGAGCTCCGATGCCAAAAAGTACATTGAATTTCTTATGAAAATTAAATAAATAACATTTTATTGGAATATTTTCTATTTGTAAAATAATATATTCGTTGCCTTGCGATTTACCATTTGCTGTGTTTATTTGAAATTTTTCTTCATAAATTTTAAAACGATTTTTATTTTCGTAAACGAATTTTTTGTTTATTAAGTTCATTGTTGAACCAGTATCCAAAAGTATTATATAATCGCGAGTGTTTATGTACGGTAAACTTGTTGTACAGTTAATATTTAATAGTTCTCCTTTATTCCGAGGCTGGTATCGTCTAAAAAATTATTTTCTGAAATTTGTTGTTCTTCTTCGGAATTTTCAAAATTTTCGATATTTTCCTCATTGTTTATTTCGTCGGGATTTTCGAAATCTTGATTGTATAACTCTTCTACAAAGTAATTTCCAAAATTGTTAGGATTTTGATTTTGTGCGACGTAATTATTAGCTTGAGGATTATTTCTTGTAAATCTAGTGCTAACACTCATTGGTGTGGGTCTCATAAATTGGGCGTTTTTCACTTGTTGCCGTGGTGCAAATGTTTTATGTGGTTGTGTAGTAGGCTTTAATTGAATGGGTTGTGAAGGGAAATTAAATTTTGGTTGTGGATTATATTTTGGTTGGGGATTATTGGTTGGTTTGTTGTATGTCATTGCAGGGATTTGTTGCATGGGCATACCCGTATTTTGTTTAACAGGTTTTACATATTCGACATTAAATTCGTTAGTTAAAAGATGGTATGCATCATTTAATGTTGCTGGATTACGTGATCTTATTAATGGGCCAACGGGTTCTTTTAAACCTAATGTGAACACTCGTAAGGCTAGTTTATTCGCGTTTGTTTTTAATGCTTCTTCAGTGATTGGATTTTGGTAATGCATTTCAATATATGAAGTATACAAACCGAGAAGGTGTGAAAGATTATTATAAAATTCAAGATACGATTTATTTCCTTGTTTTATATTCGCGATTTCGATTAGTAATGTTAATTCATCCCGTTTATCCGCGTAAGCGTTTATTAAAGCATTTTTTATATCAAGCCATCTTCTTATAGTTATGCCGGCTAATTGTTCGGCTGCATGTCCCGTTATTTTATTTTTTATACTTAATAAAAGTAATTTATTTTGAAAACATTCAACTTCCGCATTATTATAAAAAGTATTTATTAGCTCTTCGCTAACAGAAACAAAGTTGGATAAAAGTTTTGGATTCCCATTAAATTCTGGGATTAATTTTAAATGAATTTCTATTAATTCAGGAAATGCCATTATTTTTATATATAATAATGTAATAAAATATTTTTACAATATATAATTTACTTACAAAATGGACAATAGGGTGAGAAGTATTATCTTCATTCGGTTTAGTCTGGGCACTCGATGTACGGGCACTATAGACGTAAAAGTAGGTGTGGATTTCCGGGCACTCGATGTACGGGCACTGTGGATGATTTCGGGTTTTAGTCTCGGCACTCGATATACGGGCACTATAGACACTTAAAATGTGGATCTCCGGACACTCGATGTACGGGCACTGTGGATGACTCCAGGGGTTGTCTCGGCTCTCGCTTTGCGGGCTCTGTAGACGTGGGTGAGTAGCAGAAGATCTCCGGGCTCTCGACTTGCGGGCACTATGGATGATGGACTTTTCCTCCTTATCGTTTGAGTTCTTTCAAGTTCCACAATTGAACAGTTGAAACTGACCGTGAAGTATTTTAACGAATTGATTTGCACTTGCAAATTTCGATACAACACGTTATGTAGTTATCCTACTATCGACTGCGCCAATTAAATTACGAACTTTGTTCGAAATCTTTTTAAAAAATTTATTTAACTCCAAACGTACAAAAGACTTATGGTAGCTCTTGTTATTAAGAAGGTACATCTACTACTAGTTGTTAATTACAATTACACATGTTTTTAACTGATAAGATTAGTCATTGCTGATGACAACAGGCGCGTGATTGATAAAGAATGCCGACTGGCAACTACAAGGCTAGACGTAATATGAAGCCGTACGGCTTGTGATATGAATATAACTCGCGCGTTAAAAGTGGAAATGTGTTCAAAGTAGGACTCTGCTCAGTTTGTTAACTATGTCAAATTTCTAACCTGTTTTAAATTAACAAATTTTTTCATCTACCCTGTTTACCACTTGCGTTCTTAAAATATCGATTCCGGTAGCTATAACCTGATAAAAAGCTGTTTACCTGTAGAATTTTTGTAAATACCTCATATAACTGAGCAGGCACCCGCCAGCTAAATGAATGTGCCAAAACACTATCATAGTTCCAGGAAGCAAACAAGCAAACTATATATGCGCGACAGTGCTTAACTTTTAAGAAAATGGATTAGGTCAAATTTGAGTTCAAAACATTTTGTAATATTTTGAATTGTAAAGTCACACAAGTCATCACACATGTCATTGAACGTACGCTTTAACATCTTTAATTGTTTGGTAATTCAATTTGTAATACATTATAGTTTTAGTTATAGTGGCAGAAGTGATTTATTTCGTGATTTCTTCTCTTTTAAAGTATATTAACTGTGTTTATTTTTTGGCGTAATATGGAATTGAAATTCATTAATCTGATGAACATTAGTTGTGCTGTTTGATATAAAGTGCAGTGCAAACAAGCAAATAGACGTTTACTTTTATATTTTGTGACACAAGAGGATAATTAAAAAATCCAAAAAATAAGCAAACTCCTCCTACCTGTAAGTGTACACTCATAAAATTTGCACCGGCTAGCTGAAAAAGTAAAGCGGCGGCTGGGTCTAGGGTATGTAATTTATTTCGAGATACAGGTATTCCGGACAATGAAAATTTAATAAAAAATGACAACTTAATTTTGAAAAAAAAAATACAAAACGATCGGGTCTCGAAAAAAAATTAGTGGGCGCCAGACTCTATAAAAGAAAAAGGAGTTAGAGTAGAGTCCACTCTAATAAAGTAAAGTATAGTAAAAATATTTAATAAAAAATAAGGTTTAGTAAAAAAATATTTAATAAAAAAAGTTACTCACGCTGGAGAGTTACAATAAATGAATAGCTCAAACAAGGAAAAGGACCGTACGGCCTTTCCAGAGCCCGAATCTAGAAGGACGGGGGTCAGCGCTCTGGCTATCGGCCACCGGCAACGTCGGAAAAGTTAGCTGCTTAACCTGCCCTGGTAACGAAGGAAGTCTTCCAGCTGTATCGGGGGCTGCTCGCAGGCTGGCGGAGAGTACAAACGGAGGGCTTGAGGACACTTCTCCTGTCCGGCACTCGTAAAGGGAGAACCGTTCGAGCCACTCCACTAGGCCTTAAGGCTGGCTAGGATGCAGCCCCGAATAAACTGGGTTTCCTCAGGAGTTGTTGCAAAATATACCACGGCGCAGGTCTCGAGTAGTCCAACGGCTTAACTGCAGCCAGAGCTAACCTCGCCCAGCCACTTCCAAATTCAGGGCCCCAAAAATAAACCATACGGATCCGGCTACCCTAAAAAAAATACTCGCCAGTACCAAATCTCTCAGAGATTTACAAATGGCCTGAAGGGCAATACACAGTATAATACGATAAAAAATGGCGGTCCCTAAATGAGCTCCAGGCGCGAGTATTTACAAAAAAATGTATATAAAAAAATATAAAAACTTGGTGCACCACAAAGTTATATAAAACAAAAAAAAAAGATATAAGAAACAAAAAGTTTAGACAACACGAAGAACGGCCGTATGAAAGAGAAGAAACATACAAAGTAGAGAGAGATCGTAAGGTGGTAAGTCGGGCTAAACTATATTCTTCACTGCGCCACGAAATAATACCGCTAAAATAAGTCATTCGGACTTAAAGATACGCCACGCAGTAAGAAAAATAACCAAGCAATACTCCGTCGAGTCACTGGGTGTAGCGCCACAAAAATAAACAAGAAAACCGGGAATGCGCCGCTACAAAAAAAAATATTGACTCTAGGAAGTCGACTATAAAAGCGGCAATAAAAACCGAGCCGAAAAATTGCCAAGCAAAAAAAAAACCAAGCCACGCTAGAACCACGTTACTGACACGCGAACACACGAGTGCGACACAAAATGGAGGTCGAGGGAGATCGGGTAAAGGAAACACAAAACAAACGAGACACGGGAAAAGAAGATGGAAATGCTCAAGGCTGGGCTCATGAGACAAAACAATCGCCCTTTTTATGTTGAAATTTGTCGCAAGAATTAAAGTAAGAGCTTCACTTATCCCACGGACAAAACCGCGTGGGACGGAACATGACTACTATTAACTTGAAAAAAGGCTAATAAAAAGCCGCTCAAAATAATAATAATAAAAAAAAAACAGTGCAAAGCTCTTACCTAAATTCCACTGGCTAGTATCGAATACCAAAACTCGAAACCATATTTCAATCAGACAAAAGTACTTTAAACAACTCGCAAAAATAAAAAAGGACGTGTGTATTCTCTCACAAGTCACTGCCAAGAGAGCGAGATGATTCTACGCGTCTCCGGTAAACGGATATCAAGCAGTGATCCCATCAAAAGATAATAAAAAATCCCTTAATAATTTCGTAGGAATAAGAGAAATTTCCAAAACTATTTATAATAAAATTAGTAAAGTGTAGCTAATGAAAAATTTAAACATAGGAGAGATATTAAAATAAGTTCCCAAATTTAATCAAATTTAAAAATAAATTTAGTGTTAAACAATTACATTTCTAGTTACTTTCCTTAAATAATTGGCGAGAAGACAACACTGGCTGTCACAGATATACAATTTCCTAACCACAAAATAAAAGGGATTTAACTGAATGGAAAAATAGAAAAAAGGTGATTGGGGAATATGACTAGAAAAATAGATCGCAAAAGGTAGGCTGTAACTAGATCAATACTGTGAATTGATGCTCAAATTTTAGAGGTAATAATGGAAATTTTGAGACAGGACAGGAACAAGAAAATTTATAAAAAAATAAGCGTAACAAATTACGTTTTTGTTACAATTTATTGATGAAATGTACCATTTTCAATATCCTTTTATCTTACATACTCGTATAAACAAATATTAAAATAGAAGTGTATGTCTATTTGTCAAATAATTTTATATTTATTTAGAAATGAATTTATAGTTATTGCATTGTGATTATTTAAAATATATGTATGTACTTATATTCAATTTTCTTATGTCTTATTTTAAAAATTCTAAATTTCAATTTATCTATCTATATAAGACATGTCTCCTATGGCACAAACTACCAAGCCGACAAAGCCATCACAGTGTGCGTTAATTCATAGAAGCAAGCTGTAGATGTCACTATTTTGTATTTCGAAAAATACATTAACTGTCCTATCTGTAGTTGAGGTGATCCGTGAACTGGCGGAAGGTAATGTGTTGGCCACATCAGATTTTTATATTTACCTCTTGCTAAGATAAGAGAGGTATTGTATTCTTGCTAAAAATCGCATATCCAGATCCGTATAAAACCAAATCATTATTCACTATCATTTTGAGTATACTTCCTACGGGAACAACCAGTGTGGATGTTGGATCCACGATATCTCAAATACTATAAGACTTAAGACATTTTTAACTACGGATTCCTCAATCTAATAATAATGGGAAGAGTTGATTAAGTTTTGGTAACAATTGGACAACCGGAAGTAGTAGTTATAAGAAAAAAATCATCTAAATATTATTTATCGAAAATTTATGTAAAAACTTATATTAAAGAATGTTAAATTCTTTATTCGATAAATATAAATTCATTATTATATCTTCTATAGATTTAGAGATAAAGAAATGCATATAAAATAATTTGATGTAAAAATTCTCAAATCAAACTACTTTAAGGCAAGAAATTCAAATGTTTGCAATTGACACATAAATGTCACTGTCAAAAATATTTGTATGCCGCTGTCAAAAATATTTGTACATTATTATGAAGATTATGAAAATAAAAAAAGTCAACAACGTAAAAGAATATACGTAAAAAAGAATGTAAGAGGAATTTGTAAAAAATTGAAAATGTATGTATTGTACATAATTTATATTAAAATATCCTATAGATTTTGCAAATATATTTAAAAATATTTTTCGTTTTATGCGTACAACCAGGTAAAATATTTGGCGAGAGGTTATGTGCTGGCCACATCAAATTTTTTTTGTATCGCTTTGTAAAAATTATAACGGAGCAAATTGCTTAGTTAAAAAAATCTGTACTTCGGTGT